>JADLZN010006564.1:0-571506 GCA_018155175.1 Sinocyclocheilus anophthalmus | reverse complement strand
ACTGCGGGGCATAGAGGAGAAACAATAATGTAAATTATGTGGAATATAATGTGTTTTTTTACTTTAAACCGCATTAAACACATTTCATTACACAAATACACAAAAGCGGGTTATTTTTAGCAGTGTCACATAGACCAATTTTAGTGACACTTTGGCGATGAAAGTCTTCACCCTACTGCGCATCTTTAGTTTTATTCTTTATGTTAGGGCTTTTCATAATTAAATTTTTGTAATTATGGCTGTTTGGTGTCTCTGTTTTGTTTACTGTCACTGCCTGAAATTTTTTAAATCGTTCTAATAATTAAATGTGACCTCCTGCCAAACATTTTTACGGCCCCACTACCAAAAATGATAGCCGTTTTTCTTTTTTTTTAGTAAAAGGTATCCACCCCAAATGAAAAGTTGTCATTAAGCCTTACCCCCATTGTCGTTCCAAAACCCCCTAAAGTGCATGTTTGTTTCTCGGAACACGATTTAATGTACCCTGTGCATAGGCCTAGAAAAAGTATGAAAAATGTACCTAGTCAGAAAATGTCCATTGCCATCAGTGGTTCAACCGGTTAAAGTTTCATGATAGCGACGAGGGAATACTTTTTGTATGGCAAATAAAGAAAACAAAATAATGACTTTTATTCAGTACAATTCGTCCATGTCGTCAATACCGCATCACCGTAGCGCCATTTTGGAGAATATCCGCTGGACGCAAGCAGCGTACACTGTTCTGTGTCAGCCGCGCTGCACGGATGCGCTGTTTTCGTTCAAATCAAAGTGTAAATACATGTAGAAAATGTATCCTTGTGTCGCGGCTGACACAGAAGAGCGTATGCTGCTTGCGTTCAGCGGTTATTCTCCAAAATGGCGCTACGGTGATGCAGATAGACACAGAGGAGACAAATTGTTGAAAAAATTTTTTATTTTTGTTTTCTTCGCGTACAAAAAGTATTCTCGTTGCCTCATAACGTTACGGTTGAACCACTGATGGCAGATGAACTATTCTGACGATGTCTTTCATACTTTTCTGGACCTTGACAGTGTAATTTACTTGGCAGTCAATGGGACAATCAACAAGCCTCCCGGTTTTCATCCAAAAATATCTTCAATTGTGTTCCGAAGATGAACGAAGCTTTTACGGGTTTGGAACGACATGGAGGTAAGTGATTAATAACAAAATTTTCATTTTGGGGTGGAGTATCCCTTTAAGTGTTAACAGGCCTCAAACTCCCTTACAGTGACCCTAAGCCATCTTCATTGTTGTGCCATGTGCATACAGTACAGCACATGTTCAAAACATCTCTCATGTGCTCTATAAATAAAAAGTTGTACTTACTTGTCACAAATCATACTTACACTACTTGAATCTTCTGCGACATTGAGCTCACTGGCCAGGAACTCTTGATCTAGGGGAACTTCAGGCTGACCTGATTCTGAGATGTATTGTTTTAAACAAGGGGGTTAGGTTTAAACATCTAACATCATTAATAACAAACCTGACGACTGTAGATTTGTTATAAAACAAACACGCAAAAATAATCATAACCTTAGCCCAACGACATGATGCATTTTGTCATTTTATGAGTGATGGTTGCCATTGAAACAGTTCTGCACTTCTCAGACGCTTCCGCTAGAGGCCAGTGTGGCTCTTACTACGTATATAGTTTTACTAATGCTTAGCCATTCCACTCTAGTACGGGACCAAATAGCAAGTGCACATTTATTTATTTTTGTATAATCATCATTATCAATGTAATTAAGTAAATAATTAAGAAATTATGAATCATCATATTCTTAAAACAAAACCATATTGTTTAATTAAAAAATCCTTTATTACACTCTTTCAAACAACAAAGAGACATCATCATTGTTAAGCACACTCATAATAAATTCAAGCAGCATACCTTAAAGACAGAAAAATGAAACAAACAAACAAATAAATATTTCAGAAATAAAAATAAGTACAAGTGATAAATATTAAATACACTTAATATACATTTATTAAACATATATTGTGCAAGTAATTTAAAGAGTTTAAGGGCATTCCTTTAAAGATTGAACTAAAATAATAATAATTAATCTTCATATTGTTTTTCATAAGCGAAATAAAACCAAAAAAATAATAGTTTTTATTAAAAGCAAACAAACTTTTATACAGCTTATACAAATAATAAGAGTGAGGGACCCTGTGTACTCAAAATGTGACTAAGAATGCAAAATGTTTTTGTGTGTGTCTCAAAGTTCATTGGTCGAGGATGAATACGAATGTGGCGACCTAATTTCCCAAACGTATTGAATCGCACTAGTGAATTGTGCTAATGTGCATGTAGCGATTAAAGTTTTAGTGTAAGACAAGGTTTCTTAAAAGGTGTAAGTTTTAACACGTTAGCAAGGGAAAAAACATGAAAGCAATGATAGACTTATTTAAAAGTATTTCTATTAACTTTATATTTTTCTTGTTTTTGACATCTACTGATTTGAATTAGGGTCTGCACGTATGGAATAAAACTCACATTGCCGACAATGTTTTTTTTTCTGGTGTGGTGTTGGAAATAAAACTCTGAGACCTTCAATTAGCGTTATATTTGGGAAAAAATAATCAATGATTGGAGTGATTTTGTAGGCAAGTAAATCGGCATAGGAAATAAACAAATTACAAGCATAGATACAGTGGGGCAAAAAAGTATTTTAGTCAGCCACAATTGTGCAAGTTCTCCCACTTAAAAAGATGAGAGGGCCTGTAATTTTCATCATAGGTATACTCAACTATGAGAGACAAAACGAGAAAAAAAAAATCAGAAAATCACATTGTATGATTTTTAAAGAATTAATTGGTAAATTCCTCTATAAAATAAGTATTTGGTCACCTACAAACAAGCAAGATTCTGGCTCTCACAGACCTGTAACTTACTTCTTTAAGAGGCTCCTCTGTCCTACACTCGTTACCTGTATTAATGGCATCAGTTTGAACTCGTTATCAGTATAAAAGACACCTGTCCACAACCTCAACCAGTCACACTCCAAACTCCACCATGGACAAGACCAAAGAGCTGTCAAAGAACACCATAAACAAAATTGTAGACCTGCACCAGGATGGGAAGACTGAATCTGCAATAGGTAAGCATCTTGGTGTGAAGAAAATCAACTGTGGGAGCAATTATTAGAAAATGGAGGACATACAAGATCACTGATAATCTCCCTTGATCTGGGGCTTCACGCAAGATCTCACCCCGTGGGGTCTAAATGATCACAAGAACTGTGAGCAAACATCCCAGAACCACACGGGGGACCTAGTGAATGACATGCAGAGAGCTGGGACCAAAGTAACAAAAACTACCGTCAGTAACACACTGCGCCGCCAGGGAAATCCTGCAGTGCCAGACGTGTCCCACTGCTTAAGCCAGTACATGTCCAGGCACATCAGAAGTTTGCTAGAGAGCATTTGGATGATCCAGAAGACGATTGGGAGAATGTCATATGGTCAGATGAAAACAAAATATAACTTTTTGGTAAAAACTAAACTTGTCGTGTTTGGAGGAGAAAGAATGATGAGTTGATCCAAAGAACGCTATCACCTACTGTGAAGAATGGGGTGGAAAATCATGCTTTGGGGTCTGTTTTCTGCACAAAGGGATCTAGGACGACTGATCCGTGTAAACGAAAAATGAATGGGGCCATGTATCGTGAGATTTTGAGTGAAAACTCCTTCCATCAGCAAGGGCATTGAAAAAGAAACGTGGCTGGGTCTTTCAGCATGAAAATGATCCCAACACACCGCCCGGGCAACGAAGGAGTGGCTTCTTAAGAAGTATTTCAAGGTCCTGGAGTGGCCTAGCAAGTCTCCAGACCTCAATCCTATAGAAAAATCTGTGGAGGGAGCTGAAACTTCCAGTGATTGACCCAGCGACAGCCCCAAACATTACTGCTCTAGAGGAGATCTTCATGGAGGAATGGGCCAAAATACCAGTGTGTGAAACAGTGAAACTGTTGAAACAGTGTGTGAAAACCTTGTGAAGACTTACAGAAAAACGTTTGACCTCTGTCATTGCCAACAAAGGGTAAATAACAAAGTATTGAGATTAAATTTTATTATTGACCAAATACTTATTTTCCACAATAATTTGCAAATAAATTCTTTAAAAAATCCTACAATGTGATTTTCTGATTTTTTTTTCTCATTTTGTCTCTCATAGTTGAGGTATACCTATGATGAAAATACAGGCCTCTCTCATCTTTTAAGTGGGAGAACTTGAACAATTGGTGGATGACTAAATATTTTTTTCCCCCACTGTATATATATATACACACACAAAGGACAAATGAAATATGCAGTGCTTTATATTTTTCAGGTAAGTCTAGCCGTATTCAGATACAGAAATTGAATAATCAAATGTAAAATAACACTGCATAGTCTCTTCACTGTATAAATCTAATAAATCTGTGTTAAAGCTACAAAAGTGATTTTTCTTTGTGTTTTGTTGTTTGATTAACGTTCATGACAGAGAAAGCAACAGGAACATTAAACTGCTGTGAACCGATATACTGTTACACATCCATTTTTTTCTCAATTGTTTACCTTCACCTAAGTCATAAGCATCTGTGTTTACAAGTATACTTGCAGAGCACAGTATTTCAGCCACAAATAGATGCAGAAGTGAACAGAAATCAGTGTTCACGTGCATCTGCATGGCTCTCACTGTGTCTACACCGGACGCGAGCGGCGCAAC
Source organism: Sinocyclocheilus anophthalmus (assembly GCA_018155175.1). Classification (NCBI taxonomy): domain Eukaryota; kingdom Metazoa; phylum Chordata; class Actinopteri; order Cypriniformes; family Cyprinidae; genus Sinocyclocheilus; species Sinocyclocheilus anophthalmus. The sequence continues at coordinate 566,788 of JADLZN010006564.1, read as the reverse complement.
AAAGTACAATAGAATCCATTATAATCAGTGATATTGTCTACAAAGGATGCGGCGCGGCGCGACACGACAAATCCCCGACAGTAAACTGATGCCCGCTCTCGTTCTATTTATGACGTACTGACACAAGTTTTAAATGATTTTCAACGGTCGCTTTGTTGCATCCAGTGTAGACAAACTTTGCGGCCGTTCACATGTCATGCCTTAAAACGTGTGGGAAAACACCAGTCGTGCCGCTTTCTCTTTCTTTCCAAAGCACTCGGGAGCTTGCACTTTCGTGGTATCTGCCGTTGCTAATCGACCGTGACCTGCGGTTTCAACAAAGGATAAATGGATTTCCAGCACTGAAAACTGCGTGCAGTAGCTCCGCTACTAAATGTATTTAAAATTGGTATCTCTTTACAGCTGTCACACCAGTGTACACCCGCTGTCTGTGTCGTGACACAATCAGTATAAATCCATAACAAATCAGGTATGCCTTACAAACATCACACATACGCGATGTGATTATCGCGAGACTGCGCACCATTGCGATATCGAGGCTGAAACGAAGCGTGACAGCCGAATGGTATCATTTTAAAAAAATTCATTAAAATACATTTTAACATTTTATTTTTTAAGTACAAAACAGTTCAAAAAAGTTGGGAAACTGAAAATTGTGATAAAAAAACAGAGCAATGGATGTGGAAGAGTTTCATCAGTTTCTAGCAACGTTTTCAAATTTTAATATTTTATTCAGAATACAACATAGTTTACATATCAAATGTTTAAACTGAGAAAATGTATCATTTTAAGGGAAAAATAAGTTGATTTTAAATTTCATGGCATCAACACATCTCAAAAAAGTTGGGACAAGGCCATGTTTACCACTGTGTGCATCCGCTTTTCTTTTTATAACAGTCTGCAAACGTTTGGGGACTGAGGAGACAAGTTGCTCACGTTTAGGAATATGAATGTTGTCCCATTCTTGTCTAATACAGGCTTCTAGTTGCTCAACTGTCTTAGGTCTTCTTTGTCGCATCTTCCTCTTTATGATGCGCCAAATGTTCTCTATGGGTGAAAGATCTGGACTGCAGCTGGCCATTTCAGTACCCGGATCCTTCTACGCAGCCATGATGTTGTAATTGATGCAGTATGTGGACTGGCATTGTCATGTTGGAAAATGCAAGGTCTTCCCTGAAAGAGACGACGTCTGGATGGGAGCATATGTTGTTCTAGAACTTGGATATACCTTTCAGCATTGATGTGCCTTTCCAGATGTGTAAGCTGCCATGCCACACGCACTCATGCAACCCATACCATCAGAGATGCAGGCTTCTGAACTGAGCGCTGATAACAACTTGGGTTGTCCTTGTCCTCTTTAGTCCGGATGACATGGCGTCCCAGTTTTCCAAAAAGAACTTCAAATTTTGAATCGTCTGACCACAGAACAGTTTTCCACTTTGCAACAGTCCATTTTAAATGAGCCTTGGCCAGTGGACGGGGTGGGAAACGCCTGCGCTTCTGGATCATGTTTAGATATGGCTTTTTTTTTACCTATAGAGTTTTAGCCGGCAACGGAGAATGGCACGGTGGATTGTGTTCACGACAAAGTTTTCTGGAAGTATTCCTGAGCCCAAGTTGTGATTTCCATTACAGTAGCATTACAGTGCCGTCTAAGGGCCCGAAGATCAAGGGCATCCAGTATGGTTTTCCGGCCTAGACCCTTACGCACAGAGATTGTTCCAAATTCTCTGAATCTTTGGATGATATTATGCACTGTGATGATGATAACTTCAAACTCTTTGCAAATTTTCTCCGAGAAACTCCTTTCTGATATTGCTCCAATATTTTTCACCGCAGCATTGGGGGAATTAGTGATCCTCTGCCCATCTTGACTTCTGAGAGACCTGCCACTCTGAGAGGCTCTTTTTATAACCAATCATGTCGCCAATTGACCTAATAAGTTGCAAATTGGTCCTCCAGCTGTTCCTTAGATGTACATTTAACTTTTCCGGCCTCTTAGTGCTACCTGTCCCAACTTTTTTGGAAAATGTAGCTCTCATGAAATCCAAAATGAGCCAATATTTATATTTGGCATGACATTTCAAAATGTCTCACTGTCAACATTTGATATGTTATCTATATTATAATAAAATATAAGTTTATGAGATTTGAAAATTATTCCATTCCTCCCACTTTTTTATCACTAATTTCAGACTGTTGTCCACTTTTTGGATCGGGTTTGAGACAAAATAGTATACCAGTTTTTAATTTTATTGTGTAGTCTTTCTTATATGGTAAAATAGGTTTTTAAATAAATAAATTAATATTAATTTATGATAATTAATAATATTTTATATTTATATATAATATATATAATCATTATATATATATATTACATAGATCTATATCTAGAGCTATATATATTATTATTATACTTGTATATATAAATTCTATTTCCTCTTTATTCTTTTTTTTTATTTTGACCATAATTCAAAATAATTTATTTTGCCAATTAGTGGCTAGTTTTATTTATATACTATTATAGTATTTGTTCTTATGTATTTAGTATTTATTTAATTTCAATCAGTTGTTTTTAGTTTTTGATCTAAAATGTTTTCTTTTTTCACCCTTTTTTCATTTGAAAAAACTAAATGAAAAATAATTTTTTTACATTTTTTTATTTGGTGTGTTGGTTGCCACTTGATGCTATATAAAATTTGGTTCCTGAAACAAAACCGCATGATTTCTTATTTCTCTTTTCCTCTTTTCTCTTCTATTTATTCCTTCCCGCCGAACAACGGGTGTAAGTAATACCACGCTTAATCATATCTTGTGGTGCTCAGATGTGCCCATGACGATAGTGTTATAGCAGTCATTAAGTGTAATATTTTGTGTAATGGGGCTTTGCTATCAATGTATTTCAGTGTCTGAAGCTGGGAGAATTTGCATTAGCCCAGAGCAGACAGCTGTTGTATTGATGGTTCTGTTTGTCTGCTATACTCTCAAACCACCATTCCCTTTGCCTGGAGAGATGTCCAACCCTTATATTTTATCCACACGTGTTGCTGTATAACACAATGAATATCAATAAGCTATCTGAGCATAACCTGTTTGAGTATATGGGTAGATATGATTTGTTATTCAAATTAAGTGCTTTGATTTAATTGTGTTCATAAGCATGCCATGAAAACAAGCTTAGAAATGATGATTGATTTTGATAGGACCTCATTAGAGCAATAACGATTAGGGTCATTATAACCTTGTTTTGTGGTGATTGAGCAGCAGTGTTATGTTTCATTGGACTGACATCGCTCTCCGATAGCATGATACGTGAGGTCCAGTGATTTCATTAGGCCAGAAAAGATGGATGGATGGTTAAAATATTGCAGATTAAATATTGTATTGTTTTCAATAATTTTGTCAGTTTCCCATACAAAGGAAATTTTCTAGACCAGGAATGCTGTTGTTTTGTTTCCCATCGATATTCACTATTTATATATATATATAATGTGTGTGTGTACGGTGTATATTTTGGCGCTTGTTACCACTGTGCGTGGTACGACTATGTTTGAGTTCCATCAGTTCAGTACTGCTTTAGAGTGGGGCGGGATTATTCATGCTACTGGTGCGCACCTTGCGGCCGCGGACTCCCTGACGTCTATTGGTTGTGGTATTCCACAGTACATTTCTACATCCAGGCGGGAGAGGCGATCTCAAACAAGCCTACTTTTTCATTTCAGATTAGCACCCCATCAAGCTTATTGCTGGCATCTGACCTATGCGATCAAACGTAGAGATACCATCGGTAATTCACAACAGACAACAAAACAGCCACCTTTTGGTTGTTAAAGGTGCGCTTGTTCAAAACAGTTGCATTTGATCCTTCGCTGGCTGTGGTGATTTAAATCTAGTGGTTCTGTTGTGTTGTGTCGCAAGTTCAGTGACGCAGGAAGTGACGATTCTCTCCAGCCAATCAAGGGGTGGGGACATTTTTTTGCCAGCAGAGTTTACACGTCACGTTTTGGTAACGTTACGGTTCACTTGGAACCCCAACCGAAGTGGTACTAAAATAAGTACCAGGTACCAGGTACTGTACCTAGTGGAAAAACCCCAAAAAGTGAACCGTACTGTGCCGTACCATGCGGTGGAAAAGCGCCATTTGACAGCATTGTGGAAAATTAAACGTAAAATACAGAGAAAGAGATTTTTATATGTAGCTATTTATAGTTACAGTATTTATATGTCTGTAGCAACTCACTACTATCTTTATCCTCTCTAAGATTATAATAATAGTGACGTGATGTGACGTGATTTGACATGACGTAAAGTGTAGCCAAGTATGGTGTCCCATACACAGAATTTTTTCAACCCATCCAAATGCACACACACAGCAGTTAGTAGACACACGTAGTGAATTCTAGATATAAATACTGTGATCTTAACGCTTTATAAGTAAAATTTATATTTTAGAGCATGGTAGAATTTCCTTTTAATACAGGTTAGGTTTGGTTTAAAATTCTTGGTGGTGGCTTGGTGGTGTTGTAAACTGAGGATTTTGTCGCTGACGACACACAAGACCTTCAGACTGTGCTATCTTTGTGTCCTTCGTCGTGTGGTCTGTTACTCTGGAGTTCGTTTTTTTTTAAACACAAGTCACTGGAGGCCACAAAACGATTGCTGTGCAGCATTTTTCTCAGACATCTGTTCCACGGCCACTCCTGTGGGGAGGCACTGCCACGGCTTTGAAGTGCTGGAGCTGTGATGTTAGATTTGTGCTTGTCTCACACTTTGTGGAGGGAGTCCAAACTCTCCTCACTGTAAAAAGCCCCAGTACGCTGAACTTTTTCTTTCTTTCTTTTTTAACTGCTGTCTTGTTAAGAACTGATCTGACTTTTTTTTTATGATCTTCAGTATTCTGGTTTATTCTTATACTATAAGACCTGTTCCCTGGCTTTTAATATCAAGATGTCATTTCATTTGCACTGAAGGTGAAGCTTGTTAATTTTGCTTTGAACATTTAGAGCTGAAAGTTCAGAACATGCCAAAACAGTGGGAGCAATGATTGTAACAAAGAGTGACCGTCAAGGGAGGGTACAAAATTAACATTCACCAAGCACCAAATTCATGTTAAAATTGGCTGAATAAAACTGCAGGAACTGCAACGTGTTTTAAGTTGAATTATACGAAACTGTAGTTTGACACTTTTAAGTGATGCAAACTATTCAAAACAAAGACCACCAGCTAAAAACACATCTGTTGAGAAAAACATTCATTTTGTTCATTTGGATTTCAGACTCATCAAGCTGATTCTTCTCAATGTGTTAAAGGAATAGTAGGCTACACCTAAAAATGAAAATGTGCTGAAAACATACCACCCTCAGGCCATCCAAGATGTGGATGAGTTTATTTCTTTATCGGAACAGATTTTGGAGAAATTTAGCATTGCATTGCTTGCTCACCAGTAGGGGTGGGCGATATGACCAAGATCTTGTTTCACGGTATGATACATTTTATTTCATGATAACGATATGTACCCTTGATATAGCTATTTTTATTTTATTTTTGTTATTAAAAATTAAGAAAAAGAAGCAAATTACAAGCACAACAGAACAAATAAATATGAAATAACCTTTTAATTTATTCAGCTACAGTAGGCTAGGTTTATTTAAATATTTAAATATTACAGAAATTGAATAAAGTGTATAAAACATTGCATAGTCTTCACTGTATCAATCAAACATGATTAACAATGACAGACAGCAGCAGGTAAATAAGGCTACTGTCCCTTTAAGACTGACTTCTACGGATCCAATATACTGAAACACATCCGGTTTTCACCCGACTGTTTTACATTTATTTAACATATAACCGACTGTGTTTACTTGAATACTCCACGCGATGGGCATTATGACATAACTGTGTGTGTATTTGACCATTCAAGCACAATAAAACAGGAAAGAGGTCTGTTTTTGCGATCGCATGCTGTTGAGAGAGGAGCTTTCAGTGAGTTGCGCTTCGGCTGTGTGTGTCAGTCAGCATTGAGTCTTTTTCAATGCTTATTGCACTTAATAGACTCTAACAAGTGCGTCCCACTCTATATTTTACATTCATGCATGTTCCTTATCACTCAAAGGACAACGTTTAGCAGTCGTGTTACGAAGATTATTTACATCACCGCAGAATACACGAATATAGCAAAATCCTCATATAGACACTTGAATTTTGTGGTTATGATTAGATACCGTTTTTTTTTTTTTCCACTTACAGCAGAGCTCTAACTCACGTGAATGAGTGCCATGCAGACTGTATTATCGAGGAACCATGGTTACATGCGTAACCCGAGACATTCCCCTTCGAGGGAACTCCACGCTGCGCCCCCTTGTCATGCCCTCGGCCTGCCTGTTTACGTCTCCTCAGACAACTAAGTTGGTGACGTATTCAGACGTGTTCTTTTATACTTCTGGGCACCTATGTATGCAGCCTCTTGGATCCTCGCTGGGAACATGGTTAAAGGCGTAACCCGAGACTTTTATCTCTCCAAAAAAGGCAGGCTTTTCGATTCACCAGATTTAATGATGGACTGGAGGTCATGTGGTCGTGGATTTCTTTGTGGATTATGTTATCAGTTGTTTAAACCTCCTCATTTGAAGGCACCTCCACTTACTGCGAGGTACATTGAGAGCAAGTGAGGTAATGCAAGTTTATCATAAATCTGTTCTGAGGTGAGAAACAAACCAATCTTGGCTGGCCTGGGCGTGAAGTTTGTCCCTTTATAAACGTACAATTACTCATGAGAATTAATAAATGTTATTTATTAAGGAAGAGTTTTCTACATGTTTACAAATGTTGAAAATACCTTCGATCATCTGTTTTATTTCTAGTTTAAAGTGTCTGACCCCGTTTTGGCTTTTGGCTGGTGGTTAACCAGAGCTAACCTAAGATCTGGAATCAAAAGCATAGCAGAAATTGCATCAGCAATAGTGAGCTGTCTACTGAAATCATTAAATGGAATTTCTGCTGTTGGTAAAGAGATGAAGAAGAGCTCCTCTTGGTTTTTTTTTTCTTCTCTTAAAATTCATTTCTGTTAAAAATAAACAAACGGTCTGCCAAAGGTTTCAGGTTTCCTATTGTGACTTTCAAGTAGTTCCAGAGAAGTGTAGTGGCATCAGTTTGGTTTGAACATCCATAGGGGTGATGTTTGTTTGTTGTTGTTGCTGTAGAGTGCAACAGTGGGGTTTCAGAGTAAAAATCTCATTCATTTTCTCCATAAAGGAATTGATTTTTAACAATAACTTATAAACCTTTAAAGCTGTGTTCTGCCATGAGTCTGAGTCGCGATGTATATGCTTCGGTTGTGACATACACAGTTTTGGTTGTGCGTGAAATATCATGGCAATAAACAATACAGTATTTAGTTTTAATTAAGTCTGTCTTCCTACAATCACAAAATACACTACTATTCAAAATTATGGGATTGGTAGGATTTAAAAAATATATATTTTTGAAACAAATCTCTTGCATTAAAAAAATGCATTTACTTCATCAAAGATACAGAAAAAAAAGTGTTGTGAAAGATTATTACAAATTAAAATATTGTGAACGATTATTACAAATTAAAATATTAATAATATTAATAAATATATTGAGTGCTCATAAACATTTCTTATACAGTGTTGAAAACACTTTGCTCTTAATATTTGTGTGGAAAATGTGTACATTTTTACTCAGGATGAGAGGAATTTTATCTGTAGGGCAACTAAATGTGCTGACAACTGTCAATTTTGATCAATGTAATGCATCCTTGCTGAATAAAAGTGTTAATTTGGCCACAAAAACTAAACATTAATATATATTTATTAATATAATCGTACTGCAAGTCAATCATTTCATATTGCCATTAAATTCCTTTAGAATATTTACATAGTCTTTTCTTGTTTTCATTTAATACTTGGAACCAAGGCCACTGGGAAAATGTGTGTGGTCACTCTTATGCTTTATTCTTATTTTTTTCCCCTTCTAATAGCTTGTCATACCACAAACAAATTCAAGTAATCATAAGTACAGTGATGTGAGATCAATAAGATAGCAGTCGACTCCGCTCTTCTCTGGCCAAATGAACACAGATGATATGATTACCATTTCAGGCTGCATCACTAGTCAGATTGTGGACTGATGTCATTCAGAATATTTCATCCAGCTCCTGCTTGAAGATTCGGATACGTCATGCCAGCATTTGATGGGAGAAGTTGTACTCTATCCAGCAGGGCTGTCGTTTAGCCAGTAGTGGACGACTGGCTTAGCAGTGACTGTAAGCATGATAAAACTCCATTGTGGTCCTGGCAACTCCTGGCTTGACACGTTCATTGCTGGCTGTAGGGGTCTGTGCAGAGGACTTGTCTGGTTCTTGTGGTCTGTGCCGATGGCTATCAAGTCGGGAATGTTCAGTTGTTGTGGTCTTCGCTGACATTCAGGGCTGCATTGTGGTCATCTCAGGGTGCTGGTCTGGTTACGGACTGGATCCAGCTAACTATGATAAGCTTGGGACAAAGATGAGACCGACATAAAAATAAGTAACAATTATCGGATGTTAGCACCTGTAATCACACAAGCACCTTTTCCTACAAAATGCCATGAAATCCACCAATTTTTATGTTTTAAAGGAACATACCACTATTTTTGAAAATAGGCCTATTTTCCAACTCCCCTAGAGTTAAACAGTTGAGTTTTACCGTTTTCGAATCAATTCAGCCAATCTCCAGGTCTGGCGGTAGCACTTTCAGCTTAGCTTAGCATAGATCATTGAATCAGATTAGACCATAGCATCGCGCCTCAAAAATGACCAAGAGAAGAGTTTCTATATTTTGCCTATTAAATCTACCGCCAGCCCGGGAGATCGGCCTGTCTCTGAATGAATGGATTCGAAAACGGTAAAACTCAACTTTTTAACTCTAGGGGAGTTGGAAAATGAATTTTCAAAAATAGTGTAGTGTTCCTTTAAAAGGATACACATAACTACTACCTTTAAAAACAAAAGTGTGCCAACTGGCATTTAAAGAAGTTTGACATTTTGGGAAATGTGTTTATTCCTTCCAAGATTTATTAGAAAATCTCTCAAGTCTAAACAGTAAACATAAAGCTACAGCCAGAAGCTGGTTAGCTTAGTGTAAAGGCTGGAAACAGGCAGAAACTGCTGGCTTGGCTCAGTCCAAATTGCAAGGTGTTCTCACTGCAGCATGTAGCACGATGACATACTGAATTAAATCCAATAGATAGTGAACGTTGTAACACACGTTGTAGGGGTAGGGTTAGTTTATACTATGTATCCAGTACCTTTAGGTTTTAAAGCTAAGATGTGATAGTTCATCAGTGCTATCCAGTATGTCAGTGTAACAAGGGGTTATGAATTACAGGAACTGGTAGGACAAAGACAAAAGCCTCCACTGGAGAGAGAGGGCAAAGATATAATGAGGGAGGTGAATTTTAGTCAAAGTTGTCCACATTCTCAGAGTCATAACTTGAGGATGATAAATCGCTGATTTAAAAAACAAAACAAAAAAAACTTAAGAACTTGCTTGAGAATTTCACGTTTAACTTTTGTCATCCTGTACTCCTGTCTGTACATGCAAAGAGGAACCACTAATAGCTTTATAAACACACTTTAAATTGCATACATTTGTGAAGATGTAAACAAAAATTGGATCAAAACAATATACCAGAACCGAAAGTTTACTTAAACAAGTAGGTATAATGTTAGCTTCATTTCACCTGCAATTATTACTTGAAAGGGAAGATAAATTACCAACATATTCGCTCAGGACTGGATTCAAATGTGGATTTAAGGTAACTAAATTGTTTTAGATTTAGTTCCAAGAAATAAATCCCATCCAAATAGGGCTTTGTTAACTTTTACTGCATTTTATCAACTATCACTGCACTATTTCAGAAGTTAACACTTGCTAAACCATTATAATGAACCACCTATGACCCTGTTAGGCTGTTTTACTGTACTTATAAATAAGGAATATATGCACAATTTTTAGATAACGATGTGTGTTATGTGTTATAACAATATGTGATTGCTTAATTAGTCAATTATTTTACCAAGTGGTGAGTTTTAAGCTGAACTTGCATTTAGCGGTGCCAAAAATGAGCAGAAACAAAACAAAGAAATCTGGGAAAGTACTATAAATTAGTGCAAAGTGTTTTGTTTATTTTATGACCAAGTATTACTGGCAATCTGTAGTTTATCCTTACAGTCCAGACAGGCGAGCTAAAGCACTAACTGCCATGTCAGCGGCTCGCCGCATTCAGTCTGCTAGCAGCTTGCATAGAATGCGACAAATTGAGTTTTGAAATCTGCCATTTACCTAGTCGGGAATAGCTACAAGGCAGTTGTTGAGGTAAAAGGAATGACCACCAATAAAAAAAAAAGTGCATTCAGAATTCTTTACAATTATTATTAGGGACAACTACACAGCTTTTTGACATTTTCAGAGACATGTCAATACCATTCGCTCTTAACACAGTGGTCACCTCAACAACTCTTGATACAGTTTTCATTATGTGTGTGACCGTTTTGTTGCGTAATGGGATCAGAACCAGTTTTCTGTCCAAAGCTTTCTGACATCTGTCTGAGAGCAAGGCTGTCGGCACCGTTAGTCCAATGAGGACCATAGCATTTCTAACAAAGCCTTTTTCTCTAAGGTAAACTTGTGAATTATTAAACAAAGGCTTGGGCTAGGGGATGCCTGAGGTAATCTGCCAGTCACAAATGTGAATATTAGAGCTCTCCATCACATAGAGAAAGCCTGCTGCTATTGAATCTGATCGCCACTGGGTGTTTACGGCATGGGGAATACTTCTTTACTTCCTAAAAAAGGCAGAATTTAATTATATAAATGTGATGATCTATGTCTGTCATTGGGTTGTTTACAGCTGATCTGTCAATCATGTTTTATGCTATATACAATTAAAAAAATTATTTCATACACATAGAATCATACATACAAAATAAGGTAACTTTGACCTTATTTAGAAAGAAAAAGAGAGCCAGAAATGATCATTTATACACTGAAAAAAAATGGTGTAGAAACAATTTTTCACTCAGAAATTGCTAGTAAACTTTACATATAATTACATAGGAACTGCAAGTAACACATCTAGTTAAACAAAATTTTAAAGTAGAAGAACTCAAATGCGATTTTCTTGTAAAACATACTCCAATAATCTGTTATATTTATAACTTCATTTTTTTCAGTGTATATATTCGTTATAATGTCCATTTTTCTTATGTGAAAGAGATTGTTTCAGTCATTGCTCTAATTATATAGGGAAGCACCCATTTGGAATGCTGCAAAATATAATATAAATGCCTGAAATATGCAGTTCAATTGAAAAGATATAATATTCAAACTGTAAACTCTTATTAAGGCATGTAAAATATTCTGTAAGGGATTCGTCAGACTGATTCAAATGATAAGTGCTAATTTTTTGAGTGATTTTGATTGATTCATTAAAAGGATTCATTAAAGATTCTTGTCATTTGTTCAAGAATCGCACTATACTGGTTGTGCTGTGAGTTTTGAATTCACTTAAAAGATTGAGTTCATAAGAGTCATTTGTTCATAAATCGGACTCCACAGGTCACGTTGAATGTTATTGCTGGCATCACTTAGGCAGGCAGAGTTAAGGATTCATACTGTAGATGAATTTAGAGTGTAGCCCATATGGTTCAAAACAACAAGAAAGCTTTTTTTTGTCAGTACAGGGAGGGTTGTTTTGTTGTTGGAAGTTTAATGTCAGGGTTTTTTCATTGCCTTTTTCAAAATTTCAACCTCTAACTCTGTCTCTCTTTTTTGTCTCCCTCAGGAATGAAAGTGAATGCTTGCGTGTCTCAAATGTCGGGTAGGTTATGAGAGTTATGAGTTTGCTCATCTGCTGTCATCATGATGCTCTCGCATTTCTCATTGTCATGTCAAACTATACGATGCACATAATTTAGTAGATGTCATGTCATTTCCATGACTGAGTCATGCATGTTTATTGGCATTTTCTGCATCCTGTGTCAGATGCACATTATCTTCTTGGATGGACATCCTCATTGTCCCCATCACAGATTTGTAATTGGTTTCTGTCATTGGGGATTTATAGAAAACTCTGACAGTGAAAATAATTTTTTTTTTTACTTTTTCTATGGCTGATTTTTGGATTATATGGACTATTTTTAAGCTTTTTAGTTTATGTTCAAGGGCATTGTGTAATCAGGGTCATACCTTTAACTTAACATTTTTTTGTTTGTACAATTTGATTCAAAGCCTTTTAATGGTGAGTTTATCTATAAAAAGTGAAATATCGCCTTAGGCATTTAGTCACTTATTCCCCGTATGGCATGGCCAGTTTTGTCTACGCTACTTTATAAAATAGCATGTGATGAATAATTTAGAAAAGGTATTCATGTTGATAGTATGTACTATAGTTAGTGGCAATTTCATTTATTTTATTAAAATGTAATTAACTTGTCCTATTAAAAATAAAAGTTTTAATAGGATAGATTAAATCCAAAACCACTTCATATTCAAAGCAAAACTGTGACCACTAGAACAGCAAATTATTTATTTAATTATTTATTTCTTAGAGTCATCGTGTAGTTATTTATTTATTATTTTTTTATTTGCTGAAATCACAAGACAGGGCGGAGAAGATATCAATGAAATGTGCACAGTTTCATTTGAGCATTTCGTTTGTCAGAAGGAATAATTATTCTAATTATTCTAATTAACATCTAATTATTATTCATAGGCTAAGTTTTTTGCATTTCGTGATGTCACAAACAGGCCGTCTGTGAACCACTTTTTAAAGCAAAGTGATGGCCATAAATATCACGCATACTGTACAGTAAAAAAATCAAACCCTAAACTTTGAGAGACCTTTTCATCATCTTGAGATTGCCGAGTTATTGCTCAAGTGGCAAAAATAAGACATATGTTTGTACTGTCTGTCTACTTGGCACTTCGATGAGACATCGTGAACATTTTTTTCCATCAGTTTTGAGCCGTGGGTCTCTACATCATTGTGATGGATTCTTTTAAAGGACAGGTCTTCAGAGCACCTGTGAAGCAGTAACATTTGTGGGCACCGTTGTATTGCAACTCAAGTAGAACGAAAAGATGACTGCTGCAGTATCCATTCGGATGAACATTTATGGCTGTTTCAACAGTAGGTTATTAAGCGACTTAATTAGGTCCTCGCTCTGTGCTGCAGTGTTGTAGCTTGCGAATCAATGTACCTCAACGCTTCCTTCCAGCTTGGGGTGGCATTAGATTAGATGGAGCAACGAAATCCTCAGGGACTCTTCCATACATCCAACAAGTCCTCCTCAACACTCGTAGCGTTTTGTGAGCCACTGAAACGGTCTTGTTCGGGGTTTGCTGTTGATCCCAGATTTCATCAGCCAGTGAAGTTTGAATTGAGCGCTGGAGAGGAAATTGTTGCAAAAGAAGCTCAGACTGCTTATCAAAGCAAGAGGCTCTCCCTAAGGAGTGCTCCTTGAAGAACATTGGACTAGTGCAACAACATTAAACATGATAACACACAACAGTTGTCAGTAATTTGCAAATTATCTGGCTGCAGACGGATGATACTTATTAGTTTTATGGTGAAGTGCTGTAAGGGATTGAGGGTGAATGATTATAATCAGGAAAGATCGCTGTGTATTTTCTGTTAGGCTAGCAAACCAGGCAGTTTTATAGACTGGGGAAAGCCTTGTTGTCTTAGCCTTTAGCCTGTATGAAACCCAAAGGCCCTGTGTTGACAGTCTCATGGCTCAGTGTTCTTCCTCCGGATCTGTCTTATTAACATGGAAAACTTGATAAGATTGTTGAATTGGAAAAGCAAGTCCGATATGAATCTAAATTTAAAGTTCCTTCTTGTGTTGGTGTGAATGAACCAGATGTATAATTTGGCAGTATAAGGATTTTGTTGTGTTTTAATGGACCAGTATATCGGCCAGTCTTTGGTCATTTTGAGATTATTCACATCATATCATCACATGATAAGCAACTCCGCTTGGCTGATTTAACAGAAGCGTTCAGTTCCAAACTTGCATCCCAAACAGTTCCGGCTTTGTTAATAAATTATAAGGAATTTCCGTTTTTAAATTTCTTTGTGTGTGAATTTTATTTTAGAGTAAATATTGTGGGGGACAAAGTAAGGAATATTTCTAAAATTAAATAAAAATTTACAGACATAATGGAATAAAGAAATTATTGGAAATGAATTTATGTAAAAAAAAATAAAATAACTAAATATTGTAATGTATATACTAACGCTCAAAAGTTTGAAAAAAGTTGTTTTGGAGGTCTCATGAAAAATATTGATCTGCAGTATATTTCACAGAAACCTCTCTTTTAGTTTTAAGCAACAAGGAAGTGGAGACTATGGGAATTTCACTTACAGTAAAGTTCTCTTCTTCGATATCAAAGCTTCAAACCGAACTCAGTAGAGTGAACAGGCATATCGCTCATATCTCTCCCTTATCTGGACATTTTTAAGTCCCCCTCAGTCAGACTTTGATGTTGAGACTGATAAATGGATGCTGGCAGTTGAGTCAGATATCAGTGTTATTTCAGCCACTGTTTTAATGTTGTCAGACGCTCTCATCAGTTTCAAACCACAGACAATATGTTGTAACTTTCTAGGACAAAATGACAGTTTGAGCTGCAGTGGAGGATGTTATCCTTGCATCGTTGTGTGTGTGTGTGTGTGTGAGTGTGTGTGTGAGTGTGTGAGAGAGAGAGAGAGAGAGAGAGAGTGTGTGTGTGAATGAGTGTGTGTCTGTTTGTTTGTTTGTGTTAGTCTACATGTATGTGTGTGTTACCTCACTGAAAATTGAATTAAATTAAAAATCAATTAATTCTCAAATGTAGTTTTATTTTCAGGTAGCAGCATACAGTATTTATTATTTATTTATTATTTAAATCTGCTCATTCAAAATAATTTTTATGAATGCTATTTTAAAGTAGCATCATATAGTTTTCATGTAGTTATTTATTATGAAAATTATTAATTTATTAATAGATATTTTTAAGTATAATTTTTTACCTTCCCCCTCTCTCTTCCAAAACACTGTTAAAAATGTAATTGATATACGAGTGATGTTCTATGTTCAGATAGCGTCCATATTTTTTATGAACAGTATTTATTATTTAGCATTTTAATGAATATTATCAATTATTAATATTCTTTTTTATTTATCATTTTGTATTTAATTTAGTTACTTAGTTAAATTGTTTATTTATTTATGTTACATATTTTCACTCGTCCAAAACACTTACAAAGTGCTGTTTTTTTTCAGGTATTACCATATAAACTTTATGTATTAAAGTATTAATAAATTAAATATATGTGTATGCATACATATGGCATTTTTAATTTGCCAGTGCTGCTGGGTATAAATTCAGAATTATTGGAAAATTATAAATATTTCAAGCTTTCACTTCTCTGTATACGTTTTGCAGTATATAACTACTGTATGTGATGTAATGACTGAAATACTTCTGAGAAAACACCCTTCACGCTTTAAAAAACTAAAGTAAACTTCATATTAGTCTTTAATCTTTTCGAAAGCACAATTTATCATGGATAACTTAATATATAACACTTTTTTTATACAATAAAACTTATGAAGTGGTGTCTATTTGACAAATCGTTTCAATTTCAGTGACTCAGACCATCATCAGAGCAGAGTGAAATGTCACCTCTTGCAGTTTTCTTTATTCACCTTACCACAAGCCAAAATATGTCACTGCTTCCAGACTTTGCAAGTTGCATTCATCAGCATGACATCAGCATGCCTCTGTTTTCCACTGAGCTGCCCTGTACAATGCATTGTTCCTTCTAGACAAGGACATGTGTGTGAGCGAGTATAGCCGCGGGGAGGTTTTTCGGCCTGGTCCCCAGAGCATTTACCCTCTCTCGTTTTCACCTCAGACTTTACACTCCCCCTCCTGCTTTCTTTCTCGCTCTGTATGTCTGCTCATTGATTTGGTGCCTGTAATAGGCTGCTCCATTGAAGCCTATCCACTCCGGGTGTGCGAGCGCGCGTGTGCGCGTGTCACAGCTGTTGCCAGGCTCTGTTCCAGCACTCTGATACTCACGCTAACAGTGCAGAGTAAGATGGGTGCTTTCTGCTGACATGCTGTTCTGTACTCGGCCTGTGGCTTTGCCAAGGTTAAGTAGGCAGGGCTGGCCACACATTGGTTGCTTGCAGATACTGGGAAACAAAAACGTGTGGCTGTGTTGCTGGCCTGGAAAAAAAATGCTGCTCTTACGAATATCTGAAAAAAGAAGGTATCAAGGCATGTCTGAATCTGTCATCCATGCCTCCTTTTGATTGCTTTTTAAAGGCAGTCAAAAATCTGCCTTTAAAAAGTAGATTCATATTTTCATGGGCCAGTCTAGGGCCAGTCATAGCATAAATGAAACGTGCGCTCACTCCCAAGATAGTATCAAACAAAGAATAGATTTATTAACAAACTTATAATGAAAACGAGTAACAAAGGGGACAAATTCAGGAGTGGACAAGGCCAAAATAACAAACAAAAATAACTAATTTTAGTATACCCTTTAAATTCTCTAGCCAAAATAAAACATAAAAAAAAGAAATACAACACAACTCCCCTAACTCCCTTTACTCAAAACATAGAACAAACAATATAAAAGAAATGGCGTCACACTCCCTACTTCCCTTAAACTAAATATTTACAAATAACAATTGAAAATCAACTAAAACAGGAGCAAGTTTTTCAAAGCACACACAACCACAGAGGAAATCAAGACAGAGCAAAACAAATAGCACGCATTCGGCCTCTTAGGGGCTGTTTACACCTGGTCATTTCATGCGTTTTTGCTGATCGGATATCTATCTGATTTGTTTAAACATTTCCATTTACACTTGGCCACATAAATGTGTTCAAGATCAAAGCCCGCAATAGGAGAGCGCGCGGCATCAGAACTGGAAAGATAGGTTAGTCACACTACTTTTAATGAAGATGATTGTGTGTTGAGCGTCTGCGTCTTACTTTCAATTTCATTAGCGGCAGTTTGCACGTCGGCTTGTTGAAGAGATGATCAGCTACTCGTCCGCGGCAATGCGTGTTGCATTAGCGCTGCCATATCTGACTATAATGTCATATAGCCTATAACACACTCTCACATGTTTATTATTTTAACGTTTTGGGAGAAGTAAAATTTGCATATGTGGTTTCAACAGCCAGATGCATTTATACTTGTCCAGTTTCGTCTGGAATGAAGTGGTTTGAGCGATCGGATTTATATCCGTCTCAAATGAGTTTCGGAGGGCATTTACACCTGGTCTTTTCATGATCGGATAGCTATCCGATCAGAAAAACGCATGAAGTGACCAGGCGTAAACAAGCCCTTAGTGTGTTTGGGGAGGTCCTTTTCACTGGAACTAGGACGAGATCAATCCGGAGCAGATCAATCAGGATCTCTGCTGGCTTGAGTGCAGGCCACACCTTCTCCTGCACAGGCACACTCAGAAATACATACACATACAGGTGCATCTCAATAAATTTGAATGTCGTGGAAAAGTTAATTTATTTCAATAATTCAACTCAAATGTGAAACTCGTGTATTAAATAAATTTATTGCACACAGACTGAAGTAGTTTAAGTTCTTGGTTCTTTTAATTGTGATGATTTTTGCTCCCATTTAACAAAAACCCACCAATTCACTATCTCAACAAATTAGAATACTTCTTAAGACCAATAAAAAAAAACATTTTTAGTGAATTGTTGGCCTTCTGGAAAGTATGTTAATTTACTGTACATGTACTCAATACTTGGTAAGGGCTCCTTTTGCTTTAATTACTGCCTCAATTCGGCGTGGCATGGAGGTGATCAGTTTGTGGCACTGCGGAGGTGGTATGGAAGCCCATGTTTCTTTGTCAGTGGCCTTCAGCTCATCTGCATTTTTTAGTCTCTTGTTTCTCATTTTCCTCTTGACAATACCCCATAGATTATCTATAGGGTTCAGGTCTGGTGAGTTTGCTGGCAGTCAAGCACACCACCGCTATGAGTTTCTCCCCCCTTCCTCCAGATTCTAGGACCTTGGTTTTCAAATTAAATACAAAACTTGCTCTCTTCTGAAAAGAAGACTTTGGACCACTGGGCAACAGTCCAGTTCTTCTTCTCCTTAGCCCAGGTAAGATGCCTCTGACGTTGTCTGTGTTCGGAGTGGCTAAACAAGAGGAATACGACAACTGTAGCCAATTCCTTGACACGTCTGTGTGTGGTGGCTCTTGATGCATTGACCCCAGCCTCAGTCCATTCCTTGTGAAGTTCACTCAAATTATTGAATTGATTTTGCTTGATAATCCTCATAAGGTTGCGGTTCTCTCGTTTGGTTGTGCATCTTTTTCTTCCACACTTTTTCCTTCCACTCAACTTTCTGTTAACATGCTTGGATACAGCACTCTGTGAACAGCCAGCTTCTTTGGCAATGAATGTTTGTGGCTTACCCTCCTTGTGAAGGGTGTCAGTGATTGTCTTCTGGACAACTGTCAGATCAGCAGTCTTCCCCATGATTGTGTAGCCTAGTGAACCAACTGAGAGACCATTTTGAAGGCTCATGAAACCTTTGCATGTGTTTTGAGTTGATTAGCTGATTGGGATGTCATCATGTTCTATTTTGTTGAGATAGTGAATTGGTGGTTTTTGTGAAATGTGAGCCAAAATCATCACAATTAAAAGAACCAAAGACTTAAACTACTTCAGTCTGTGTGCATTGAATTTATTTAATACACCAGTTTCACAATTTGAGTTGACTTACTGAAATAAATGACCTTTTTCCATGACATTCTAATTTATTGAGATGCCCCTGTACATGTAACAGACCTGAGATGTTAACAGCCCCAATTTAGCTTTCCATGGGGAGCCGGGTATTGGCAATAAAACAAAAACACGATCCCCAATCTGAAAAGAACGCTACACAGCTTCACGATCATAGCGAGTTTTCATTTGCTCTTGAACTGCATTAAGTGACTTCCTCGTTAAACTAAATATTTTCATGTAGTTGTCACACCCCTGGACTCTGTGTTTTTCCCTCTCCACATGCTCCATGACCCAGTTTTCCCTCATATTTGATTATGTTTATTGATTTCAGGTATTCCTCATTGTGTCCCTCCTCTCGTCCTGTGTATTTAAAGTGTTTCCTGTTCTAAGTTGCTTTGTCCGGTATTGAATGCCGTCTTTCCCCGCTACATGTGTGTTCCTGGTTCCTTGGATGTTTATTAAAGTCTGTTCATTTGAAGTTTACTCCACGTCTCCTCGTTCCTCGCTCCTCACAGTAGCGGTATCGTGACAGTAGTGTAGTGTCACATAGCCTTTTTGTAGTAATTCATTAGGAATATTATTAACGTATTTATTAATTTATTCATACATTTTACAATGTATTTATTTACAATACTGTTTAAAAGTTTGGGGTAAAGTTTGAATTAGGGCTGTCAATCGATTAAAATGTTTAATCTAATGAATCACACCCTTTTTCTGTAATTTATCGCGATTAATCGCACACTTCATGAAATTAAGCATAGACCATTTATCTTGTTTCACATGTTTATTTTGTCATCATTTGCTATATCCAGCCAAGTAAACCAAAAGATTGAAGGGTGATTCTCAAAAATCTGTATTTTCTGCAAGCTTTTTTCAAGATAAATTTAGATGTCTTTCCAAAAAAGGACACTTAGAAACTCCAAAAGGACATCAAAGAACCACATTATATAAGAATACCCATATAGCACAATGAAAGAAAAAAAAAAAAAATCTGAATTGTATAGTATGTGTACAGTGCAACAGCAAAGAGCTTTTTTACATTTTAGAGAAGCCAAGTTGCGATACCGAACAGGACCACATGGAGATGCCAAAAAAAAAACCTAAACCAACCGCATGACTGCATATATCTACTACAGTACACGGATCCATTCAGAATAACTAAACACAGCAACATACACATGACAAATCAAAACATTATCGCGAATGTGTGTGGAAACAACGTGAATGTATGGAAATGTGTGTGCCTGTGCATAAATACAATGTGCGATCAGTGCGTCAAGAGCACTCATACACGCATTATTATAACGAACTCACACATGCTTACTGTACGACTCCTGTACGCCACCACAATCGTCTTTACCTTGATTGCAGTCTTCATCCATCAAAACTTTACTAGCAAGACTGGTTATCCAGTCGAGAAAACGTAGTTTGCGTCTCATCTGGCCATACAGCGGTGGGATATGTTGACAATCCATTCAGTCTGTAATTCACACAAGCGCGTGTGACGCATGAGGGCTTGAGACAATCACAGAATATGACAGAGCTCGTGTTTAAAAGCGAAAAACACTCTCTCTCTCTCACTCTCTCTCTCTCTCTTCCTTCGGCTTGCTCCCTTTTTATCAGGGGTCGCCACAGCGGAGTGATAAAAAGCGAAACACACTGGAACTAATAATTCACTGAAAACGCAGCACGAGTCTCTGTTCTCTCTGCAATCTCTGATGTAATCAGCCTGGTTTCCTTTATACTAGCGCTGATTTGGACGGATTGTTTGAATGCATTCGCTTACTGGATCATTGGACTGAAAACTTTCCCGGAGTTTAGTGGCTTAAAATGATCTGATCGCAAGCAGAGAAGCAAAATTGGGTTAAAGGGTTAGAATAGAAATTGTGCTTCAGTAATTTTTTGTTAATTGCGTTAAATTATTTTAACGTTAAGGATTGTAAAATTAATCGCAATGCTGACAGCCCTAGTTTGAATTTTTGAAAAAAGTCTCTTATGCTCACTAAGGTTACATTGATAAAAAAATTCTGTAATATTATATAAATAATACAGTAGAAACATAGTACAATTTAAAATAATTGTTTTATATTTTAATATATTTTAAAGGGGTCATATGACTTTGTTAAAAAAGAACATTTATTTTGTGTTATTTGGTGTAACGCAATGTGTTTATGCGGTTTAAGGTTAAAAAAAAAAAAACCAAAAAAAAACACATTATTTCCACATATGTACATTATTATTTCACCTCTAATGCCCCGCCTTTTCTGAACGCGTCAATTTGTACAAGCTGCACTGCGTAAACATAAAACCTGTCTGCATTTGTGATCGGAGAAACGACAAACAACAAGCTCTACTCTACACTGCTCAAAACTCACTTTGAATCATCAGTGGACAATTCTTTAAATATAAAAAACGTACTTACAGCTGTAAGTCAGAAGCGCCAGACTGTCCTTGCAATGTTGTAACTGCACCACTTTATAGAAACAGCCACCGGCCATTGTAGGTACTCTCCCAGAACTCCTCTCCTCCAAAAAATGCACTGCTCCCCATGATCTGAACTATTTGGGTTGAGTGTTCTGTAACATTTTGTAATACAACTTACCACTGTTCTAGTTGTGCTCCCGTCTTTTGAAGGCTCAACAAAGTAGTTATCGCTTTCTAACGAAACACACTAGCGTCTCCACAACATGGTTGCAGCGCAAGACAGCGAGAATAAAAGTTACGCCTTCTTTCTTTGCGTGAACATTTGGAAAAATTATTCAAATCTTCCCACATCGTGACGTAGACATGTGGGGGCGTGTTTGAACGAGCCATTTTAGGTAGGCGTGGTTGACTCTTAACTTTTATAAGAATATCTCTTTGGATTTGAGACTTTAGTCTTTGCAACTTTACAGATCTTCTTTATGCACCAAGAGCTTGTAACACTCCAAAGAGAAAGGAACAATTGAAATCACATCTAATGACCCCTTTAAAATGTTCTTTAATGCCTGTTATGTCAAAGGAGATTTTCGGAGCCATTATTCCAGTCCCACAGTCAATTTCTTATTATCATCATTGGTAAAATCAGTTGTGCTGCTTAATATTTTTATGAAAACATGATTCTTTTTGCTGGATGCTTTGATCAAAAGAACAGCATTTATTTGAAAAATAAATCTTTTGTAAGAAATTATTTTTATTGTAAGAAAGAATTTATTTTGTAAGAAATTATACTGTCACTTATGTTCAATTTAATTTATCCTTAGTAAATAGTATTACGTAAAAAAATGCCCCAAACCTTTGAACTATAGTGTATTTATTTATCATATTTTATAACCGTTTATCTAAAACAAATATAGTCAATTAAAAACAAATCACAGAATTTTTATATTTTATTCTGCTTTAAATGGTTTCATTCTGCTTAATCACAGCTATTTTATTCTATTTTACTCATACTGTTTTAATGATTTCTTTTAGTGTTTGTACAGTAACAATATGAAATTACTTAATTTAAGAAATAACATTTTGTCTTCATAATATAATATTCTCATTTAGTATAATTAGGTTTTTGTAAATGCAAATTAATATCAGCTTATTTTGGGAAGGAGCTCCATCAAAAGTGGAATCACCATGCACAGTAAAAAAAATGTTTTATATTTTATAGGAAAATACTATTTCAGTCTTTCTACTTCTCTCAAAATTTCATCTTTAATTTAATGTGTTATCTGCTGTTCCTTTATAATTATTTGTGAAAATGTACTACTACTACACATTTTTCTCAGTGTATATGGGAGTTCTTGACATCAAAATATTTGAAAAAATAAATACATGAGTGGCTCCCTTTAGTTTTGGACACAGTTGGAGAGAAGTTTTCCCCAAATCCCTCTCTTCTCACTAATTGTGCGCTGTTTCCTCTTAATCCACCCTGTATCTCCACCACATCACAGCAGAGTGGGTTTTACAAGGCAATAATTTTCAGTCCCCTCCAGCTTTGTCTCTGAGGTTTTCATGTTGGCACAAATACTGGTCGTACTATGTTTTTGTGGGGCCAGTGTCTGTGTTCTCTCTCTCTCTCTCTCTCTCTCATTCTGCATCTGATCTGCTACAAAGGGATGTAGGGAATGTAGAGCAGCTGCACACTGTGAGTTTATCCTATAGCGAATTCACAAAACTCTGCGAAAGTGGCAGATAGCAAAGCCAAAAGAGTAGTGTGGGGATCTGCCGGCTATAAATACAAGCGCTAGCGTCGCTTCCTTGATGCTTACATTTAGGTTCAACATGATGATAGTTACAGAAGCTTGTCCAAGCGACGGTGTGACCTGGTTAGAAGTGAACCGTGTTGAAAAGCCGCAGTAATATAAGTGGTAACTTTACGTCGGCAAAAATCATATACTTAAAAGCCATTGAAGTTGCTACTGCGCTCCGATGTAAATTAAAAGGATCCGATCAGGGTATGATGAGATCGGAGGTAGACCAAAAGGACAGACAGACAGACAGAAGATAGAAAAATAAGAGGTCTTGCAGCCAGTGTACGAGATACTACTATAATCGAGTTATTATTACCAATCCTTCTGCTTTTCTAGTGTGTAGAATAGGTTTATGGGCAGTAGAATCTCTCAATTTGTTGTAGAGTATTATGCTGTGGTTACTTTGCATAGTAATGCAATTTTTTCTGTAACATAGCAACTAATGAGCAAAGTGTATGGAAAACAAAGAAAGATTTGTTATAAAAAAAAAAAACAAAAGAGAGCTAAGTCAACCTTGCTCACCAGATCCTCGCAGTGATTATGGGTGCAAGTACTAGGATCAGAATGAGAGTGCAAACAGCTGATAAAAAACATCACAATAATACAGTAAAGTAATACAAGTGATGGGCCAGGGTCCATCGAATTAAGCGTTTGTGATGTGAAACGCTACGTGTTTGTAAGAGAATAATTAAATCATCATCAAGAGTTTTGGCTTTATAGGTCGCTTATGGGCAAAATACAAGGTCCAGTACCCATGATTTGATAACGCTTCGTCTGGGGGAAAATATAAATTGATAATAATCAAATAGTTTGAAGAGTAAGGTTTCACATTGAACAGTAAAGTATATAGGGATTAAAATGTTCGATATTTTATTTTGGACATTAATTTGAAAGCAAGTAAGGGTACACCAGAAATATGGAGATAGGAGAAACTAAAAGGGGAAGCAACACCATTGGGACTTTCGCAGACACAGAGATATTGACATCTTGTATTGCCAATATAGGCCGACAAAGATCAGCATGTCCAGATAAAATGCAGCGTGCTGCCAGTGGTACTTTGATTAGCAATGCCTTGGTGAAAGCAGTGGACCGGTACCAAGATACACACGCATTAGGGGAGGCACAGGTGATGGTTTAGGCCTGAGAATCAGTCAGTATACACAGGAAGCGTTTAATCACACCAGCATTATTTTGGGATGGAGGTTAGTAACTTTATAATAGAGAGGCGTTGAAATAGGAGGTGTGCGGCTTCAAGCATGTTTTTTTATGCCTCTGCAGGATATATTAGGCAATATGATACTGACCTTTTATGATTCATCTGCACGGTGAAAGAGGTCACTGCAGCAGGAAACAGAGCCGGTGAGATACACTTACAAACATTAGGCTACCACAAAACACATTTTGATTCTATCTATCTATCTAGATCGTAGTGGCTGAAGACAAGTTGCTAATTTTCATGGTAACAATAACTTTTACTACTGTTTACCTTTACATGTTGTAATTATTACATGTTGTAGTTATTTCATGTGGGCATATAAAATTAAAATATATTTAATAGGAAAGTATGGTATAATTTGATTAACGTTTTGTGATGTCACTGCACACAAATCATACATATAGACTCATTGAGACATTTTGTAGGCCCAGGTATTCTTCTGAATTGGATTTGATTGAAGTCAGACAATATAGTAAATGAAACTGTGTCATGTAACTGGACCGTTGAGTAAATGGATGTGGCTTTGGCCTTGTTTTTCAGCACCCATGTGTTAGCAGTCAGTCCATTCTCAAACTGGTAGGTCTGTGATGGATTGTTGTGCAGTGAAGCTGAACCACATAGCCTCTCGGATTCGGTTTGTTTCACAGCACTAGGGGCCAAGAGAGAGTGAATCGAAGCCCTGCACATTAAACCAGTGGCTTAATGGTTCAAAGCTTCTTTACATTCATGCACGATTGATGGTAACACGGAGGTTTGTCTGGTGGATCTGAGGAAATAGTTTTAAAGGAATGAACAGTTCTGATCACAATGCTGATCAGTCTGGACCATTTAAACTCAATTACTCGGTTTTGTAGTTTGGGTGCTGGCCAGTACTGGTAAACACAGTTCCATTGCTAGCAACATATGCTCAATGAGGTTGAATGCTGTTGTGAGAAATGGGAATAGTCTTTTGGTTTGCTTGAGTATTTCAAACAGGGACATTTTGTATTTCTTTCTGAATCACCAATATAATATTGGCAAAAATGTCACATGAATCGATGCTGTCAGATGAAACCAAGGACTTTGAACTAATGAAAATTTGCCCACCGTTTTCAGGGTCAGTAACTGGGGTGGGAGGGCGATTCAGAGGGTTAAGATGAGACTGAATCAAAAGCAATCACCTGATGCAGATTATGTTGTTTAAGGAAAGGGTCAGCGCAATGTCAAGCTACTGACTTACTAGCATTGCTTTTACGAGGCTATGTTAATTTGATCATGTATCCATGTGCTACACTGATAATGTTAACATGTTCAAGGTCAGGATTTTTTTACAGTTTTTATTCACCTCACTTATTTACGCATAAATAAATAAATGCATGCATACATATTTCTTTTTGTTAGTGGAGCACAAAAGGAGAAATGTTGAAGATTGATCATAAACATCAAGGCTGTCAAGGTTAAAAAAACATAAAAATAGTCCTTGCACTATATCTCAGTCCTTTTGGAACCATTGAACCAGGTTTATGTGAGAGAAATAAATAAATAAAATTATTTTTCACTTGTGACCCTTTGCCGAAGCTCTGTGATAGGGGCTATACAATATTGGAAAAAATATATTGTATATTGTATAAATATTGCAATATTTATGTATATGGGATTATGTTTAAAAAAAAATTAATTTCAAATTCTAAAAAAAAAAAAAAATGTAATCCATGCTAGAATGACTGGATTAGTTTTGATTCGCAGAGAACATGTGCATAGAAAAAAAAATAATAAATAGCACTAGCATGCTCTATTCTTTTTCTATTCTATCTTCTTGTTTTCTTTTTATTTATTATGAAAAAAAAACCTTGCTAAGTGAACTGCAGTAGGCTAACCGAGACTTGTCACAGCACTTACATATTATTGCCTTTTGTTGGTTTGATTGCTTCTATTGTCCTCATTTGTAAGTCGCTGTGGATAAAAGTGTCTGCTATATGACTAAATGTAAATGTAAAGCTAAAAAAAGTATTTTTATTGTTATTAATACTACAATAAAATGAGAAAAGGAAACAAAATGATATGGCGATTTCAATTTTGTCCATAAATCATCAGAGTACAAAATAGCGTATTGATGTGCCACTATTTTAGTTATATTTTTTTGTAATTCCATGGAAGTCATAAGGGTTTGGAACAATAAGGCAGTGAGTAAATGATGCCGAAATTTGAAGTATTTGGATGAACTATAATTTGTATTTATTTTATTTTGTTTATTGGGGTGAGGTGTTTCACTGTACTCTTAAACAGCTCTTATAAAATGAAGCTCACACTGCTGTTTTGCAGCTCAATTAGTCCTTGAAGATAATCTTAGGCTAGCTTTGAGTTCTTGCCAGATTTTAGGACAATTTTTTTTTTTTTTTTTTTTAAAGTTTAGGAGCGATTGTTTGGTTGTAGGATGGGATATAAACTCCAGAACCTGCTCTTCCCCGGTGATAACAGAAATCTTATGGCAGCCAGGGCGGAAACTCAAAGGAATTTAATCCCATGGCATCACCGATTATCATTGGTTAGCAGGGGCACTGAGAAGAACAGCTTCTTTGTCTTGTGGTTATGGCTTGTAAACCAAATGGCTTTGAAGTCGCATTGCAAGATTTTTTTTTTTTGCTCGTGAAATGCACAGCAAAAAAAATAAAAATGTTTAGTCATTAATATGCTTGAAATTGACATGTGTCCGTCGTGGCCTAATGGTTAGAGTGTCGGGACTTGTAACCTGAAGGTTGTGAGTTCGAGTCTCAGGTCCGGCAGGGATTGTAGGTGGGGGGAGTGAAAAAACCAGCGCTCTCTTCCACCCTCAATACCACGACTGAGGTGAGACCCTTGAGCAAGGCACTGAACCCCCAACTGCTCCCCGGGCGCTGCAGCAATATGGCTTCCCACTGCTCCCAGGTGTGTGTGTGTTCACTATTGTGTGTGTGCACTTGGATGGGTTAAATACTGAGCACAAATTCTGAGTATGGGTCACCATACTTGGCCACTCGTCACTTCACTCACTCACTCACTCATGGGAAATTAGCTGGCTTACAACATCTGCCCAGAGTGCCAATGTATAAGAAGGTTCATTAAGCTAAATTATTTATAATTCAGCCCTATATACTGTGCCAATGACTAAAGAATGCACACAAAATAAGATGACTGTTTGGTAATTAATAATTCAGTCTTCAAAAATGGAAATAATAAAAACGTGTTGGGATTTTGATCAATTTGATTCATTGGTTTGTTGCCATGGCGACAAATTAGAGTGAGATTTTGGGTTAATATAAATTTAATGTAATATGTTTAGCAATTCCAAATAGTTGATTAACTTGGTTGAGGTGCCTTGGTGCCTCTGATTGAAATTCAACTGAAGTTTTGTTCAATCAACAGAATACATTTTAAGCAAAATACTGAATGCATGCATTCCATTTAACTGATTAAAGAGCATGTGTCGCTTCCTGTGAATGTTAATACTCACATTAAAGGCTGTTTAGACAAGTTTCGTAATTCAAAAAAGCAAAACATGACATTCAAAGCATGTCTGGCTCAGTTATCCAGCAAACATCTGGTCTTTTCTCCTTTTTTCGAGGTATTATAGGTTTTGTATGTTGGATATAAGATTGAAAAATACTTAATTGTACCACCAGGTGTCCAGAATGGCACAGATGCCGTTTAACCACCTTACTGCTTTCCTTCAAACCTCTGGTCTCTCAGAAGAAGTTGTGGTGAAGCTAATAGTACTGGCAGTAAGCACCTTCATTAGATTTCATTAATAGTCTGAGAAAGATTATTACTCATTGCAAATGCAAATTAACCCTCGGCCAGTAATGATTAGGCCGAGCAATTCTCCTGTAATCTATGATACCGCCATCCTTTTGGGACATAATATGAAGATTTTTCGATGTTCTGCATACATTACCCAAATGTGACCTGACTGGCTGCACAGCATAGAAAGGCAGATGTCATTTTCTGGTTGGATGCTACCTGCTTTTCACAGGATTGTGTCATCAGCGCTTTAGATTATCTTGTGCACTGATATGAGGATTATAAAACTGAACAGGAAGAGATGTAATCTGCTCCCTTTTAATTAGTCATGGAGATTTATTGCTTACATTCGAAAAATCAGCTTGTTTCATCAATTGTTTTTTTGGTAAAATTATAAAATAGAATATCAAAATATATTTAAATATAAAAAAAATGGAAATATCAATTTTCAGCCACCTTATAATATGATGTTATGATTCTTGGTTTATGCACTGCTCTGAAATGGCTTAAAGGGGTATTTTCAGGCAGCATCATTTCCCCCAAAAATAAAAAGGTTAAATAATAGATTATATTATCAGCTAAAAACACAAATATTAGTTTAAAAATAATCAAAATGTAAAAGTAGACCTAAAACACACAGTAAAAATGTAGTTAACATAACAAGACATGTGAATTATGTTATTATTACTATGGATTTATTTATAATTGTTATTTATAATTATATATGAATGATTAGGATTATTTTATACTTGAATGGTATTCACTGTGTTGCTTAATTTTATCGCCTGCAAAATAATTATGAATATATTGTGCATATGTATTCACCCAGCCCTATGTAGGGATGGGTACCGAAACCCGGTATTAAATCGGCCCTGGTGCTAAATTATGAAAGACCGGAGTATCGATAAACTCTGACGTTAATGGTTCTGCTATCGGTACTGGAGAACTTAATAAAACACACATACATTTATTATTGCTCTTGCAAATTCTATCTCACCAGAGTCGTCAGCTGTTTTTCAAACATTTGTCCATGATGCATTTTTGCTATTCGCAATTCAAAAGCGAGATCACGCCCACGCGGAGGAGCTTCAGCACGCGCAACATGAAAGCCCTGTTTAATTATGATAGAAGAGAGAATGTTTAATTATGATAAACATTCAAACATATGCTTACACTTTAGGCCTGTGGCTGTTTTGTTAAGCTAATTTTATTTTTTTATTTTGATTTTGGCTTCTAAGGATTATACAAAAGAAGACACGAGGTAAAGCTATTAAAAACTAGCTGCGTTTCGTATTGTGCAAATTCTTTCCCTTCACAAGAACAGCGGCTGCGCTCAAGTTCGAGCCCGTCCCATATAAAACCCCAAACTTAACGTCAGAATCAGCTCAGTCTGTGATTGTTGTAAGATGCTGTCTTTACTGTTTCTAAATTGCGGGACATGTTTGATAATAAAATGTTGAATGCACAATCCACACAAGAGACGCTGTTCCTCAGGCTCAAATGTGTGTGCGCGCTCCAAAACAGACAAACAAATTACACTTTGAGCTTCGGGCGCATGTTCAATTGATCAAATACACACAAATAATAATAAATGTCAAAATGGCCGGCTTGGAGAGTATTTACTTAAACACAGTTTATGTCTTAAGTGGAGGAGAACAGTTGGAGAAAATCCGATGTGTGTCAATATATATTGTCTTAAAGTGACAGACTGCGCTTGGGCCATCAAAATGCAAATCTGCTCTTAATCTGAATAACGTTATAGCTTTAATAAGCATTAGTCTATCAATGCATACACTGAAAACTATGCAGTGTTCATTTGCATTTGATTACTTTTAGATTTCTTTTGTAGGCTATTCCTTACCTGAACAGTAATGTTAGTAGAACTTCATGGAAAAATGACAGCACTGTTTATTTCATTTCATTTGTATATTTGTTTTATTGTATTTGTAAGTTTGTTTTACTTTGTTTTTTGTTTATCTTATGTATAAAACACTAAAAACGCCTGCACACTGGTGCATTTACAAATAGATTTTTTTATATTTCAGAATAGAAAGCTATGTTGATTCAGCTCTTAATTTGTACATATATATATAATAGATATATAGATAATATATATAGATAATATATATTATTATATATTTGTTTATATAGATATATATATAAGACAAAAGTACCAACTAAGAATACCGTTAAAGTACGATCGATAAGCAGTATCCGCTAAAGAGTAGCGTAATACCGTTTTAAAATTGTACGGACTACGCACTCCATAGCACTAAGAAGGACTAACATGATGTCTTATTCTTTGGATAAGCACAGAAATTTGCTTTTAATCTCAGCAGACTGTAGAGTGAGATGTATTAAAATCACAGGAAATATATTTTGATGAGAAGCATGGTATGATTTTTGATATTTATGTCATACAATTATAGGAAGGTTTTCCCACCAAATTTCCTTAGATTTTGATTTACTTGGTTTTCAAGGGCCTGTTATTATTTAATAATTATTTTATTTATTTTTATTTGTTTTTTTTCTTGGAGAATGAGGGCGGAGCCCCTAAAGGGACCTTTGCAAAAATAAATCGCTTTTGATAAATCGCTCAGAGGGGTTTGTCCAACCTGTTAGAAAGACTAGGTTATTTATTTGTACAAATCATCCAAGCACTCATTCCCAGCCATTTCTAATATACATTTGATTAATATGACTAAATATTAAATTGTGAAGAAATTGCAGATCCATCTATGATTGTCAAAATAATTCCAGGTGCAGTTCCCTCTCAGCCAATTAGATTTCACGTAGCATTTTCATCGGTCAGTTGTGGAAGTCTGATTGGTTGATAACTTTTAGTCCAGGTGCGAAAATAATTCATTTCCAGCACACAGGACACAATTTGAGGGTGCACACATGCACACTTTGAGTGAGAGCAGAGATTCGCTATTGCTACGGACACGATTTAAGTGTGCGCACACTCTCTGCGCAGAAAGAGCAGCGTATATCTGAGAGGGCGCGTCCGGTTTTGTGCGAGGATTAATAGTAATTTGCAATTTCCGCGCCTACACAGTGCGCTCTCGACATTTGTCAGTGAAATAATGCTAATATAAAATACCTACACATGATATTGAAACCTCGTGCGCAGGCAAAAAACGTTTCTCGTGCGCACGTGAAAGTCTGTGTATTTTTTATTTTTGCAAATGTCCCTTTAGGAGCTCCGTAAGATGATGAAGAGTTTTCAGGAATTTAACACTGGTTAATTACATAAACACATTTGTCTTTATTTTACATTTCATTATTGTTTTTCTTGCATATTCTCCCTCCCTTTTTTCTTTCTGTCCACCTCTTACATTCTTTCAGCCAGATGAGAGCTGATTCAGCCAATAGTCAGTTGTGATTATACATATTCGAAAGTTCCTGATCTTGATTTGGAATCATTGAGATGCAATGCGAACTGGATGCAAGTAACGAGATATTCCAGTCCTCTAACAGCCTTGGTCAGCTTTCCTGGTCTATAAGTACTGATGGGTTTCCCACACTTCTTCAGTGAGTTACGATTGCCTGCCATTCAGTTGGAAGAGGATTTGGAAGTTCTTATAACACTAGGCATGTTTCCATTACCCTTCAAATTGCGAAAATTGAAATTGTGAATTGAAAATACGCCCAATGGAAACAAATCAAATTCGCAAGAAGTCCCATATATCGCAAAAAAGTTTTTACGCTCGCATGAGGTGGTTTTTCAGGCAATGCGAAAAAGGAATAATTCACAAAACCAATGGAAACGGCTTTTTCGCATTTACAGGTCACATGGCGTCAATGTACTGTACCTCCAAGAAACACATAATACGTGGCGGATATCCAGTATAAGGGACTTTCCAACCATTACTGCTTAGACAATTTACAATGGCACATGTCTGTCTGCGGTGCAGGTGGCTCTGATACGGGCCATGAAGCTTGAGTGATGAGCGGCCACAATGCTGTGTTTATTCCAGAATCCCGCGTGCCACGCACGTTTCTGAAGCAGCTCTCTTTGCTGCTTCTGTAAAGACACACGCATAAGCCTCCTTTTAATAAATATGGCTAAAATCCGTCAAAATCCCACCAAAATCCATTGCCATGACTTATCGCGAGAGGCAAAAGGTTACGTTTTAGTCGCATAACATTGGTTAATGGAAACGGCGTCATTTTGCAATACTCATTTCGCAATACAAATTTTTTTTATCGACATTTATAAAATATCGCCAAAGTTTTGCACAAATCTGTAATGGAAACGCGCACAGTGTTCTGCCACAGCCTCAACGGATGGCTGGACAACTAAGAATTCCAATGAGAGGGTTTACATATAGAAACCAAAACATAAAACGTATCAAGAATAAACACAAGAATTATAACCTGACAATGCAACAAAACAACACAAACAAAAAAAAGTTTTATGAGATTTGCGTAATCGTCCGTTTTTTTCTGAGAAGGTAATCGGTGGGTCAATCATGTTGTGTTTAAAAAACATTTTTGGACCAGACAGGATGAATGGATGGATGGATGGAGGTATATGTAAAATTATATGTATGTGATGTGCCGTGACATGTGGCCCAAGTATGGGTGCAATACTTGGAATTAGTGCTTGCATTTATCCCATCCAAAGTGACCGCACACACACAGCAGGAACATACACACACCGTTGAACACCAACAACCCGGCAGCAGGGGCAGCACATTTTTTGCTGCGGCGACCAGGGCCGCAGTTGCGGTTCGGTGCCTTGCTCAAGGGTACCTCAGTCGTGATATTGAAGGTGGAGACGCTGTACATTCACTCCCCCCACTTACAATCCCTGCCGGTGCGAGACTCGAACCCACAACCTTTGAGCTACAAATCCAACTCTCTAACCATTAGTCCACTATCTATATAGGTTATATAATATATCATTAGGGCCTGTCACCGGTAAGTGGTGACCTCGCGTTGAGGACTCACGTTGCACTGGTTTCATTGGAATTATTCATGCAGTGCTGTTTCGCTTTAAAACAAGCTTCTGTCATTATTCTATGACGGTTTCCCTCAGCGCATCGCGCTGTCAATACAGACTGAACGAAAACGTCACAAACATACACTCTTGTAGATGCGCAAACTACGTTTCTGTCTGGATAACCAACATCTCGTAGTAAAGTTATAGGAAGGATGGGTGAAGGATTGCAATCAACGGTAAAGACGATTGCGGTGGGTGATGCACGGAGAAGGTACAGTACGAATAAGTGATGCACAAACAACGTGTATGACATGTCGCACCAAACTGATCTTACTTTGGACTTATGCACAGATCCGACCATTCAGTACATTCATGTGTTCACACACATTCAGGATAATATTTTGATTTGTCATGTACATGTTGCTGTGTTTAGTCATTCTAAATGGATCTGTGTACTGTAGTAGGTATAAGCAATCAGCTTTTTGCATCTCCATGTGGTCCTGTTTGGTATCACAACTTGACTTGTCTACTGTAGGCTACACATACTATACAATTCTGAATTTTTTTATTTTTTTATTTTTATTTTTATTTTTTTTATGGTGCCTTTGGTGTGGATATGTTCTTATATGGGCTCCTTATATCATTTGGCTCTTTGGTGTACTTTTGGAATCTCCAAGTGTCCTTTTTTGAAAAAACATCAAACTTTATCTTGAAATAAGCTTGCAGAAAATACAGTTTTGTGAGAATCACTCTTCAGTTTTCTGGTTTACTTTGCTGGATATAGCAAATGACAACAAAATTAAAGTGTTCAACAAAATAAATGGTGTATGCTTAATTTCATGATAAGTGTGACAATAATCACAATAAAAAATTTTAATCTATTGACACCCCTAATGTGTGTGTGTGTTTTTTAATTTTTAGGAGCATCTCTTTATCCATTATTGGTTTGATTGTGCATGTACACACAGCATTTTTCCATCATACCGATTCAATACATTTAATTTTTTAGTACATTTCTGACTGTATCTCGGCATGCTTGTGATTTGTTCACTGTTGACTGTGATCTGTTTGAAGCATGACCGAACATCAAGAACCTCTTGTAAGCTGAACATGTCTCTCTCTTTCTTTTCCTTTTGAAGACGGCACGCTTCTTTGCCCCTCGATGCCACAGATAACCTTGGTAACTTTATTGTGCCGCTGTGTCGAAGAAGTTACCCCTGCCGCAAATGGAAGTCTGCATCTCTTGGGTAAATGGAAGGGTTTAATATTCACTTGCTAATATCTCAGAGCTGCTGCATGAACCAACTGTCTTATTCTCCACACATATTGGTGGCCTGGTGTCAGGTTATGCAAATTGTCATAACCCCATCATAGTGGCATAGTATGGCTGATGGCTCAAAAATACACATCCGTGTTAAAGGGTTTTTTTTATAGGCTTGATTGTGTTTATGGGGTGCAGTCTAACATGTGTTAATGCTTCGTTTGTTAAAAAACGCATTATTTTTCACATAATTTACCTTTATTCCAAACACTGCTCTGTCCCTTCTCAATCGGAAACACGCTGATCATTTCCTGCTTTTATGAAGCCCCTCCCTCAGAAATACATGATGGGCTCTGATTGATTAGCTAGCCCAGTGTGTTGTGATGGCCTGAACGGCCCTATAGCGTCGTGCGTGACCACCCTAAACGTCCCTCACGCTAGCGGCACTGTGCTACGGCGTGGTGTGTATTGCTGAACAATGACTCCTATAGGATATTGCTATAATCGACAGAGCAACTTTGAGCCAGATTGAGACGCAGAGGATATTATTGAAGAAGATCGTGCAGAACCTGTGCAAGCATGGCTTTTAATGTGGTAGCCTACAAGATTTGTTTGTTGTTGTCTCATACTTTTCGATACGCTGTTATTTGTAAATGCTACTGCTTCTGTTAGCTTTTAATACACAGTTTTATCCTGATTAAAACTTTAATACAATACGGCAACTGCACGAGCGTCCATGTTTAACGCTTCTCATAGCTATAGTATGTGAAAATAAGTGTATTCACTGAGCTGATGATCTGAATGAGAGAGAGAGAGAGATATGCAGAGCGTGTGCAGAGCAGGGCGAGGCCAGGAACAGGATGAGAACGCTGCTTTAGAACATTTTGAAACTTGTGAATCCATTAGAATCATTAGAAGACAGAAAAAAAAGGAATGCGATCATATCATGATAGATTTTGACGCTGCACCCCTTTAGGTTTCTTTCCTTCTCTTAGCAGCGCATGCGAGGGCTCTCCCCTTTTGCTGATGTTACGGAGGCGGGGTTTATGTAAAATGATGGGTTTGAACCGAACGGACCTGGGAAGTAACTCGTAGTCCCTTACCAGTCGTTTTTGTAGACATTAAACTGCCAGAATTTTTAAAGACGATATCTCCGTTTGCATTGAACTTTCAGCTTCGTAACTTTGCAGATATTGTTTATGATCAAACAGCAACATTACACACTAACTAAAATTAAAAAAGTGAAATCGCAATCTACCACCCCTTTAATTTAATAGATGTGTCTGCCATGACTAGGCCATAGCAGTGCTGTAATGCTCCTTCTTCTTTGTGGCTTCTGTGAAAGCGGACCTCCTGTGTCTTATGATGCACTCAGATGGAAAATGAAGAAACACATAGATTCCTCCTGCTGTGGAGCAGTAGGACGTTTTGCAGCTGATTGTGTGACATGTCGTATGGTGCAGGGTTTTACTGTGGCAGGTTGGATGGACGAGCTTAAAGTGAAAATTTGATTGACATCTTTTTTTTAACACCACATCATTCAGTTTCTGCCCACTATCTATGCTTGCCAAATAACATTCCTGAGTGTACTGAACTGTGTATGTCTTTCAATCTAAATAAAAGCCTAAATAAAAAAATATTGCTTTCAATCTAAATAAAATATTTGATATATTTATATTTAAAAATACTTTAATATTTTAAGTAGATAAAAAAATTAATATATAACAATATATTTATTATTAAACATAATTTAAATAATATACTATAGATATACTAATAGACTTAAAATATACTAAATAATACAAAATAATGCAGAATTATCTCATGTATGGTAGGAGTATGTATTGTTTTATGGTGGAGTCATTTTCTCAATTCACTTGATATTGGCAGGTATAGGAAACGTAAGTTGAACTTGTCTAAAGCCACTTCATGAGTCTTATTTAATTTTTTTTTTATACAGTGGTATTATTATTACAAATTGTACCAGTTTACAGGTGACATATTTAGCCAGTCAGAAGGTATGTAATGTTTAGTATTTAAATTGGATGAATAGCACAAATTGAAAAAAAAAAAAAAAAAAACAAAAACATTATATAACTAATAGTATGTATGCTATTTATTTATTTAGTGACTAGCCAACCACCTAGCCTTAGCCAATGCACGTCCAACCGCTGTACAGAACTCTGATGATTAGAAGCCTCTGCTAGTTTGTATGAAAATTAATGCTAGCCTGTTGTCCGTGGAGGATTGTTATTCTGTGTCCTGTTAATTAGCTCTGTTGTTTAGCCTTGTTTGATGATTTTTAATTAGCTTTGGAGATGACGGGTTCTGATAAACATTAGTGATTACCGCGAGGGCTCGAGACGTGCCTGTACATTAACTGCCATTGACCACGGATCGAGATAACATGTCAGGCTTAGAGCGCAACTACAAGTAACATCGGCCATCCCGTGGGATCTTGGGCTCAAACAGTTGGGTGGAGCGTTCAGAGATCTCTCAATCGTGGTTTTATGAGATCAGACTGCTTGAGCCATGCTGGAAAGGCAAATGATAAAAAAATGAGCTCAGGCCTGTAAATGAAAACAATATCTTAAGACTAGCGAAGACTTATAAATGAGAATGTGGGTAGCATGTGGGAAGCAAATTGTCAATAAGAGGTTTAAAGTGCGTGTGTGTATTTAATGTGGATGCACAGTAACCATTTTAAGGATGTTTGAAAGGTACAGAGCACCACCAAAACTGACAAGCCATACTCATTGGAACAATGTGGCGACATATAGGGCTGTCACGATTATCAAATTTGGCTGATGATTAATTGTCTAAAAAATAGTCCCGGTTATTGCGATTAATTGTCTGTTTTAGGGCTTTGGATGATTTATGAGGATTATCACGATTAAATTGGCTGTTGTGTATGGATTTGTCATTACATAAACTAATTGGAGATTCATTTAAGGGTTCAGTAAATAATTATGATGTTATCTTTTAATCTTTTTTGAGTTATTATTTTGCAGTGTAAGATTTAGGGGTGCTGTTCGCGATGCAGGATTTGAGCCCCGAGGCATCACCAATCGCCGCTCAGGACAGCAGTATCGGCCGCTACGTTAGTCCCCCACTGATACCGATCGTTTTTTGTAAAGCCACTTGCTATTTTCATCATTACTCTATATTCTAGTGATACTCATATTCAG
Organism: Sinocyclocheilus anophthalmus; assembly: GCA_018155175.1. Classification (NCBI taxonomy): domain Eukaryota; kingdom Metazoa; phylum Chordata; class Actinopteri; order Cypriniformes; family Cyprinidae; genus Sinocyclocheilus; species Sinocyclocheilus anophthalmus. The sequence continues at coordinate 529,363 of JADLZN010006564.1, read as the reverse complement.
GATTTAGAAATGGATTCAGGGCACCATTAGAGTTCATTTCCGTGAAGATGGAGTAGGGACACTTTCACGCTTAGGCGGGTCTCTTGTGGAGGGCACCAATCGCGCAGCTGTTCACATAAGGAGTCTGCCTTACTACCCAGCCCGCTCGTTCGGGGCTGTTGATTTACAACACAAACCAAAGCATGTAGCCTATCGCCGACGTCTGCACCCTCTTCTTGGTCCTCACTGTCTTGACTTGAAAAAATGTCCAAACATGTCATGAAAAATTGCTCTTTCAGCATTGCAATTCTTTTTCTTTGTACACACAGCTACACGGTAACTTAGCACGATCTTTATAATCAGACAGTTAGTAGAACACAATAAATCATAAGCAACCATTTATTTCAATGCATTTAATTTTGCCTTTAGTTCTAGATTTACAATATAAATTGCTCAGCAAGTGGGGGCGCGCAAAAATTTAAAACGCTTGACGATTCTTAAGTTATCAACCAACTTACCAGTAAGTAGAAATACGTCCAGCTCATACTGCCTTCATTTTCATTTAAATCTTTATTACCATCCTAAGGTGCCATCTATTATGGCCTTGTTTATATAAATACGTACTCTTCCCTTTAAACCTAGACAAAAACGCCATGGGTGACTGTGACACACGTAGACTTTAATTCTAGAATTTATGGGTAATACTAAATTTTCGTGTCAAGCCATGTTCAGATTTACTGCAAACAATGCGCTGTCACTTTAATTCAGTGCTTGAAGCGCAGCAATAGACTCGGTGCGGAAACGATCTCTGCAATGCTGCAGTGCAGACGCCACTCGATGAACGCACTGCCGCGGCCGAAGGTCTGCAGGGAACGGCTTTTAATATGCTTAAGCATGAGCGCGGGAAAAAAAGCACGTATTTCAGTGAAATGACCAGTAATTGGTGCAAATGGCATGTTCCGTTTTATCCAAATCAAATGAATGTGAATCTGGCAATGTTTTATTAAGTTGGTTGTGTGTGCATCTCGGCAGTTCGAAAATGAAATGAGGGAGCTAAAGTTAAATGCTCTGTTGTATTTGAAAATAACATACAACCCACACCTTACCCTAAACCTAACCAATAGTGTTAACAAATACAAACATGAGATTAAAACACATTTGCTGAAGCAACCATGCCATTTTAGCTTGCTTTTACAAGTCAAGCTGTTTTTGAGTGCTTTTATTGTGACTCGTGTTTGACTGGACTTAGGCTTTTCATTGCAAATGCAATGCTCTACCAGGTGAGCTAGCGAGCAAGTTTACTACATTAGAAAAGCCATACATATGGAGCTAGTAATGTGATGTAAACATCAAAATGTATTAGTTTACAAATCATACACTTTTTCTGAAAAGGAACTAAATTTCTTGCCATTTTACTGTCTCTAGTGTTCCGCTGGAAACTGCAGTGAATTGTATTTATTGGTACGTTTTTGGAGTTTTGCAAAAATGTAGGTAGAGGCTTGTTTTTCTAATGAGCCTAGGTTGAAAATTGACATGGCTCCAGAAACTGACGGAGCACCAAGGAAATGGGTATTGGTCAGAGACCCAAGTGCAATTTCAGATACACAAGTTAAGACTATCATGTTAGTCGTTTCTAAAAAAAAAAAAAACTTCAAATAGTATTGTTTAGCTGCTCTTCAATACTTCATTACCAGCTAACAAGGCAATAAACACATTCTGTATCAAGAATGCAATTACATTTAAAGGCCAATGTTGATTTTAGACACAAGAAAGAAGATTCTAGCCTCTGTTACATATTAGCATACAAATTACAGCCTCTGAACTTAAACAAGTGCGTTCTTAATTGCATCAGCCTCATATTAGTAATCAAGGACTCCACTCAGAGGCCATGAGATCAATAATGGTGCTCGCTGTCTGAAAATTTTTTTCAGGTGATTGTATATTAGGCAGAAATACGTATATCTAAATAGCAGCTGACAAGTTACCAGTTGTGTCATAACATTGTTTGCAGTTGCATACTGTCATACTACTCTACTACTATACATACTTTCCATAATACATGCTGTTTCTGCAATGTGTACTGTTTGTAGTAAACAACAGTATGCATGCTATATGTGGATGGCCTACAGAGCACATTGCATTAAATGTTGTATACCACAATGCAATGTAGTTTTTTATGTGTATGTGTGAAATATTACTGGCTGCTCATAATGCAATACACTTGACTTTTTTTATGTCAGCTGCAGCATCTCTTTTCTCTTTCAACTTTTACTTTTATTTTTTAATTAATAATTTTTTAAGTTAAATTGGACTGATAGAATTGCCAAGAGACAAAATTCTATAATAACCATTTAGATTTTACAAAATAACTTGCCACATTCTAAATAAAATATGACATTGAGTGGTCATGTGACAACAGTGTAGCATACTAAAGTTTAAAATGTATACCATTGCGTAATTCATACTGTTCAAATGTTTAAAAAATATTTAATTTAGTGCAGTATACAGTCAATTCTAATTTTAGTATTCCATTTCATATTACATTCTAAAAACAACCGTAGAGACAGTTTTATGTGTGATTTTGGAAATAATAGCCACATTTTTTAGCATCTCTTTCTTTTATTTCTTTTAATTATTTTTATTTAATTTTTGTTTTTAAAAATGTATTTTTTTTAAGTTAAGTTAGGACTAATCTTCCTGCCATGGGGGACAGTTTTATTTAAAAAATATTTAAAATGCAAACTAACCACTTTGATTTTCGAGATAATAACTAGATCCCACTTAACTTCAATAGAACGTGACATAATGGGGTCATGTGATGACAGTTTAGCATACTATAGTTGGAAATTTTCACCATTGCATAATGCATGCTATTTCACATGTTACATATTCACATAGAGACAAAAAATAATTCTTTACCAGTATACTCTCTGTATTATATATGTCTAGTCAATCCGCTCCACCATCTGGTTCTCACAGGGGATCTTTGCGTGTGTATTAAAGGGAGTGGCTGAGCGTGGTGGAATTTATCAGTATGCATGCTGTGTAGAGCAGGAGGTAGCCCTACTCCAATCCACTGGGCAGACATTCGCATCCAAGCTACTTTGATCTTAACCCCTCAGCATAAGACCTTATGTTTCTGTTCACTCACCATATTTTACATCTCTACTGTGCCACACACATTTCTGAAGGAGAGTAAATGGAGCTCTTTTAGTCTTTCTAGATAACAATCAGTGCAATTTCCTCTAGTATGTTGGTTTTCTTCTTCTTTGTAGTGACTGTACTGTGCATAATAACTGTCATCTGCTCTAAAGAGACTTAAGAAGTCCTAAGAAGTAAAGTATGGCAGTTGGAGTTCTGGGATATGTCTTTGCTGCTCAGCAGTGGGTCTGTTGTCAGCCATGACAGTGCATGTACTGGCCCAGTCTGTGTGGTTCGTCTAAATAACGTTTAAACTTGTCACCACAGGAGTAAGAATTTCAACAATAGTTGATCCAGCATGCTTCACTGAAAGCTGCTAATAGACCGCAATACAGCAGAGCATGCTAACTGTGCTTCTTCCAAATAACAAACCCTCTAGAAGATGAAAAGGATTCTACTTTGATTCCTAACATACTTTGTAATGCTATCAAACTATGTAAATTCCTCTCAAAGTGTGGAAATGAGTTAATATATTCTATTAGTTTTTAGTGACATTTTACTGTCAGTTCAATGTTTATTATTATTATTATATTTTTTTAGCTAGTTAAGCCTACTTTTAAACAATTGGCTTATTTACTTGACGTTCCAGTAAAAATGGGTAATATCAACAGGTCCAAATTATGTCAGGTTAACTTTTACGTATTAATAAATTAACAGTGCATCTGGATCACAGATAAAGTAGAAGTACATTATTTAGGGGGATGTCTGTTTTGCAAGTGTGCAGCAATAACACCATAAATTCTGACCCATGCCAAAATAATCAGATAGTAAGAGTTAAGGGGTGTCAGACACAGACTGTTTATTTGGCCTTCAGGCCCTCGAAGGATTGGATATTGGCTTAAGTGTGTGTGTGTGTGTGTGTGTGTGTTGTGTGTGTGTGTGTGTGTGTGTGTGTGTGTGTTTAAGTGAGTCTCTACCCACACTTGACTGATTGCTGGTCAAGGGCACGGACATTCTGTAATAGAGCAATGCTTCACGAAAGGACAGGGAGGGAGTTCTATAGGTCAGGAGCACTTCGTATCTCATTCAACCTTTTCACATAGAGCTCCTTTATTGTCATTCATTAGATAACAGGTGAAATGACAGAAATGTCTGGAGTAATTGCAGATGTTTCAGAATACCTCAATGGCCTCAATCAATTTAATCAGATGTGAGTTTCCCCCCACTTTCAATTGTTTTACTTCAATATAGGTTAGAATTTTGTGAATTGTTTTAATGAATGAGATCAAAAAGAAAAATGATGCAGATTTATTTTCACATCTGCCTTTGCTCATATTACAAGGATGCGATAGGTTTATTGATTGCACTGTACACACACACACACGATTTATAATAATTTATTAAAACCAAGTCACAGCATAGTATCTTCAAAAATAGCTACATTACTACAGTATAAAAAAAATGAACTGTGTATTTATTCTGAAGCCCAAGTTTCTACAGATTTACCTGTCTTTTAAAGACCTACTGTGTTTCATCTCACCTCTACTGTTGATGGAATGAGCTCTGTGCTGTTATGTGACACTACGGCTGTAGGGAGCAGTAGTTCCCCGGTAGCTACCGCTGCTGCTTAGGATGGGCGAAGGACAACGCTGCTGATGGGGAGGTGGATGTGGAGGTGGGCGGCAAAGCTAATTCATCACTATAAACGCCTGTGGAACACAATGTGTCCAACTCGGTGCCTGTCAAAGGACCCCGCCGTTCCTACAGGCAGTTAATTAACTTCCCGTCCGTGCTGAGAGGAGGTATAAGTGACACAGGTGCCAGCCTCCAAAAGCAACAGTCTGAGAGTGCTGATTGTAGATTGAGTGCTCTGATGTACTCCCATTAGATTAAAAAAAAAAGTCAGTTGTGTGGCTCATCACCCCAAAGCTAATGTAGTTCTGAACAAATCTGTAAAACTTTCAGAGGGGAGAGGATGTGCACATTTGTATTTCTGTGGCAACAGGGAGATGGTATATTGCACCCTGACCTGAGAGAATCCTGAGACATGAAATCCAATTTGATTTCTTTAGGAAAGTACAGTTTACTCAAAACTTGCAACCTACTGGAACATATACTGTGTTTCTGACACTAGCTTTGAGATATAGGTTCCTGGAAGATAATAAAGGAAAAGTTCAACCAAAGCGTAAAAATTCTGTCATCATTAATTAGTCCTTTAATTGGTCATTTTGGAGCTTGAGAACCATTGTACATTGTACAGACGATTACAGCTCAGATATTTTTAATAAATATCTCAGAGAACGACTGTAAATTGTTTATATACATTACTTTTCAAAAGTTTAGGGTCAATAAGATTTTTGTTTATTTATTTATTTGTAATTTTTCGGGGGAAAAACAACAACGACGATTCATTAAAATCAAAAGTGAAGATATAATTCTACAAAAAGATTTCTGTTTTAAATAAATGTTGAACTTTCTATTCATCAAAGAATACTGAAATTGTATAGCATGGTTTCCGCAAAAATATTAAGCAGCACAACTGGTTTCAATGTTGATCATAATAAGAAATGTTTCTTTAGCACCAAATCAGCATCTTACAGACTCTTTAAAAAAAAAAAAAAGTAGCTTATGTCTGCTATTTAGTAGTTAATTTTGTCAAGCTTTAGGCATATAGATATTCTCAAAGCTAATACATGTGGAGTAAAAGCCACAAAACTCCAATTTTGATTTCATCAGTTCTTTAATTGGTTTTGAAATTCAGTTGGTCAAGTAGATGAACCCTGAATGTAATTATTATGAAGCTTATATGAATGGAAGAAATGTGATTTGGGTATTATTAAACTTTTATTATTAACTACTGATGACCTGCACTAACCAGATCTACTAATCATAATTATACACAAATATACTTCAAATACACCGTAATCTGCCTGTTTCTCTTATAATTATGGCTTGAGGTTGTTGAGGCTATATATATATATTAGGGCTGTCAATCAATTAAAATGTTTAATCTAATTAATCACATCTTTTTTCTGTGATTAATCGCACACTTCATGAAATTAAGCATAGACCATTTATCTTGTTTCAAATGTTTATTTTGTCATAATTTGATATATTCAGCAAAGTAAACTAAAAGATCGAAGGGTGATTCTCAAAAATCTATATTTTCTGCAAGCTTTTTTCAAGATAAATGTAGATGTCTTTCCAAAAAAGGACACTTAAAAACTCCAAAAGGACACCAAAGAACCAAATGATATAAGGAGCCCATATAAGCACATATGAAAGAAAAAAAATCTGAATTTTATAGTATGTGTACAGTGCAACAGCAAAGAGCTTTTTTACATTTTAGAGAAGCCAAGTTGCGATACCGAACAGGACCACATGGAGATGCCAAAAAAAACCTAAACCAACCGCCTGCTGACTGCATATATCTACTACAGTACACAGATCCTTTCAGAATAACTAAACACAGCAACATAAACATGACAAATCAAAACATTATCGTGAATGTGTGTGGAAACAACGTGAATGTACGGAAATGTGTGTGCCTGTGCATAAGTACAATGTGCGATCAGTGCGTCAAGAGCACTCATACACGCATTATTATAACGGACTCACACATGCTTACTGTGCGACTCCTGTATGCCACCGCAATCGTCTTTACCTTGACTGCAGTCTTCATCCATCAAAACTTTAATAGAGATACTGGTTATCCAGTCGAGAAAACGTAGTTTGCGTCTCATCTGGCCATACAGTGGTGGGATGTGTTGACAATCCTTTCAGTCTGCTTCACACAAGCGCGTGACATGTGAGGGCTCGCGCTCGCGCTCTTCAGAGACAATCACAGAATATGACAGAGCTCGTGTTTTAAAGCCAAACACACCGGAATTAATAATTCACTAGAAACACAGTGAGAGTCTCTATTCTCTGTGCCATCTCTGATGTAATCAGCCTGGTTTCCTTTATATTAGCGCTGTTTTGGACGGATTTTTTGAATGCATTTGCTTACTGGATCATTGGACTGAAAACTTTCCCAGAGTTTAGCAGCTTAAAATTATCTAATCACAAGCAGAGAAGCAAAATTGAGTTAAAGGGTTAGAATAGAAATTGTGCTTCAGTAATTTTGCGTTAATTGCGTTAAATTATTTGAACACATTAAGGATTGTAAAATGAATCGCATGTGTTAACGTTTTAACGACGACAGCCCTAATATATATATGATGATGATGGTGTATATAAATACATGAAGGTCTATTGCTCTCTTCTTTTTATTTGTGCATTGTAAGATGTTTGCCCAATCCCAAAAATCTTTTAATGTTAATTTTTGGGAAATTGTCACTTTTGTTTTTAATTGTTGTTTTAATTATAGCATCTACTGTAGTCCTTAGGGCAAGTCAGCAAAAAAGAAAAAAAAGTTTCTATAAGATTATGTGGACGTTTTAGTAATGTTTATTAGTATTTATATATATTCATGTGCATGTCCCTAAAAAATATTGCAATTTTTTTCCTAAATATATAATATTGCAAGATATTTCTTGCTCAGACGTAGTATGAATAAATAACTCTTAGAATATGTTCAGGAGTTTCTCTGAAAGAAATGATAATCTAAACTCTTGTGGTGAACAGGACGTAGCCTCTCATCTTACAGCAATATGTGTTAATTATTTATAGTCGGGATCAATGGCTTGACTGAATATATCACTGAAAGTCATTTAATTCCTTTTCTTATGCAGCAATTTTTCAGCATATGACAAAAGCAAAAAGCCTTCATAGAAAACCTTATGAAATTTATATTTAAAATGCATCATAAAAAAACAGTAAAATATAATACTTAATTTAGTGGTTATTTATGGTGATTACATATGAAATGTATGATTTAATACTTGTTCTTATATGTTATAACCATTATTAGTTAACTCTTATTAGGTTTAATTAATGTTACAATTTGTTTATGAGATCAAATAACTGATTGTAAGGTATATTATGTGATACTTTACAATGCATTAATGCATTATACAACCATCAAGTGTTAAAAATACCTTGTCTTATGTGTTTTGTAGTTTAATATTGTGATATGTACTTTGATTATTTTCATGTTACAAACTCAGGAGCCCAAGATATTGGTAGGTCCTTTAGTGACCACAGTGAGATAAGGGAGAATAGAGTGTGTGCCCCCCTCAGATAGAGCATATGTTCTGCCCTGAGATACCAATCCTTTAATTGTTACTGACATACTGCTCACTGCAGTCACCGTGTCACCAAGCATTTGGAAAAACGTATAGCTTCGGTTGTCCCTGTCCAGACTCCTTCCCCTGTGTCTCTCCCTCTCTGTGGCCAAATATAAAGTGAGGTCTCCCTGCTAGCCTGCAGGAGCTTAACTGGCTCAACAGGCTGCTGGAGAGGTTCAGGAGGTCTTCGCAAAATGGATCAACTCGCTTGCAAAGAGCTCACAGATGGAGGGGCCAGTGGAATCAGTGATCTGTCCTACCATCTGCCATGATACTGGGGAAAGATTTCGGGGCTGGCATCAATTGGAGCTCCTAACAAGACCAAATGTTTATGCACAAGAGGTGGGCGAGACAGCTTTTAATTAGTTTTTTCAAAGATTTTTGTCTGTTCCCAAATTATATTATTGATAGAACATCATTCATTAGAAGTCTAGATCCAAATGTAGATGCATATGCTTTCTGAAGGATCATGTGACACTGAAGACTGGAGTAATGGCTGCTGAATATTCAGCTTTGCCCTTACAGAAAAAATGACATTTAAAATACATAATAATAATAATAATAATAAACATAATTTTAAATTATAATAATATGTCTTTTATATTACTTTTTTTTACTGAATTTTTGATCAAATAAATGCAGCCTGGTGCGCATACTGCAGGGGTGTCCAAACATAGGTCAGAGGGCCAGTGTCCTACTGAGTTTAGCTCCAACTTACCTCAACACACCTGCCTGGACACCTGCAACTCTGCAGTACAGTGGCCCTCCATGAGCAGGACTGGACACCCCTGGCATACTGTAAGAGACTTCTTTCAAAAAATAAAAAAAATAAAAATCTTAATGATCCCAAACTTTTGAAAGGTAGTGTATACGCATATGTATAATGTATTATTGGGAGGTTTTTTTTCCTCTCTGGACTGTATTTCTCACTTCTTGCGCAGTTAACAATTCATACTGACGTTTGTAGAAGTTGGTTTTATACAGTGGTGGACGAAGTACACAAATCAAATACTTGAGTAAAAGTACAGATACATACTGTATAATAAAATATTACTCCAGTAAAAATAAAAGTACTTCTTTTTCAATTTTACTCGAGCGAAAGTACAAAAGTACTCGATTTTTTATGTTTTTAAGTAAAAAAAGTACTGATAGATAGATTTATTTTGCAATTTTTATATAGGCTACTTAATTAAATTTTCTATTAGCGCATATTTTTTATAATTCTACTGCTTAAAATACCTGTGATTTTCCCAAAGTAACCACTATATGGAGTCAATATATATATTTTTGTTGTTGATATGGACTGCATTGACGAGAGTGATGTAGTAATGTTCACTACGAAGCTTACACTGCGATGTACCTGAGAAAAAACAGATTTGACCATCTGATTTTCACCAGAAAAAAAGTGTTTTAAAGCTTGTTGTTTTGCAGAACATCACCGTTATTTATGACATGAGAATAAGGCCTGAAGGTAGGAAGAACATTTTAAGGAAAATATAATTATATTTTCATAATGATTTTTTTCTTCTCAAACCTTGGCCAACCTGGCCAAATGCCCCCAGAGGGCATCACTTCCCACTTTGATAATTACTGTAGTTACCATGTTCTGAACATCACATCCTTTATTTTCCCCTCAGATGTAATCTATCTAGGTGGTTGAATAAAAATATTTGGATCTTATATCTAAAAATTACCTTAACTTAGCACCAGCAAGCTTGTTAGCTTGACAGTTAGCATCAGCTAACATTATTTACTTATTTTCAGTATGGTTATGTTGAATAAATATTCATATCTGTCTACTCAGCTAGTTAATCCAAACAATATAAAAATGTATACTGTTGTTAAACAATATAAAAACAGACGTCACATAGGGCTAAATGCGTAGCATTTTAATAAAACTGTTAACGTTACGGCAGTGGGGAATATGAACGTGCATGAGTTATTTAAAAAAAAATTTTTTTACCTAAAACAGAGACACTGATGTTAATGTGTCTGCATTCAAGCATTTCAGTGGGCTTAAATAGATCACCATTTACAGCAGATTTAGTTCACAAACAAATGACTGTTTGACATAAAAATAATAATACTAAAATTCGACATTAGTAACTTATTTTAGCAGCATCAGTCGCGCGCGTGGTTCTTACTTGTGAATTCAGTTCCCTGGAGACTCGCACTAACCGGTTCATTTGAATCAGTGAGTTGTCGACTCAAGAATAGCTGCAATATGTTAATTCTAATTCGTGAATGAATCGTTTGGTGCGATTTGCGAACCGATTTAAAAGGTTCATTGAAAAGAATCAGTTCGTTCTTGAATCAGACACCGATTCTGCGTGTCAGAGCACGTGATATATTATAAGGAGTAACGATATGTTTTATGAAATGTAGTGAAGTAAAAAGTACGATCTTATGCTTTGGAATGTAGTGAAGTAAAAGTAAAAGTTACACAAAATTAAACTAATCCAGTAAAGTACAGATACTTGAAAAAAATTACTTAAGTACAGTAACAAATTAAAACTACTCCGTTACTGTCCACCACTGGTTTTATATGATGTAAAAATCTGTTATCAGGGTTAGAATCAAGGCCTTGTCAGCACTGAGAAAATTGGAAATTTGTACCATGCATTAGTGTTTGCCCTTACCTCAAAACTCAGTCATCACGCTAATATTACCCGCACTTAAGGTGTACTCAACAACCTCTCCACCTGCAGAGATAAACTCAAAATTCTCCTGTCCATGTTAAGATTCTCTCCAGTTCAGTGAACCAATACAATCTACAGTAATAACTTAAGATGGAGTACTGGAAATTTTACTTAGTTATTTAACCAGCTCTATTCACACAACAGATAGCACCTGTCAGATCTCATGTCAAGTAACTGTTATTAAATATTATATTTTAACTAAAATAATTGTGTGTTTATTTTTTCCCACAAAGGCCAGCTAATAATGAACTAATTATTCCATCATGGATACATCAGATGGCTGGTGTACAGAGGGTTGCTCCAGCCAGGTGGTAGCTGTAAGAGAGATGTTCATTAGCAAATTTGGAAAAGTATGCTGATACTAATGGTGCTGTGATCGCACCCCATGCCGGGGCGCTGGGAGAGGAGGGTAGACCCAGCCACCTGTTACACAAACTGGCCCAATGGTGTGATATGTGGAGACGTGTGCAGACATCTGGACCTTTCTCAGCATTCTAGAATGTGCTCGTAGTTTTCTTTTCTCATAGCTTTTCTCTGATGGATTTGAAGCCTCTGTTTTATCGATCAACCAAGAGGGTTTTTCAACAGTCGTTTCTTATTTTTATAGAATTGCATGTGTACAGTATACACACACACCATTCAAGTTTGGGGTTGCTAAGATTTTTGTTTTGCTTTGTTTTTGAAAAAAGTATTTTGGGCTATTGAAATATTAAAATGTTATATATTGTGTTACATATTTTTCCTATTTTAATATATTTTAAAATGTAATTTATTCCTGTGAAAGCAAAGCTAATTTTTCAGCAGCCATTATACAAGTCTTCAGTGTTACATGATCCTTCAGAAATTATTCTGATTGTTCAAAAGATTGGAAATAAATCTAATGGTCAAGAAACATTTATTACTATTAGCAATCTTGAAAACAGATGCTTAAGATGTTTTGTGAAAACCATTATACAGTCAAACCAAAAGTTATTCAGACACCAGATATAATTTATGATATTTTTTACTAGTGCAGGACACTATGGTTCATTTATGTAAGTGAGGATAGCAATATAAAGTAAACTGTATTCCCAAAAATTCTTCATACAGTGGACTACCAGTAAAACTGATAACAATTTGGGACCAAAAATGATTCAGACACTTTGACCTGACCATGTTGTGCTTAAGTGTTATCTGACATTATCAAGATGAATTGTATCTGGAAGCACAAGCCTTACTCGAAGTTGTTTAAGATGTATGTAACCATTTTCTAAACTATAGCGAATAAACTGATAATGTGTGAGATGTTGAAGGTATCTGAATAGACTAAATTTTGGTTCGACTGATTGTGTTTTTGTTTGTTTTTTGGGTCAGGATATTTTTAAAAAGACAATGAACAGCAGAAATATTTTTTGTAAGATTATAAATCTGTTTACTGTCACCTTAAATAGTGCGTCCTTGCTTAGTAAAATCATTACATTAATTAATTTCTAAAATAAATAAATCTTATTGACCCTGAACTTTTGAACGATAGTATGTCTTGTACCTTATTTTAATGATAGCAAATTTCTGAAATTAAGTGAACATTGGTTTTGCATAATATTTGTTCAAATATTTCCCTCAAAAATAACTGTAAACAGAAAAATGCAAATAAGTTTGTTAATCAGCCAAGCGAGCACAAAATCTCAAATGCCAATTGTCAGATGATTAATTGGCCTGGTTGATAAATCGGTCTGCCAGTGCTTCACTTAAGCCACTGCTTTGTTTGTTGGTTTGGTTGGTGAATAGTGTAATCCCAAAAATCCATGCACCCAATCTCCATCTGTGCCTTGTCATCCGGTCAGTGAGGAAAGCTCCACTCTACCCATCGCCATCTTGCTGATGGAATTTGAATTAACCTCAGAATTGAGACAAAACATCTCCTCATAACGAGGCTCTTGGCTTTGTTGTCTTGATGCAATGTGACTAATAAATTGCAGTGGCACATCGTTCAGGGCTGCAGAAGGCAAATTACATGTCGTTACAAGGAAAGCAGCGCTGTGACTTGAACCCCCACATCCCACCCTCCTGCTTCGAGATGCCGTGTGTTATTGTGTGAAGGCCTGTTATTTTCTGACACCGTTGCAATTTAACACATCACAGCTCATGGTGGATTAAAGCAAAACAGGTCTTTGTAAGCAAATAAAGCCCACCCTGACACCATCCGTCTACTTAATGACCTCCTCCTTCAGAAGACTAGCCCTCTTTATGGGTGTTTTGTTTGCACACGCTGTTCTTGGAATGACTCCTCTGTTCTTGTAGTTTAGAAAATGGTCGCCTTACATCTTTCTCTTGTTCTCCAATGCGTTATTCCGTATTTTCATTTCTACCAGTCTAGCCCAGATGTTCTCAAACTTTAATAAATCACATCCCCCTCAAAGGGGTGCTGTAACTTCTGAAGGACAGCCGAAATTATGCATACTGTCGTCATAAGAAGAAGAGCATAGATTAGATTTAAACAGGTTACAGTTCGGTGCAGTTCATATGTTTCATACACGTTTGGAAGCAGACTGTCACAAACAAAACCCTCACGAGTCTCAGATGCAGTACAGTAAAGAAAATAGCCTGCAACACTTGTGTCTGGGTGGAGAACGGTCCGTGTCTCTGATGAAATCTGTGGCAACCAACCCAACAACATTATTGTTAAAGGAAATGCGGACATTAAGAGTCTTAGAATAATTTTGAAAATATTTGTTTTTATTCCTAACATGTTTATTGATATGCTGTTTAAGTTATTAGTAAATTTCCAATAAAGATTTTTTTTTTTTACTCTTATAGAGATGTTGATAGCACTTTATTTTACAGTCCTGTTACTCATGTATACTATGTTCTTACTTTAGTAATTACAATAACTAGGTACTTACCCTGAACCTAACCCTACCCCATGTAGTTACCTTATATTACCAGTACTTTCTTAGGTAAGTACACAGTAAGTACACGTACTGTAAAATAAAGTGCAACCAAGATGTAACATGTGTGTTTATCACAAATACAGAGCAAGTACTAGTCAAGATCATTTTTTACTTTTTGTTATATGGATGATCATATTGCTTGAGTTGCCATGTCTAATATATTTTTACTACTTTTAAAAAGTCCTATCTTCACATTCAAATAATTAGGGGTTGTAAAAAAATTTTTAATTTTTTTAATTAAAATGTAAAGTAGTCGGTTTTTACAGTGTCTTATATTTATTAAATATTTAATATATATTATTAAAAAAATCTATATATATATGGTATAAAATAAATAAAATATTAATACAAAATGTACTTCGGGGTGTGTGTGTAACCAAATAGCTAATTTTCAATATTTTTGTGAATAAATGTCTTTATACAAAAATGTATCACTGTTAAAGTGTACAACAATGAGCAGTATCAGTGAGAACATTAAGATAAAATACGAGGCGTACTGTGTGAAAAAAATTGTCCCGTTTGAGAACCTCTGCTGTAGTACTTTCTCATTTATTCTTTCTTACATTCCTCTCTCTCTCTCTCTCTCTCTCTCTCTCTCTCTCTCTCTCTCGCTCTCTCTCTCTCTCTCTCTATCGCTATCGACACTGCTTGTCAGATCACACTACTCTTTAATGTGGCAGTTTCCATAAAGTCAAGTATAAAGGCGGTTTATTTGGCAGCGGAAGCTTGAGCAGTAATTACGCAGTGTACCTTTAAGATGCTCTTGTTCGCCAGCTGACCCCTCACAAGCCTGCAGAATAATTAATTTTCGTGGCAGTGGAACCCTGGTCACTTGTTACCTGTACCTGCATGGATTTACTACAGCATTGTACAATAGCGGCCATCTTATATAACAAGCCAAACCTCCCTCTCACTGCTCAATTTCTTGATTTTTTTCTTCTTTCTTTTTCTCCCCCTTTCCCATGTGTCACAATGAGCCTCTAGCTCACTCTCGGCTTGATTCATTGTGATTTGCGGTTTGTTAAAACCTCATACAAGAGGGCAGCACCGAGATCATGGCTTTGCATTGTGGTATGCCGTTTCTCTGAAAAGATGTGCTCTTGACAGAGCAGGATCAGACAGCTTCCGTAAAACGTCAGTCTTCCCATCCTCGCGCTGAACACGTGCGGCCGCATAAGCCTCAGTATGTGACCTGAGGCTGTGAGCTGGTATGTTGATATGGTGGGCCGCATGGCGCAGCTCATGTGCCCGCTGTGGTGAGCTTTCACAAACCATCCTGTCAGTCTCTCTCCATAGACCACCACTTGTAGCGCAGCGCCCCCAGCCTGTGGCTTCTCTGCCACTGCTCAGCTATAGTGTGTTGTTCTGGGCGTTGCTAACGTGATTACACAGTAATTAGTGCTTTAATTGCACACCATTGAATGGAAATTGGTGGGGCTGAAGATTCTGTTTAAAGAAACACTCTCTGAGGTTTCCACATAGTGGATTTACAATAAACTTAAGCCATGTTTGATTTGACATGAATGAAAATGAGAATGTGAGGGGTACACCGATTAATAAGTGAATGCCTCAGTTTACAAAACTGGGATTTTTTTTTTTTTTTTGTAGAAAAGATTTGTAGTGTTTCAACTGTAATCTATGAGCAAACAAACTCTAAGTAAAACATTTTTTTCTGTTAATTAATTTAAATAATATCCCACTTTTAATACAGGGTAAGCTTTGTAAACAGCATTTGTGCTATATTGTTGATTTACATACATTTTTTTAATTAAAATTTGTATTTATTATTCAGTGAAATATTTATTATTTTATTAAATTTTAAATTCATTTTATTATTATTTTATTTTTCATGTAAAGTAACAAGTATCAAAGTTATGCAAATGTTGTATTTTTGCTTTTCACTTTTTTTATGAGCTGTGTAGCCTAAATTGTAACAACTTATCCGAGTGGACAGTTACGTTATTTCCCTTTTTGGTGTCCTTGTGTGTGTCATGAGACCCAGTCTCACTAGGTTTACCAATGCCACATGGACATGATATGAAGTTTGATTATAACTTAATTTAGACAAGGCCAGTAAGCTTTTTTCTTTTCTTTTTTTTTTTTTAAGTAGTCTTGTGCCAACACTTAATTTTTATATTATGGCTATAGTTTTAAATTGGGTATTTTAAGTTTGAGTGTGTTATTGTAATTTAAGTATTTTGAAATTATTTTAAATTTTTTTGAATTATTTTTCACAAATGCTTTTAATAGAATTTAACATGTTAAGCATGGAATATTCCTTAAATATACAGACAATCCTGACTAAGGTCAATATTTTGTGTGTGTGTTTGTTCAGGGGCCTGATATTCCTGTAGGTTTATTTTAGTTTCATTTATTTATTTATTTGTCCCTGCAGGCAAGTTGTGGATTTGTGGGTATTTTTGGCAGTAGACGTGATTAACCCTCGTCTACTCACTGAGGCTGTGGGAATCTCTCGGTGGTCACTCTGCCCACGCTGGATGCTTGTTAACTCTGCATGCGCGTTAATCACAGCGTGTGTGTCTTGCTGCGATGTTGGGCGTGAGGGAACATAATTGACAGATTGATATTTCATTCTTCCATTGTTTAGCCTCACAGACTCCTCACTCACACTTGGACTCCCTCTTGCCTTTCAGGTGTTGATTAAAATGATTCCAGCTCCCGCCCCTTTTCCTCGGAACACAATCATGCGCATCTGTGCTGAGAGCTTGAAGACTTCATGCAAAGCTAACTCTTGGAAACCAACAGCCAAAATCCAAAATTTACATTAGCTGAGTGCCAGATGCAAGTAAAAACTGACTCTGCACACACCACTTACTTCTGAAGAAAATGTAAGAATTTAGTTTATTATAGCCTTTTATTTTGGTTAGAAGGGCATATAATTTTAGCTACAGATTTTGTTTCAAATATTGCCCATTTCAGTTTATAGAAGCCACATTGTTCTTATCATTTTGTTTTGTCATGATATGTGAATGCGTACTCACAATATTACTTTTCATTTCTTTCAGAATATCTAGTACTTCCATCTGACTTAAAGTTTTATGACCGTTGTCATGGAGATGTATTATTGGGTTTATTTTATTATATGGGATACAGAGCTGAGGGAAACCTCTTAAGTAAACATTTTCTTTAGGGTAGCTGAACAAGTGCATTACAAGTGAATCTCTGTTACAGTACCTTTCCATTTTTTTGGGTCTGTAAGATATTTTCTATATTTTTAATGCTCACCAAGACTGCATTTATTTGATTAAATACAGTAAAACATTGTTATATTAATACAATTTTTGAAAAATCTGTTACAGTGTAACTATACAGTGTAATTTATTCCTGTGACAGCAAAGCTGAATTTTCAGCATCATTACTCCAGTCTTCAGTCACATGATCCTTCAGAAATCAATCTATGCTTATGGATGCTCCACTTGTGCTCAATTTAATGCACCGATCAAAGACGAAAGTATTCATTTCTTTCTTTTTTTTAATGATAATAATAATGATAATACACCCCAATTTTTTTAAAGGGGTAATATGATGCGATTTAAAGTTTTCCTTTCTCTTTGGCGTGTTACAAACTCTTGGTGCATAAAGAAGATCCCTGAAGTTGCAAAGACTAAAAGTCTCAAAACCAAAGAGATATTATATTTAAAAGTTAAGACTCGTCCACGCCCCCCTAAAACAGCTCGTCTAAACAGCCCCAACATATCTACCTCACTATGTGGGAATATTTGCATAACACCGCCTAAATGTTCACGCGAAGAAAGAAGGTGTGGTTTCAGTAACCGCAGTTAGTGTTGAAGCAGCATGTCAGGGAGACGCTGTGTGTTTCTAGGAGAAAGCAAAAGCACTTTATTTGGTCTTCCGAAAGTAAATTGATTTAGGAATCTTTAAGATTACTTACAAACAGAACAGCAATGCGTTTTATGGACGACTTTTCGTGAACCTAGGAGAGGAGGTAATTCTGACTTTGCTATGACAATCTGGTGCTTGTGAATCAGCTACTGTTTTGTTATTAGTTTAAGTATTTGCTATTGACTGTTCAAATGCGGAGTTTTGCCCAGTGTGCGAGTGTGTGTGTGTGTGCGAGCGAGCAGAAGTGAGAGAGAGAGAGAGAGAGAGACAGGGTAACAACAGGGGAGTCGCTGTCTTAACCATGGCGTGTGTACTGCAAACACTTATTCATCACTGTGTCTTGGCACGGACTCTGTCCCCTCTGCGGGCTGTCTTTCATTATTTTGAAAGATGAAGCTCGGGAATATGGTAATGGGCGTTACATTTCCGACAAGTGCTTGTAGTGTTCAGCCAATCACAATGCACTGGGTCAGCTGGCCAATCAGAGCAGACTGTGCTTGTCGGAAGGAGGGACTTTGTAGAAAACAAAGCGTTTGAGAGAGGCGGGGCATAGAGGACCTACAATAAATGTACAGTATTTGAAAAATAATGTGTTTTTTGAACATTAAAGCATGTCAACATATTCTGTTACACCAAATACACAAAATAATGATCTTTAAAAAAGCATCATATGACCCCTTTAACAGAAGTGTACATCTGCAGATGTCTGTGTGAGATGTTCAGAAAGTCTTTTTGAGGCTATACATCAAGTGATTGTGATAAGGTAATCAACACAATCAACAACTTCCCTCTTATGTTCCTCTTTACAAATTTGGTCGTGATTACAATGTGATTTGTTCACAAGTGATTGGTTGGAGAAAAAGTGGTAGGCATCTTGGGCAATTTCACATTTATTTCCCTTTTTAACACTAGCAGAACAAAAAGTAGAGCAAACGATTCACAACAGACTTGTTATTAATGTTTTAGCTGTGCATTTTTATGCTCCAAAAGAAAATGGTTGGAATTGTTTGTTCATACAATTCAGTCACTTCATTAACAGCTAAATGAGCAATACAAGCTAAATTGTACAGTCGAAATTCACAATAAAAATTAATCATGTCCAATAGCATTTATCTTCCACAGTGAATCATAGGTGTTCATCTGTTATATACAATTATTCTGATATGACTTGAAGGCTGCATTAGAATGTCATTTCCATATGCAACATACAGTAAACCTCTGTCTTATGAGCATGACTACATACAAATATTGTGTGACCTCAAGCCGTTAGTATTGATCATGGCTTTATTTTGATATTTTCTTGGCACTTGTAACAACTGACAAAGAGAACACCATTGCTTTGAAGTGTTCAAATTGATTTCTGTGTGTCCTCAGGGCTTGCCATCATGAATTTGGGCGTATCTTACTTGAAGTTTCCAAAAGTTTTTATTTGCTAAAGTACAGTATCATAACAGAGAGAAGTATGAAGTAGTATGGATCTCTTTTAAAAAATATGTTCCTCTTCCTTCCTGGATTTGTATGTATCCAGGCTTGTGCTTTTGAAAGTGTATTGAATAAGCACATTTCCTTCAGGCCAAACAAACTAAACTGATGTAGGCTAAATTTCACCAAAGCAGTAGGGGTGTGAAATTTAATAAGTAATATACTGAGTTATGGTAATCTCACCAACTTAACACACTGCGAAATTTAATCCGTTAGTTTGTGCAATTATTCCACCCTGTCATTATTGTGTGGGACTTTTTTCAAAACTCTGGCTTTCCATTGTGGTGAAACGCTTTTATATGGTCCGTTTCGATAAGGATGATAATATCCCGTGTCATTGTCATTTTCAAAGTCCGATCTTGGCTAATAAGTTACTTAAGAACTTTTTTTGTCTGAAGATTCAGTGTGAGAGCATATGCTTAGCTGAAGTTTGTTTCATCAGTGTCAGGAGCGTTCTCATACAGCAGGCTTTCCTTAGGCTTATTGGTGGCTTGGATAGAAAATTCAGTTTTCTCTCAGGATATGTGATATTAGGATATGTGTGCTGCGAAACCGTAATCAAAATTTTGTCAAGAAGGATGTGTTCCTGGAACACCATCCCTGTCAAACTTACTTTCTTTCTTTCTTTCTTTCCAAATAAGATAAATAAAATACATTAATTAATTAATGTATTAAATTATAATATAAATATTATCATAATATATTATTTAAAAATTCATTAAAATGATTATATAAGTATTTTATATTAAGTATTTAATTATATATTAACTAATACAAATTTTATGATTATATTTTTAGTTTATGATCGTGTTCCTGGGGTAATTTATGTATCTCACGTAGGATAGAATGTTATCGATTCAAAATACTATGATGCATGTCACATGTACTGTAGTGTATTTCGGACGGTCACATGCACTGCTCCCTTCTGAGTGCTCACTTGTGAGTAGGCCATAACACTGTTGACTTACATATGTAATTTGCACAAGGATGTTGATTTAGGAATGTGTCCTACTTGGTAAAATCCCCATAAGTGCAGTATCCAAAACACAACCTATGCTAGTTAGCAACTGTAATGGTCATTTGTAAATGTAGTCACAGCTACGTCCAAAGATTTAGATTTTTTGTGGATTCAGTGTGAAGATGTATGTCCTTGATTCTTTAACTGTACAAATGCTTCATGTTTAATCAAAATGATGTGGCTGATCTCTTTTAGACGGCACACTTTCTCTCATTAATCATTATAATCATTACAATTCTGTTCTCTCTGTCTGGTCGCTTTCTTATCACGAGTCAAAACACACAGCTCGAATGACTACTGACATTCACTCTAGCCCTCTCAACCTCTCTCTTTCCAGCTCTCTTTCTCCTTCTGTTTTGAGTCCCCAAGGACTCTTCATTCTCACGCATCATATTTGTAGTGAAATATTAAAATGTCTATTTAATTATTTAGTCTCAAATATTTATGAAAGCTGAAATGGAGAGGCACTAAATGAGGTGTAAAGAATGAAACCATTATTGAAAAAGAAGGAAAAAAGACAGTGTAAGGAAATGCAATACGAGGACTGCCCACGGCACACGTCAGATGTAGCAGCGCCATTCAGGCTGAAAAGAAATGAAATATACGTTTTTCCAAAACTTTACCTCATTACTCTAGTTTGTCCCCAAAAGGTCAGCGGCGAAATTCAGCAGGAGGCCATGAATTGTAGAGGAGGTTAAAGCGCTATGACTCGGATCAAGCTTTTCCATCAAATGGAAAAGCAAATTGCGAATTTGTTTTAAAGACCTCCTGACAGGACTCTGTGGAAGTCTGGTGTACAGTAGTAAGTGGACCGGAGATGACAGAAAGAAAGGGATGGAAGTGAGAGAGGAAGAGGAGAGGACTGACATTAACATCATAACCAGTCTGTCAGAGAAAGAGCGAGAGAGAGCGTGACATCCAAGCCAGTTAGATGTTCTGGTCACACTTTAGTTTGGGGACCAGTTCTCACTATTAAGTATTAACTATGATTTTTGCCTCAATAAACTCCCAATTTGGTGCTTATTAATAGTTAGTAAGGTAGTTGTTAAATTGGGGTGAATTAAGGGATCTAAAATATGGTAATGATGCATAAGGTGTTAACATATGCTTTATAAGTACTAATAAACAGCCAATATGCTAGTAATATGCATGCTAATAAGCAACTAGTTAATAGTGAGAATTGGTCCCTATACTAAAGTGTTACTGATGTTCTTCCTCAGACCAGAGCCAACTACTACAATATCACAGTGGTACAGTTTGTCAATGTTAAGTTAAATACAGAATTTTATCAAATTTAAAGGGGTCCTATTATGCTCTTTTACAAAGTCTTGATTTTGTTTTGGGGGTGTACTAGAACAGGCTCTCATAGGTTATTCGAAAAACACATTATTTTTCACATATTTTACATTATTACAACACCTCTCTCCCCAGTCTGGCATGAACGGCTCGAATAGTTCCTGTATCAAATGAAGGCCCGCCTTTCTGAAATACGAAATGTGCTGTGATTGTTTAGCTGGGCCAGTGTGCGCTGTGTGTGATTGGCACACGCGGCAACTTGGTCGGAAATGTCCCCCCTTACCATAGCCGCCTGCGAGCTTCAGTGTAAATATTGCATCAAAATCAAATCAATTTGAGCGCGATTTAAACCCGGATGATTGTAACCACTCTAAGTTCGTCTGCCTTGGGAAAGCTAGTGTGTCTCTGACATAGTGATAACACTCGTTGCCTTCTCTAGTGCAGCTCAACCAGGTCTCGTCCCATTCGTCCATATTTGTGATATCACAAAACCCAGAAAACAACGCTGTAGTCCAAAGAGCCTTTCGTTTTAGTTCTTGAAAAGGGATTTTTTTTTACTTTTTTTTTTTTGTAACTTTCTAGATCTTTTTTATGCCTAAACATACACTCTACACACTGACTAAAATTTAAAAAGCATAATAGGACCCCTTTAACGATACCAGGCTTGAAATTGACTTTTTTCACTATCTGCTGCTATTGACATCACAACTTAGAATTGTTGCTAGTGAAGGGCTTGAAGCAATGTTTATTTATTTGAGAACTAAGTTGACGCAGTTGTTTATAGTTATAGTAAATACTATAGTTTATAGTAAAAAATAGTGAGTTAATATTGAAAAATATTTTGAGATGAAGTTAATGAGATATCATTGCTATTACAGAAAATTAAGTTGTAATTTTGAGTTAATTTTCTCACAGTTGTAAGAAACAGTTGCAATTGTCTGATTTAAATGTGCAATTTTGAGATATAATTGCATTATACAGTAGTTGCATTAAAGAGAAATAGTCTCTACAACTGTGATGTATAGTTGCAATTTAGATTTAGGTTCACGGTTATGAGAAATAAAGTTGCAATTATGATAAATAGATGCAGTTGTGAGATATAAAATTACAGTTACCAGAAATAAAGTTGCAGTTTTGAGAAATGGTTGTAATTGTGTGATCTAGTAACAATTTTGAGAAATTATTTTTCAATCTTTAACACTAATGTAGATAAATATAAAGTTGCAATTATGAGAAATAAGATTTAGTTGCAATATTGAGAAATACAGTAAAGCTGCAGTTAGGAGAAATACCTTTTTTTACACTGAGACAGAAAAATCTTGCATAATTTACATTAGTATTTAACTTTAATTACAGGAGTGTGTTCAGCAGCATATTTATTATTGTATTGATATACTGTGATATCAAAATTGTTATTCATAACCATACAATTTACTGGTAGCAATTATTGAAAATACCTATAATGACAATTCTAGTGACAACACGAAGCCGTTTCAGCAGCCATTCAGAAATGTTTGGTTTCGAGAGGAAGTCAAGTGTGTGCATGCTTATGTGGAGGATGCATCTTCTCTTATGTACAGCTGGAGTCTTTGGCATATGTGTTCCATCAGCTCCTGTGGACACGCTACAGATGCTTGACTAGTCTTACCAACCAGAGCTGAAGGGACAGGCAGTATCCCACTACATCACACACACACATACACACAAATCACAGCCAAATCTCTGTTTCCAAGGAGACACGAGTCTTGCTGGGAGGCGAGATGCTGTAGTAAATAGCAGAGACAGAGTGGTGAAGTGCTACAAAAGTGTCAGAGAACTGTGCGGAGCCCGAGACTCACCTTCTGTCTCATTCTAATTAAACGCAAATGTCGGTTATAAGACTGACAGTTTAGCTTGGTCTTAATTGTCCTAGCTGGAGTAGAGGACGTATGGTATAATAAAGAGGCTTCTGTTTCTGTAGGGACATGTTGAATAGACACAGCATATAGAGCAATTCAGCTTTAGACATTTTTGTGGGACATTAAAATGTGTTATTGTGTCAGAGCCAGTTAGGTAGTAATGCCTGTGTTCTGACACATTGAGCGAGTTTAAATCTGGTTTGCGACATTTCCTGATCATACTCCTCTCAAAAAAAAAAAAGAGCACCCTGATTTGTCACTGTCTTGAAGGCCAAGGCCTGTGTGTTGTAACGTCTGGCATTTCATTCTGCATTCTAGTTCCCTATGCTGTGGATCAGTATATTAAATTTAGGCGCTAGCAAATGCCATGATTCACTAAACACTTGGACACTGATGGCTCAATTACATTTAATGCGATTACAAGGTCATGTGTCACATTTACTACTGTATGTCTTCTGGTCTACATTGATTGCTTGCACTACACTGACATTTATACTTCATTACTACATATTTATACTTCACTATTTATTTATATACTGTTTTATGATTCGCATTTTTGGTTGGAGGGTAACTTATTGTTTAGCTTTGTTCTTCGGCCAGTGACAGTAAAGTCACATTCATTCTGTAACTTTGCACTGAGTAGCCCCGCCCACTGTAAAATCTCATTGGTCAAATTGGCTCTGATTATGTCACGTTGCATATACTATGACAGTTCCTTATTTTATTATTTTGTTTTGTTTATTGTGCTACTATATTTTTTTTTTGTAACTTTCTATTAATCAAAGAATTCTGAAAATGTATCAGTTTCTACAAAAAATATTAAGCAGCACAACTGTTTTTAACATGAATAATAATAAGAAAGGTCTCTTGAGCACCAAATCATCATGATTTCTGAAGAATCACGTGGCACTGAAGACCGGAGTAATGATGCTGAAAATTCAGCGTGCTCCATCATAGCAAGAATTTAATTTAAAATATATTAAATGGGAAAGAGTTATTTTTTTGGTCAAATAAATACAGCCTTGGTGAGCTTATATATATATTGCTGTTAAATGATTAATCGCGATTAATCGCATACAAAATAAAGGTTTTTGTTTGCATAATATGTGTGTGTACTGTGTATATTTATGTATAGAGACCCACAACATGCAGGTATATTTGTATAAAAATTGTAATTTAAAATATTTATATATAATACCATTAATATATAAAATATATACAATAAATATTTTTCAAAATATATACTGTTTGTGTGTATTTATATATACATAATAAATATACACGGTACACATGCATATTATATAAACACAAACTTTTATTTTAGATGCAATTAATCGCGATTAATCATTTGACAACACTTGTCGTGTAATGTGTGTAAATGTGCTGGTTTGGAGGAGAGTGTGTGTTGCTTCAGTCTGCAGTGGTCCTCTACTGCAGGGACACTGGGATAGTGTGAGTTTTGACCAGGTTCAGGGGTCTGGAATTGTTGCTTCAGCCTCTAGGGGTTATATTTAAAAGTTTGTGTCCATCACCGAGCATCATAATACTCCCAGAGAGAGCGACAGAGAGAATGTGCAGGGAAGAGATCCTGTCACAGTTCACACTGAACAATGAAATCTCAGGAGACGTGTTTGTGTGTGGACATCCAAGTGTGTATATGGGCCGCCGGAGCCACAGAGCAAATTGAAATAATTGCCTGCCTACTCCTGACGGTTCTGGGTGACCTTTGGAGCCGATTGATCGCAGTCATTTTGTAATCGATATTTTAAGAATGGACGTGTCTCGATGCATAATTAAGATCTAATTTGCATTATTTCGTTCTCTACATTTCTATCTAGCATCAGTGAGTTTTACACAGGTGCAGTTGCGGATTGTGTGCTAAGATAGAATTCACTGTCATATCATCCTCCTCTGCTTCTGTGTGAGAATAATGCTGACGTTCGTGATAGAATGTCTCGGTTGAAACGCTCGTGTTACTGCAGTCAGAGGCAGATGTTTGTTCTGTTGAAGGTCGTTTTTGCAGTGGCCTGTACAATTTGACACCCGGCTTTCATTTAACTCTTGACAGTTCACTGTCGGCGCTAGTCTGCTAGTCAAAGTGAGTAACTGTAATGATAATGGAAGCAATTGTGCCCTTAGATTAGCGTTATTGTAATCATCATTGCATCGTCTGGCTGTGATGAAGCAATGTGCTACACCTCGGCAGGTTTCCTTTGACAAGGAGAATTGGCTCCAACTTTCCCCACTGTGTGTCTTTTTGTAGGCAACATATAAAGATGTTTTCAGAGAGCACTCAGTCAGTGCCAAACTACAGCGAGAGCTACTCATTTCATGCCTGTCACCTCGGCTGCACCTTGGCCGCTTTTTAGTCATCAACACACGGTTTTATTTCTGGTGTTGTAATCGCCAGTGAAATTTTGTTTGAACTGATGATCTGAACATGTTTATGGTTGGCTCATCAACTTAAGAAATCCATATGCAGAGAAACACATGGTGTGATAGTTGTGTGAAAACTCTGCCCCCTAATGGACACATTACATCAGTTGGACGCAACACATTCGTGGATTTCTAGTTTAAACTTCATTCTTATCTTGAAGTTTTGTAAATTGAACTATTTAGTTGTGCTTTCATCCCTATTAACATTAGAATTTGCTCAAATAGTTTTTGCGATATGAATGAAACCTCAAATCGTGTGGCTTTTTTATGAGAGGTGTGCTATTCATTTTCATCGCAGTCTGACTTACAATATTTACATTTATGCATTTGGCAGATGCTTTTATTCAAAGTGGCTTGCATTGTGTTCAAGGTATATATATTTGATCGATTGTTTCCTTGGAATCAAACCCATGACATGGAGTTGCTAGCGCTATGCTTTACTGCTTGAACTACAGGACCACAAATATGATGTTATTAAAACACAATAACTTATATAATACAATATTGAATGAAACAAGCAAAAAAAAATTATTGTGTTGAATAAGGGCCAGAATATTCTACTTGGGTTAAAAAACACTCAGAACACATTAGCAACTGCATGGGAACGAAAGCAATAACATGCTTTTGCACTTAATGGAGGTTACATTTTCTTTTATAATAAATGTAAATGGCATGTTGTGTTAAATAATTTTTAATGTATGTAATATCATCATATTTTCAATTTTTAAATGAAATATTCTATTACATATTTCATCATCTTTATTTTACTGTTTATGGCATGAATTGTATTAATTGTTTGTTATTATGGCTCATATATTTCAATGCATGTTGTTTTTTGTGTGGACTGTGACTGTCGTATCACAGCATACATGGCTCTTTTCCAGAGGAGGGAGACAGTGTATTGGAGGAGCTAAGCAGCATTAGAGCTACACTTACACAGACACACGCTATTGCTTCTCATCAGCACACTGATCCAGGAACAGATATTTGACACGGGTCTATGTGAACCTCTGCCATCATCCCTTTAAAATGAGCCCTCGATCACGCAAGTTATAATTCAATTCTGTCTGAGTTGTCTGTCCCCTGCAGCGACTTCATTTCTCTTTTTCTCTCTTTATCTTCCTCTCTTTCTTTCCTTCTGCACATCTGGGGTTTAATGTGTGTCCATTATTCATACACACAGTCTGAGTGATCCTCTGAGCGGAGAGCAGAGCTGAAGACTGAGTGTGACTCTTAAGTGAGTCAGGGAGATGTGAGGCATGCAAATAGATCTCTCATATATTTCACTCTCATTCCCTCTTTGAGATGATGAGGTGTCAGGTGTTCGGTGCCTTCTCGCCTGTGAAAGAGAGACAGCTCACGAGCGTTTGTGTGTGTGCAGATGTATTACAGTGTACAGTCATGGAAAGCATTTGATGTGTATATTTAAGTCAGAATGCCTCATGATGAGCTGTGAGGATTTATGTTAGTGTGTTGTAATTATGTATGTTACTTCCTCATGAACTCCTCTGATCTGCCACCTGAACACTTCTGCCTCAGTTCTGGCATTTGAACACTACTGCCTCAATTCTGTTGCATGAACACTTCTCACTCAATTTTGACAAATTTCTCGATTCTGCAGCATGATTTTTGCCACAGTTTTGCCAAATTTAGAAGTGAAGAAATGGCTTCCATTTAATTTATAATGTGAATTTGAATTGAATTGGCAACCATTTACAGGAAGTTGAATTGAAATTTGTATTAGATTCACAGGAAGAGGAATTTACTGAATTGCAATTCAAAGAAATTCAACAGAGGTAATGCATTCTGGGAAATGCTGTGTTTTTCCATTTTGGTTTACAAAAGATAATTGATATGATTACAAATAAATCCACATTTCTGTAGCAATGCTATTTTAGTGTTATTCATACACCATAAACAATATGAATACTTTTATGTATGTATGCATGTATTTGTTTATTTATTTACTTATTTTTATATTTATATTTTCAGTTTTTATTTTTATTTTAGTTCAAGTTTTAGTAATTTAGTTATGTGCTTTTGTCATTTTTTATATATAGTTCATTTTTATTTCACTTTTTGTTTCAGTACCCTTAGTACTTCAACTTTATGGAAGGTATTTTGTGCCAATTTTAAATATATCTATTCAGTTATAAAAATTTAAATGAAAACTATATTAACAATTTAATTATAGAAAACTGTATGCAATATATGTGCCTAAATTAAAAATTAAATGAAATGATTTCATTTTCTCTGTGACAATGCATTGTCCCGGTCAAATTGAAAAATAAAATGCTGTGGTTGATTTGCCAATTCATTTCCACTACAATCTCGAGGCAAGACTGTCATTACTAAAATGAAAAGGCAAAAGGGAAAAACAGTTTTTACAAAGCTTTTAATTAATGCTCACACGATAATAGTGACACAGTTAAAATTTAAATTTAAAGTTTAGTTTTTGTTTTATTGTCTCTTTTATTTCACAGTTTTCATTTTCAAAGTCAACCTCAGACACTCTACACTTGAACAGTAAGCTCCGCCCCTCTAATTAACATATAATTTGCATACAAGTTGACTCTGAAAATAAAAATGAAATTTCTTAATCCCCAACTGCATTTTGTTTTTCAAGTTGACAAGGACGACGCATTGTCACAGTGAAAATTAAAATTAAATCATTTCATTTTCAAAAATTTCATTTCATTTTGCATAGTTTTCTATAATTAAATTGTTAATATTGTTTTCATTTTCATTTTTATAATTGAATTGATTTACTCAAAATTGGCAGATACAGTACTTCTGCATCAGTTCAGCCTCATTAATATGTCTGCCTCAATTCTATCTCATGAACACTCCTGCCTCCTCTGCAAATCTCTCCAATGTATCAAGCCCCTGCCTCCCTCTAGTTTTCCACCCTCAGCAAATCAATAAATCATTTCTCCGTAATAGATGTTCAGTTGTAGGTAATCTTTTCTCCCTCGGTGCTGTATTGTTAGCGAGTATGGCTCAGGGCTAGCAGAGATTAGCCTGCCTCAGCTCCTCAGACAAGAGCCTCAGAGAGCAGAGGCAGAACATCGCCGAAAGAGTATCTCTGCACAGGCCTCTCAGCCAAAGCTAATTTCTGATCACAAGTAGTTGAGTGAATATGACTGGGGGCAGTCCTCTTTGAAACCACCACACACACAAACGTAGACACTCACAATTTCCAGCCATCCTCTCCAGGGGAGTGAATGAGTGCTATTTCCAGGAATCGAAGTTGGATCAGCGATAGAGCTCTTTTGTGTTGTTTTGCTCCCTCTTTACTTCACCTCAGGATGTGTGTGTCTGTGTGTGTGTCTGTGTTTACCAAGTTTGCAGTAGGGATGAATTGCGATGGTTGATTAGTCATCAAGGATGTTAACAACCCAACCGCTGGGTCAAAACAACCCAATAGCTGGGTTTGTCCCTTTTTAACCCAGCATTTTTTAGAGTGGTGTTTCTAGTCCTGTTCTATTTTAGATCAGATTCTGTTTTTATGTCATGAAGGAAATTTAATCTAGCTGGCTAGCATAGATCTTGATAAGTTTTGTAAAAAAAAAAAAAAAAAAAAAAAAAGGTTCGTAGTAGTCCTGAAAGCATCAATAAAAATGTGTTGAAAAATGCATACATACAGTAACTGGGGGCAGTAATGTTTTTTTATGTTTTGAAAGAAGTCTCTTATGTTAACCAAAACCGCATTTATTTGATCAAATAGCATCTATAACGTACACTTATTCGTACTGAAAATTTTCATTACAGTCTTTCTGTTTGGTACACTTGTGTATAAACGCATGAGCGTGATCATCCCTTCCTCTTTATTTCTAGTTTTAACATGATATAAAAATGAATGAATATCTCATGCCTCATGTAATCACTCAGTCAGTGTTTCAACTGCTGAAAGACGTTAACAAAGTACCACCAAATTAAGAAAACATCTTCATCAGTTTGACAACACACGTGCTGCAAAGACTCACAACACAACCAAATACTGAAAAGTGTTGCAAGTAGCACAGACCACAACATAAAGGTTTCAAGGAATCCCAACAACCATGGTTTAGTTGAAGTCTAGTGATTATGTTTTTGGCTTTTACCAAAACTATGGTTAGTGTAATTTGTGATTACCATGGTTTAACTAGGCTTATAGTAACCATGTTATGGTTCATTTTCGTAAGGAAAGTTGTAAAAGTAAGTTAGCCAGCTTAGCCAGCCAGTAATTGTGTATTTCATCAGCTTATTTAGGCTAATGATATTTGGGGGAAAAAGCTAAGGACTCATATGATCAGGATGTTAAAACAAATAAAAATCTAGACACTGAAGCGTGTCCCAGCCAGGTTTGTCACATGTTGCGATTATTTAATAGTAAATAAAAATAAATGGAGCACCATTGTTCTGAATATTATAATTAATTTGGGCAATCATGTGAGTCAAGTCAAATTCCTGAAGTGTCAAGGTGGTGTAACCACCATTCAAGGAGCCATTTTGTTAATCTTGTGCAAGAAGACCATGTGACAGGAAATTATATCACAGGGAAGGACCCCTGGTAACACTATCTCTAGCTTCTGCTAACTGTTGTATGCGAGTACATGAGAGAGTGGCGTTCCAGCGGATGACATAGGTCATTCTATGTCATCTGGCAGTAATCTTGTGTACATGCGTACGACAGTTAGCAAAAGCTAGAGATTATGGTGTATAAAGTTTTAACTTGTAGATATTTTTCTTACAAAATCACATCAATTCGCTTCAAGAGGCCTTTATTAAAAATAAAATAAAACCACTTCAGCTGAACTTGTTGACTGACATGCTTGATTTTCAGTGTCAATTTCTTCAACAAACAATGGCCTTTGGCTGTAGAAGCAACATGGTCAGGTGGTGTAACTGGTTTGTGTCAGTTGGCGTAACCAGTATTGTTCATAAAAATGTAATTATATACAAGAAAATTTATGTGGAATTTTAAAAATTTTTACATTATTTGTCAAAGATTATTTAGAAAATAGATATGTCCTGTCAAATATTGCAAAAACGCACAAAAAATTTACATTTAGAGATAATGATTAGTGATAGTTTAAAATTAAGTATTTATTTCTACGAGTGCGCTTACATGCCATCTAGGTGGATAAAATATT
The DNA here is from genome assembly GCA_018155175.1 of Sinocyclocheilus anophthalmus. NCBI lineage: Eukaryota > Metazoa > Chordata > Actinopteri > Cypriniformes > Cyprinidae > Sinocyclocheilus > Sinocyclocheilus anophthalmus. Next base: position 498,257 of record JADLZN010006564.1, on the reverse strand, counting down.
TAATGTTTCTCTTCTTTTTCAGTTACACCATTTGACATTTTCAGGTACATTTAGTCTTAACTTTGTGCAAATATAATTTTTAATTACATAAAATCAACATAAATACACTTTGTACATTTTAAAATACCTGATGCATGCTTTTTAAAACCTTATTTGTCGTTGACCCTTATACAACCCATGCACTAGCTGATTTTGTAAAAGCAGTGTAGCACATTCCTGGTTTGTAGCATTTCTTTTTTTTTTTTACATGCATATATGTACCTGTGTTCAGTGACAAATGATTCAGGATTTTTTATAGTTGACACCTATACTTATAGCAGCGCTCTAGTGTTGTGACTAGTGTGTCTGAGCGGACTGCCAATGCTTGCCCTTTTCATGTCTCCTGCTACATTAATTACAGAGTGCATTCCTCTAAATGTCTTTGTGGAGCTCTGTGGATGACAGTTTTTTAGCTATTTGCGAATGGCTATTTCATAACTGTATATGTGTCTTTGAGATTAACATTGTATTATTTTGTGAATTTAATGCACATCATTTTGATGTATCATTATGTCAGCATCTCTTGGCAGCTGCATCAAAGCTGGGTGTCCCTGATGGATGCACCTCCAGCTTTCCTTCCCAGCCCCTGCCCATCGTCTCCACATGCATGCACACAGATTACAAAAGTCTCTGCCTCATGCCTGCCACCATGATTTCATAATGAGCGTGTTTGCATGGGGATGTACAACCTCATTACTTTGCTTTTTCCTGCCCCTGAAAAGATGTGATCCCACAATGCAATGCTCCTTCAGGAGGTTGAATCAGAATAACAAAGGCTCTGACCTTGTTACATGGGGCTGTTATCAGGGGTGGAGATGTTTCCAAAGCCCTTCTCTGTGTTGAGTGCTATGTCAGCTTGTGGTGGTAATAGGGTGTGTGGGAGCCGGTCAAGTCTCCTGGGGCTTGTTGGGAACGTGTTTTATTTGACAGGTATTGTTATGGTTACCGGTAATGTGCATGTGCCACGGCGTTGTTGTTACCTGGTGACAGGTACGTGGTGGAGGGTCCCAGTGGGAGAGGAGTGGTTGTCTGTTCAGACGTCCCAGAAGAAAAGGTCAAACTGGCAGTGGTTAATCTTGATATGTGGGCCACCTACAATTTTAATATTAAATATGTAGATCAACAGTTTAAAAAAATTGCATCACAGGCAGCGATTTTTTTATTACAGACTTTTATTTAAAAAACAAGTAAAAAAATTCATTCAGGTCCTGAAATTTTATAAAAATGAATTAAAATGGCACCCAACAATTTTATATTTGGGACGGGTCTGTACGCGCCGAAATGTACAATTGTCGAAGGTTGTGACCTCGGCGTGGATTTTAAGCTGGTAGGAAGCATAACACAGGTCGATTGAAAAAGGTTCGTGTAATGGGGCCCACAATTTTAGAGATTTAGGAACGAGCAGAAAATTAATCTGGGGCCTATAGAGCTTAGCAAGTAAGTGGGGAGTGTAGAGGGACAGTTCGGCTACAATGTCAGATACATAAGCGGGCATATTGTTACAATAGATTGTAAAGACCCCATAAAAATGGCCAAGGAGGGATGGGGGGTAGGTAGGAGCGAATGCAACAAAATGATACGAATGAGAAGAAAAAACATGGGAAAGCACGCTCGCTAGGCTATGTTTTAGGGAGAGGAGAGAGTTAGAAAAGCAAGGTCGGTGGCCCGCAGCTGGGGTGTTTAGTCGTGAAGGGGTGGGGTGTGTGGTGTGTGTGGTTTGTTGGTGGGGGGGGGGGGTGTTGGGGGGGGGGTGGGGGGGGGGGGTGAGGGGGGGGGGGTGGGGTGTGTGGGGGGGTGGGGGGGGGTGGGAGGGGGGGGGGGGGGTTGTTTAGGAGGGAGGAAGTGGTGGCGGGTTGCAGCCCTATCATAAACTCTTCTGTAGCGTGGGCATAGGGGCTAAAAGTAGAGGGCATGCAGGTTTATGTGAGGGCGTGTGGACCCACAGTGAAACAGGGGATTGTGTGCTCAGACGCAATAGGTAGCGGTATATCCAAAGTGCGTTGTACCAACAAGTAAAAAAGAAAACGACTCAAGCAGGCTGGCGAAATGTATTGGGTGTGGTGGGGGGTGGGGGGACAGAAGGTCGGGTGTGGGCCGAAAACTAAAGCCGTGAACGAGCGGTGGGGGCGGCGACGGTGGTGAGTACAAGATGCGAACTGGGGCACGACCAACCGGTGGGGGGGGGTGCCCGACCCGAGTGTTGGGCTCGTCGAGTGCCCACGGATAGGGGCGGAAAAAAAACCAGGTGAGTAAAGGAGAACCACAGAGCTCAAGGATGCACGGAGAGACAAAAGGGAAACAAACCCAAAGGGAAGACACAAGTGAGAAGGATGGGTGTTGGGGTTGGTTGGTGGCGGTCCAAATGCGAGGCGTTGTGGTGATTGAGATGAGAGAAATGTGTGAGAAGGGCCGCCGGGCCCGAGAGCAAGTGGCTGCTCGTACAGTGGGCCGTCGACCGATAAAAAAAAAGAAAAAAACACAGACAAACCTTGGGTACGACGGTCGGCAGAACCAATGATGCTTACAAGAACCAGAAATAAAATCGGGCGAAATAGCAAAAAAGAGCTACAGACACCGAAATGGGGAATAAAAAAAACATGACTTACAAAAACTACCCAAACAAGAAATATCAATGGGGGGGTGGATATGAAACCGCAACATGAAAGTTAAAGGCCATCAGGGGGGACCAACAAGGAAAAAAGCAAGCGCAGAGAGGGTTTTGCACAGAAGGGGGAAACACACAGCATGGAAGAGCCCGTGGCAAGTTGAGAGAGATGAGCGCACGGAGGTAAGACACATGGGGTTCGTGAGAAAAAAGCGGGGGTATAAAGGAAAGCCAAATTGAACACTTACATCACATACTGTGGCAAGGACGAGGGATGTAGTGAGTGAACGGAGAATGAGCCATACTCCTGAAGATAGCAAAATCACACGTGGTACACGCCAGAAAAACCAAGAAAAAGGAGGGAGATGGCCGATGTGGAAGGAGCTAAATTCCACAAGCGGGGTGGGAGTGAAGAGCCGGGGGAGAGGAGCTCCACCAATAGGGCGAGGGGCCCCGCACAAACAAGCTGTGGACGGGCACCGACACTGGTCCCGCCGGCCAGACTACAGTCCGTTGGGACAGAGCAGATGTAAAAAAAACATCGAGGCAAAAATGCATTGTCCATAATTACATTTGTGATCCATCTTGATGTGTCTATTCATAACCTCTATCTGCGAGAAAAAACTCACTGAAATCATAGAGATGCGTGGCTGCTCTTAACTCACACCACTCGGTGCGTGTTCCGCCCCCCTGAGGCTAAGCTTGAAGTGAGCTGAGGCACGCCCTGCGAATGATGTCTGTGAGAGGAGATATAGTGGTGTGGTGTGTGTGTGGTGTGAGGAACCGGAAAGCTTAGTTTGGCGCGCTCAAGGCTCACCACAACCTAGCCGCTTCACATTGGCTTGTCATCGCTAGCCACTGGAGGACATGTTTAATGGTGCAGGTGGAAGTGGGTGGTGTTGTGCCGGGCTGTGAGATGATGGAAATTGAGTTGTGCATTTGTTTTGAAATTATGAAACAACAGAATGTTATTCAAGCATTGCATTCGAACATGATTCAAATATGAAGGAGGGCGTTGTTATTGTCTGTGCCCGTCCTCATGTGGGGGGCAGACCTCGGTGGGTTTTCAAGTTTCAATACGTTGACAACGGGAGGTGGGACTGCGCCGTCTTGATGCTGTCAAGTTCAGGATTTGAGAAGTCGGTGGGGGGGGCCAGTCGACATCATACGAATAAGGACAAAATCTTGGGTCCTGTGTTTTGATAAAGGCTATGAACCGGTCGGGCTGTTTTGGGGAATAAGAACAAAAAGACAGTATTACGGCAGGGGGAAAATGTTTATACCTGTGTGAGTCTCCTACAGAGATACAAAAAAAACAGTACTGAAAACTCACATAAACAACTAACGGTAGCATACAACGGGACGTAGCAAACAGAAGGGTGGGGGGTTATAGAAGGGGTGAGTGAGGGGGGTTTGTTAAATGCTTGTCAGTACGAAGAAGGCGGTACACCCAAATAATCATGTCGGACAAAATCAGACTGTCTCACAATGTGATAAAACAACTATAGTTTAGTACATAATACAATGTGCGTTGGGGGGGATGTCGAGCATCCAGGGGGGAAAACACAGAAAAAAAAAGGAAAAAATTGGGCAAGAACAACTCGATACATATAAAAATTGTAAATAGGGGGAAACAAAGCGAGAAATAGATATTATAGACGGGACTCTCACCAACTAGGCCGGGAGCGAACGCTGCACAGTGGACGCGTTCACGTCTAAAAGTGACAAAATACGGGGGAGTCGGCCACTTGTGCTAACACCCCGACTGAAGGTCCGACTGCACATGATCCCAGCCCTGCGAAACGGGGAACAAGTCAGACTATGCTGGCTCGAGCGGTCTGGTGGGACGGAAAGGGAGGTGATGTGCCAAACAAAAGGACTAACCTAAGAACAGAATCGTCACACTCGACAGCGTTACGGAAATGGCGCGTGTGGAGGAGGATAGCGGAGCGCGGCAGTCTGACAAGGAGCAACAAAGAGCGGGAGTGGTGAACTTACTCAGAACGCTGGGACTATATAATGGGGAGGCAAATAAACACGTGCTAGACAGAGGCAGGGGGAAAACAGGGCAAGAAGGGCGGTTGGAGAGAAGTGACAAGCAAGGGAAGAGGAAACGAAAGAAGAGAAACTCTAGACAATATCACTACTCCGAGGGGAGCGAGCGGCGGGGAACGCAGGGGAGGGAGGAGAGGGGAGAAAGCGGCAGGAGGCGACTGGGCGGCGGGCCGGGAGGGTACAGGAGCGGAGACGCGGCCGGGTAGCACGATTATGACGGGGGAGGCGGTGTGCAAGGGGAGTTAGCAAGTGGAAAAATAACCATCAACGCGGGGCCAGTCTGTGACTTGCATTAGCCATGGGCCGTTTTCCAGCGTCCGACTTCGGTCTGCCCTGCCCCTCTTCCACGCACTGCCGCCCCGTGCCTCATCCCGGGGGACGGGAGGGCGCCGGCATTGGGACAGGGGAGAGTGAAAGGAAAACACACCTTGTGGAAACTCATCACAAATACCAATGTGACCCGCCCTCAAGGTCCCCTGTCGGTCAAGCATTACTCTCCAGAGCAAACCATGAGAATAAAACGCTATAATCTCCAGGCGAAAATCCATGTACAAGGGGTGCATGACGTCTCAATCTCTACCTAAATTGGAACATGAACAAAAGGAGGCGATCGAGAGAAATCCCGAGAGCGTCGCAACGGGGGAACACACACCAGAATGGGTTGATTGAGAGGGTTGTGATGCCGCGGTGCAGAAAGATTTTGCCTGTGTTTAAATGGGATTACAGAAAAGCTTGACTGTAGCAGTCGTGTCAGTGACAGTAATAGGAGGTGGCATGGTGCCATGCCTCGCAGGAGGAAGGCATTCACATTAGCCTGCCGGCGAGAGGCAGACTCCAGCACTGAGGTCAGACGAGCAGGATTCAGGGTGGTGGCAAAGCATTATTCTGTCACTCAGTGCACTGATGGGATTTGTGCTTCTAACCCGGTTATGTGCATGAACTGTTAGTATAACTGTCAAATTTTGTGATCAAGTCAAGTGTCATAAATGTGTGGGGTGGAGGGGATGGGAGGCTCGGGGGGGGTGGGGGGCAAAGAATCACATATCGGGGTTTAAAAACATAATACACCTGTAAAAGTGGACAAAAAAGAAAGTCTTGAGCTGGGTGCAGGGTGAATGTCGGGAAGCCGGTATTGTGATTCAGGTTGGGCGATGTCATACCAGTGCAGCGACAAAAGGGTGGTGTAAAAATACAAGTGGGAGACTTAAGTAAGAACAAATTTGTAGAGCCATTCGCTGCGCGGGAGTGAGAACCACGCGAAAAAAAAATTGTCAAAAATAGTAATTCGGGCCTGATAGGAAGAGCCCGCGGCGGCCCTAATGTGGAGATATTCATTATAACCCAACAAAATCAACATGCATGAGACGTTGACAGACATCACAATGGGTCAGAAGTAAACAAAGTTGGCAGGGGACCACTTATGTGCAGGGTTGAATGTTGCTTTAGCAAGAGATGAGACTAGTTATAAGTATTTAATCATATTTAGATTATATTTATAATTAGTTTGTGTGTGGTGTGTGTGGTTGGTGTGTGATACACATGTAATCCATTTTATTACTGAAATATTACAAAATTATTCAAATCTGTGGAATAATATCCTCAATCCTAATAAATAATTACAAATACAATATGACATTTAGATGTATGTTGTTAATTCTAACACACTAAATGCTTAGTTGTATGATAGAATCTGCTGTATGTGCAATCTTGATGACAGCAAATAGCTGTTCTTAATAGTAGACATAAAAATAATCAAATGTATGAATTAAGCACGGGCATATTTTCAAGAACAACTGATAGTCTTTTTTCACACCCCTGATGATGCTACAAGTCTCAAAATGTAAGTTGCTTAGTGACATCTTTAGCAGTCTTATGAATTCTTGGCAGAAAGCTCCACCAATTTTCACAGAATGTAATCAGCTATGCGTTGTTCGTGAAATATTTGGTCTAATTTCATTATACTTTCAGGTACCAGTAAGAATGTGGTTCCCTCAGCTCTTTACTACATTTTAATGATGATTTCCCTCCCAATCAGTGCAGAAGCTATGAGTAGCTCATCTCCACCTGTATGTATTGATTTACTCAAAATGCAGTAGCTCAGATTTTATTGCAATTATCTTCATTGTTTTGTGTCTGTATTTACTATGCCTCATGATCTGAATCACTGAGGCTTTATTCTTGCTTTGAAGCTCATGTGCATGAGTGAGTTTATTTTTATTTTATATGTGACAAACAGTATGGCTGTATTCTCCAGTAGCACCAGTCAGTAACTGCTGACACAGGCAAATGAATGCATGAAAGAATAAGTACCTGTTTGTGACCTCATGATCAATGTTATTGTCTTTGAATGGTTGCTGCTCATTGAAGTTAATAGATTTAATTATGAATATTGACTTGTGCTGGCAATCTTTAAACCAACATAATGTAGATGTCACTGGAATTTGCTCGAGTAACCTTTATTTTTGGCCTTTTTGTGACTTTTATCGTAATAGAATAGTAGAGAGAAATCTTAGATATTTGGGAGAAGAGGTGGGAATGGGATTGGAAAATGACGGAATGTGAAAACCTTGATGAATGTGAAAACTTTCATGAGCATGTGTGCTAACCGCTAAACCACAGCTCTCCTCACCCTCATGTTGTTCAGATCTTTTTAAGGAGCATTAAACACTTGGAAATGTGTTGTTATGGAATCAGAAAGTATGTGCAGAAACAGAAAATTCAGCACCCTGAACTGAAAATCCCCATGACTGCTATCTCAAACCGCAGGAAGTGAGACCAATTACCGGTTCATGTTTCCCACTATGACCCTCAAAGGCGGATGATGAAAGCCCATTGGGTCTGACAGGGCTCTGCTGGTAGGGTCATGCTATGACCCTCAAAAATAGCCTACAGGATTTTCTGTGCTGAACTATAGACTCTGTGTCCCTCAGGATTTTTCGTGCTTATGTAAAACAAATAGGCAAGAGCACCATGTCTGCTGTAAGAGAGATGCACACAATGTTCTAGGCCTCAAATGTCCAACTCAATCAGCAGTAGAATGTGAAAATGTTTCCGTCATACTCAACTGTTTTTTCTTGGCACCTGAACTAGGGCTGCATGATATATTGTTTCAGCATCGATATCGCAATGTGTGCATCCGCGATAGTCACATCGCAGGATGTGTGATGTTTAGTATAGGCTACTGATTGTTATATTTATACTGATTGTTTTCTTTGCTCACACACAGACACGGTGTGTACACCGGAGGTGACAGCTGTACAGAGATACCTATTTTAAATACATTTAGTAGCAGAGCTACAGCACTCGATTTTCAGTGCTGGAAATCCATTTATCCTTTGTTGAAACTTCCGCGTCATCTTGGAGAGCGCAGGTCTCAGTCGCTTTGAGCTCAGCTCTCCCCCGGCCTCCCCCTCCCCTTTTCTATCATTAGCGGTTGTAATTACATCTGCAGATTCGGCACATTCGCGATAGAAAAGCGGCGCTTTCCAACTTCATTAACATGTTATGATATTACAGCTGTGAAATTACAAACAAAAAATACACGTTCTGAGACATGAACTGAAATAAACAGAATTTTATTAACATTAAATCATCGTCCTCCCATTTTCACCTCAAAATTTGGGGAAGCTGTGCCTCCCCTGCCTCCCCCAACGAGCCGCCACTGGACAGCATCATGATTATATTTTGTCGCGCCACGCCGCTCGCGTCCGGTGTAGACACAGTGAGAGCCACGCAGATGCACGTGAACACTGAATTCTGTTCACTTCTGTGTCTATTTGTGCCTGAAATACTGTGCTCTGCAAGTATCCTTGCAGACGCAGTTGCTTATGGCTTAGGTGAAGGTAAACAATTGAGAAAGAAAATGCATGTGTTACAGTATATTGGTTCACAGCAGTTTAATATTCCTGTTGCTTTCTGTGTCATGAAAGTTAATCAAACAACAAAACAAAGAAAAAACACTTTTGTAGCTTTAACACAGATTTATTAGATTTCATTTATACAGTGAAGACTATGCAGTGTTGTTTTACATTTGATTATTCAATTTCTGTACCTGAATACTGTTAGACTTACCTGAAAAATATAAAGCACTGCTTATTTCATTTGTATCTTTTGGTATATTATCTATGCTTGTATTGTTTATTTAATATGCTGATTTGCTCGCCTACCAAAATAAACCCACCACAATATCCCCCCCCCCACCCCCCCCCCTCCCCCCCCCCCCCCCCCCCCCCCACCCCAATAAACTATAAAGTCATGTGGAGGATTTTATCTCATATCGCAATAATAGTGCAAAAAATTAAACATCGCAAGTGAGTTTTTTCCATATCGTGCAGCCCTACCATGAAATGCTATACAGAGTTACACTGTGACACGGGTACTGTAGCTAAAGCGCTAGCAAAAACATGAGCATATTATTAATTTCTTGGTATTCTCTGTGTATTATGTTATAAAAATATATGTTATAAAAATATTTTAATTTGTGTTTTTTACTAAGACATAACCAAGATCCCTCCACACATAAAATGGAAAAGAGTTGTTTGTTTAACTACGTTTAATAAATTTGACGGTATACTAGATGTATTACCTGATTATTTCAAAGAATATTTGATCATACTAATTATATATTTGCAAATAATTATTTTTATTTATGTTTAAAATATCATAAAATGTAATGAATGTCATTTAAGTAATTAATAAAACTAAAAAAAATATATTTTTCCTTCATAATATGTACAGTCTTATAGGCATTTATAATATATAATAAAAATTTAAGCGATATCTTGATTTTTGTTGCAGTAAGCCTTTAAAAGTCGAAAAAAGTCAGATTATGAATATTTGTGTCAAACTATTTTTTAAACTAGGTGTATATTATTTTTTTATTATTATATTTTCAATATTGTAGTATTTGTTTAATATATTGTGTTAGAACAATAATAAAATAACCAACGGCAATTAAATAAAAAAAACAGTATAGTGTTTATTTTTCTGTTTTAAATTAATTAATTTCAATTTTTTTTTTTTTTTTTGATAAGCATTTCGGCACATTTGAAGAGCAATTTTGTGTGTTTTTGTGTGCTGATTTGCTCACTTCCAACACTCATAACTCCACTGCCATCACCTGCTTAACAGCACAAACCAGCATGCCTCTGCTGACATTTTATTCATCTTTCATCTTTATAGGGAATTATTTAATTCGCTGACAACAAACAGGCACTTGAACCCACTAAGGCTTCCCTGTTTCATCTCGGTGTGAGGAGAGCACTCACAAAACTGTCACATCAACCTCAAAAATAGCCCCATATCGTTGCTTTCCACTTGCACTGTAAGTGTGTTCAGTCTTTGTCTCTTTGAGTTCATAATTTGATTGGGGAATAGTGGAAAACGGTTCTCATATACAAGATGTTATCATTAGGAAGTTCCAGAAATGCATATGATTCTTAATAAAGAGTTGTTGATGATCTGATCGTAATGAAGCTGAGAGACTCTAACTGTTTCATTAGTGTTGAGGGCCACTACAACTATCCATCCAACAAGCCATTTTTAGTTCAGATGTGGTATTATGGCCCACATAATGAGTGAAGTTGATGAGTTTTAGTGTAATCGGTCTCCATCTCAGCCTGTGAAACTGAAATTACAATTCTTTGCACTGTGATTGAATTAATTGGCTCTTAACCTCATGCGGTCGTTAAAAACTTAGACCATTAGACCTTGGTTAAATGTGTTTTAAGCAGTCTGCCCTGTTTCCAACGAGCTCAGATGGTACACGTCCCTCGATGTCAAAGAATAAATACGCACAATGTTTTATCTGCAATATTGTGTTTAATGCACTCACCATTGAAGTCCATTTAGTTTGCTTGTGCTTTCCCACACCGGAAGGCAACCAGTCGTTTAATATGCTAAACTCACATCTGATCCTGTTCTACACCCAGCTGTCGTCATTTACATATGCAGCCATTTGTTTCTGTGTAATTTGTATGTCTGTGCACCGGGTGATCTGTTCATATGTTCATAAGAGGATCAAGTTTTACAACGGTGTGGCAGGAGTGCATAGAACAAGAAATGCAAATGAGCGTGTGGAATATTAATGAGGGGATGGACTGCAAGATGCTTGTTTTAGGCCACTAGAGGGAGCACGCAGCTACGGTCACTTTTGCATGATGCATGAATGTGTATGAACAGCCTGAAGGGTGTGCAGTACTAGTTAACAAAGAACATCTGGAATATGCCCAAGGAATACTCTGCAGTAATGCTAATGGCAGAGTTACTGACAAAAATACCTGGAGAATTTCATAAGACAGTGTGATTATCTTCAGTAAAGATCAGGAATTATTTATTTTATTACGTTTATAAAAAGCATTGCTGTAGTATCAAATGCATGAAATGTGTCATCAGCATCCAAAAAACAAACAATATAGAGAGCATGACAAATTATTTTTTATTTGTCTTAATTATGTATATTACAAAATAAAGATAATAATAATAATAAATTATTTAATTATAGTAAAATATTTATAGTAAAAATATTTAATTACTAATAATCCTATCATAGTCAAAATATATGCGTTAACTTCTAATAAATCTTGCAATTGATATATATAATAGAATCTAGTATATCATGAAAACCTCTCTATATGTAGTGAGAGAAATGCAATGACATATGACAACGGTGAAAGCAATTAAATATAGTAAAATATAATATATTTATTTGTTAGTTTTTTTTTGGGTGCGATCTCTTGCGTTTCATGTGTAGTAAAGTACGGGATTTCTGAATAGAACGAACTGCAAAATTTGCAATTTAGATGTCTGAGAGAAATGAGACACGTCAAGAAGTGTCATTATGATCCACTTTAGGGCATTTGGAACTATATAAATAGTTGCAAATTGATGTCATCCAGAGCTGGCTGTGAGTTTTGCACTCGTGTTCCTTTGTGCTTGAACGATTCTCACAGGGACTGTCCACAGGCAGCTATTGTTCCAGCTTTGAGCGTGGGGGGGGGGAAAGGGGCTTTCTGAAGACCTTTGAAAGGGAGTGATCACAATAATACCAGACTAAAAATAGACAAAGATATTCTGTTTTTCCCTTCTTCTTTTTTTCCCTCTAGAAACCTGCCAGGGTCATAAATGCATCTCCCAGTGCTGCGTTTAGCCCCAAACGGGCCACCAATAGGCAATAATGCCCTCAGTTGTTGCACCGTTTTTCCTCAGCAGATTGGAGGATACTACTGTAAAAGCATTTTGAACATTGGTTAGTCCAATATAAACCACTTTTTAGGTTCTAGATGGTGCTTTATCTGTCCTGCAGATGGATATCCATAGGCTGTGTCTTTTTGTTGGTTTTAAAAAGGGCCAATTTGAATATCAGCCATGCACATATTGGCTTCTCGCAAGCCCCGCGGACAGTTGGGCATCATAATTCATCTCCCTGAGCTGCTGGACACCTTCTACAGAATAGCAGCACAGCAGGATTTATTGAGATAAATTAGTCTATCTGCCAGAGCCCAGATAGAGCTCTTCACCATGATAGCTATCTCTCAGAGAAGTGATATTGAGGCCAAGAAAATACAGCCTGCCCTCATCATTTCAGCCTAGACCCCATCTGGCCCCACGTGCCATGACAATAACTGCAATTACACACCCACCTACCCGTTTGAGGTGGCCAAGGCCTCTCGGGGGTCTTTAAGACAGCCCGCGAGCTGAAGCCCGATCAGATTTAGCGCTTATTGGTTTCCGCCAATCAAACCGGAGGAGCACAGATAACGCCGCGTCAGGCGTTTTATCGGCAAAACGTATCTCTGACAGGATCATCACCCCATTCAACGGGGGAATTAAAAGGAGCCCTACAGCTCTGTCGTAAAGGATGTTAACATTGTGAAGAGAAAAGAGGGAAGTAATGAAGTTAGCAGAGTGAGTGCAGACAAGATGGAGACTGGGAGTGAATGCCAGTAACATGAGCTCACATCGTCATGTTTGCAGTTTTTATCAGATGCGGTGGGTTATTGACAACAAACAAACAAACATGTTGTTGGAAGATCCAGTTTAAGCTGTTTTTTGGCACATGGTAGCTGATGATTTGCTGGTTCAAGTTGCATATTAGCTAGTTGACTAGCTACCATGTTCCAAAAACCAACTTAAGCTGATATATCCAACAGCTAAAACTAACTAGAAATGCATGTTCCAAAACACGGCTACCAGCCTAAGCTGGTTTTTCCTGGAGGGAGGGTGGTGTTTTTTGGACTGATATAAAAGCACCTCTAAGCTTTTGTTTTTTCATTGGTACATTTAATAACACTCTCTATTTCACTAGAAAATCTGTCTTTGAAGAGACATCAGGCCCTGGGGTTGAACCATTACAATAGAGCAACCATAGTTACAGTGGTGTGAAAAAGTGTTGGCCCCCTTCCTGATTTCTTATTTTTTTGCATGTTTGTCACACTTTAATGTTTCAGATCATAAAACAAATTTAAATATTAGTAAAAGATAACACAAGTGAACACAACATGCAGTTTTTAAATGAAGGTTTTTATTATTAAGGGAAAACAAAATCCAAAACTACATGGCCCTGTGTGAAAAAGTGTTTGCCCCCTAAACCTAATAACTGGTTGGGCCACCCTTAGCAGCAACAACTGCAATCAAGCGTTTGCAATAACTTGCAATGAGTCTGTTACAGCGCTGTGGAGGAATTTTGGTCCACTCATCTATGCAGAATTATTATAATTCAGCCACACTGGAGGGTTTTCAAGCATGAACCGCCTTTTTAAGATCATGCCACAGCACCTCAATAGGATTCAGGTCAGGACATTAACTAGGCCACTCCAAAGTCTTCGTTTAGTTTTTCTTCAGCCATTCAGAGGTGGACTTGCTGGTGTGTTTTGGATCATTGTCCTGCTGCAGAACCCAAGTTCGCTTCAGCTTGAGGTCACGAACAGATGACCGGACATTCTCCTTCAGTATTTTATGGTAAACAGCAGAATTAATGGTTCCTTTTATCACAGGTCCTGAGCGCAAAACAGCCCCAGACCATCACTCTACCACCACCATATTTTACTGTTGGGTTGATGTTCTTTTTCTGAAATGCAGTGTTACTTTTACGCCAGATGTTATGGGACACACACCTTCCAAAAAGTTTTTTGTCTCGTCAGTCCACAGAGTATTTTTTCAAAAGTCTTGGGGATCATCAAGATGGTTTCTGGCAAAACTGAGACGAGCCTTTATGTTCTTTTTGCTCAGCAGCGGTTTTCGTCTTGGAACTCTGCCATGCAGACCATTTTTGCCCAGTCTCTTTCTTATGGTGGAGTCATGAACACTGACCTTAACTGAGGCAAGTGAGGCCTGCAGTTCTTTGGATGTTGTTGTGGGGTCTTTTGTGACCTCTTGTATGAGTCATCGCTGTGCTCTTAGGGTAAATTTGGTCGGCCGGCCACTCCTGGGAAAGTTCTCCACTGTTCCATTTGTGAATAATGGCTCTCACTGTGGTTCGCTGGAGTCCCAAAGCTTTAGAAATGGCTTTATAACCTTTTCCAGACTGATAGATCTCAATTACTTTCTTTCTCATTTGTTTCTGAAATTCTTTGGATCTCGGCATGATGTCTAACATTTGATGATATTTTGGTCTACTTCACTTTGTCAAGCAGGTCCTACTTAAGAGATTTCATTATTGCGAACAGGTGTGGCAGTAATCAGGCCTGGGTGTGGCTAGAGAAATTGAACGCAGGTGTGATAAACCACAGTTTTAACAGGGGGGCAAACACTTCTTCACACAGGGCCATGTAGTTTTGGATTTTGTTTTCCCTTAATAATAAAAACCTTCATTTAAAAACTGCATATTGTGTTTACTTGTGTTATCTTTGACTAATATATAAATTAGTTTGATGATCTGAAACATTAAAGTGTGACAAACATGCAAAAAAATAAGAAATCAGGAAGGGGGCCAACACTTTTTCACACCATTGTATATAATCAGTTCTTGTGTATATCAAAACAGTCCCTGAGACCGTGAAACCAACCTGTATTTACAGAGCTGTGACTTCTTTGTGAAATACACACTGGTGTGCTTTTTCATTTTTCGTTTTTAAATGAAAATTGTTTTTCATTTTTACTGTACCATATATGAATAATGGGGCTATCCAGCGATTACAAATGTAATATGCTGTTTTGTAAGAATTGTGAACAATTGTTTTTTAATACTGCAGACATTTTTTATTTTTTATTTTACAGTATTTTAATTTAATTATTTTAAATTATTTTTTGCTTTACCATTTGTATTTTACCTCTTCTAACTCTAAGGCTGTTCTGAAGGCATTTACAGTGTCATTAGCAATAATATTTGTCTAATTGAATTTAAAAGGTATATTTAACTATTGTTCATCAGATAAAAATGGTATAGTTTATATTAAAACTTAAATCAGAGCTCAATCAGTTGTATTTGTGCTTTTAAGCTAATCATTAATATTTCAGCAGCACTACAAGTTGTGAAGTGCTCACATAAAAATACAGTTAAATTAGATTTTGTCCAAACATTGTTAAAATATACTTAATAAATAAAAAAATACTTTTATTCCCTGAAACTGACAGTAACATTTTACATTCTTACAAAAAAATATATTTTTCAAATAAATGCTTTTCTTTTTACCTTTTTATTTATCAAAGAATCTTGAAAAAAAAAGTATCATGGTTTCCACAAAGCAGCACAACGAAGCCAGCTGTTGTGTTTTCAACATAATAATAAGATAATAAGAAGAAATGTTTCTTAAACATCAAGGCAAGGCAAGGCAAGGCAATTTTATTTGTATAGCACATTTCATACACACTGGTAATTCAAAGTGCTTTTACATAAAAGGAAGTAAAATAATAAAAAAATAATCACAACAATAAAAAAAGGAATTTAAAAACTTTGAAAATTATTTTAAAAAAAAATGATTTAAGAGGTTTAAAATGAATTTAAGAAAACGATTATACATATAATATAGTGCAATCAGTTCGGACATTGCACAGTGCTCATTCAATAAATGCACAGCTAAACAGATGAGTTTAGAGTCTGCATTTAAATGTGACTAATGATTTAGCACATCTGATCTCTTCTGGAAGCTGATTCCAAATGCGGGTGGCATGATAACTAAAAGCACATTCCCCTTGTTTTTTGTGAACCCTTGGTATTTCTAACTGACCTGATCCTAATGATCTGAGTGGTCTGTTAGGTTTATATTCAGTGAGCATATCTGCTATGTTTTTAGGTCCTAGGCCATTGAGTGATTTATGAGTAAAAAGTACTTTAAAATCAATCCTAAATGTAAATGGAAGCCAGTAAGAACTTGAGGACTGGTGTAATATGCTCAGATTTCTGGTTCTAGTCAGAATTCTGGCAGCAGCATTCTGGATGAGCTGCAGCTGTCTAATATTCTTCTTGGGAAGGCCGGTGAGGAGAACATTACAATAGTCCACCCTGCTGGTGAAAAAGGCATGAACAAGTTTATCCAAGTCTTGACTGGAAACAAAACAACTAATTCTTGCAATGTTTTTTAGATGAAAGTATGCTGAATTTGGTTACTGCTTTGGCGTGACTACTGAAACTAAGGTCTGTCTCAGAATCACACCAAGATTCCTGACTTGATTTTTAGTTGTTAGACCCCTAGAGTCAAGATATGCATTCACCTTGAGAACTTCATCTTTGTTTCCAAATGCAATGACTTCGGTTTTTTCTTTGTTTAACTGAAGAAAGTTCTCGCACATCCAACTGTTAATTTCATTTCAAAATTTAATTTATTCCTGTGATGCAAAGTCTTCAAATCAGCATATTGGAATGATTTTTGAAGGATCATGTGACACTGAAAATGATTAATGACTGCTGAAAATTCGGCTTTGCATCACAGGAATAAATTAAATTTTAAAATATTATAAAATAGAATAATTTTCCACAATATTACAATTGTAACTGTATTTTTTATCAAATAAATTCAGCCATTTTTATGCACTCGTGCTGTCGTGCATTACATATATAACCTTTAATTACCACAAATCTATCATTTTGAGATTTTCCCCTGCGTTCCCTTGAGTGTCATTCATGAATATGATGCCCTGTATCGTAAAGCTGGCATTCATGCGACTGTGCCTGGGGGCCATTAACTGGTGCTGAGTTCTCGCAAAGCACTGGCTCATTAATAGCAGTGTGTGGCGTGTGCTTCCTCGGGTGCTGACCGCTGTCATTAGCAACAGACAGCCGCATGGCTCATTTACTTGGTACGTGGAGCACAGCTGGGTCCTGAAAAGCCAACACCTGGTGTACAAGAAGGACTAATGGGCGGCTTTAGCCCGGTCTGCCCGCTCAAGAGCTCTGACACCTTCCCCCATTAAAGCTTTGTTGAAGAAACTAGAGTCTTCAAATTATATTTTTAGCCTAGCATAGCAATTGTTTTTTCTTCTGTTGTGCTCTTTCTCTTTTATATATACTAAAAATTTTATGTTTTACAAAAAAAATTGTTTTATCTGGAAGTGTAAATGATCATATACACTCTAAAAAATGCTGGGTTGTTTCAACCCAATGTTGGGTCAAATACGGACTAACCCAACTGTTGGGTTAAAAAGTTAATTTAAAAATGTAACCAAAACGTAACCCAACAGTTGGGTTAGTCCATAATTGACCCAACATTGGGTTGAAACAACCCAGCATTTTTTAGAGTATAGCATTCAAAACGCCTTGATGCTAAGGGAAAGAAAGCCAACCGGATGATGGATGTTTCCTCGTCTGTTTAATGGGCAACACCCCCCCCCCCCCCCTCGACAAAATGGCGGCCCTCCTAAAGTACCCACAAGAAAAAAGAGCTGTTTGCTGGGACTCATTAGTGAGGAAAAAGGGACATGTGTGGCGGTACTTCACTGTCTTATGTTTATGGGTTTTAAACAAGTAAAAAGGAACATAAAATGAAATACAATTCCAAGTTAAATTACAGAAAGACAGAGTGTGGATGGTTTTTAAGTGAACTGACTGTCTGGGATGTGTGTACTAGTCATAAAACATTTGGATCACCCTAGAACTGATGAATAATGAACCTTTATGGAAATGACTGGAAATAGGTTTTTTTTAATAATTTAAGGCCCTTGTAGTCATCATAAAATATAAAAATATATATTTGTGGTATATGTGTATATATTTAGCTAAATTACGTGTGTTTTTAGTGTTTACCATGTGACTTTTTGTGCCTTGGCAAACAAACAGTATGAATGCTCAACTCTATAGAGCTCTGTTTGGCTGCTAGCGTCATTTAGCATTTCTCACTTTACACAAAGAAATCCCTGATCTGTTGTACCAATCTACAGCAAGAGGACTGTGTGTGCGGTTTGAATGCCAGGCTGTGGATGGATTTAAGAGAGTTTAAAGGGCGTGAGAGGGAGCAGAAAGATCTGTCTGCATGCAGGGGCTTCAGTAGATCGCATAATGATGAGCTTCCCAAACACAAACACACACATACAAGTATGTTGATATTCTCTAGAGAAGTGAGCACCTACAGGGTTTGGTAATTACTGGTAATGCTACCTTGAAATGGATTGCTTGAATGTGCTATCATGTGCTTAAGTACACCTCTTTCAGTGCATTCAGTTTCCATGATGTTGTGGTCACATCTCATTTGTTTCTCTGCATATTCAGGTTTAGACTAAGTTCATGCATAATAATGTATCTTTAATTTCATTGTTGTTGTTGTTGTTTTAGACATTGTATAACTTTACTAATAAAATTGTCTGACTTTTTAACAATGTTTTTAGGTTAACATTTATATTTTTAAATTGATTTTTACTTATTTATTTACCGTTTTAATTTTATTTTATTTTTTTTAGCTTTTTGCAGTTCATTTAAATTGTGTAGTGTGAAAAATATTAAAAAATTGTATAAATTTTCCAAAAATGTTGATGGGTGAATTTTTTTTTTTTTTTTTAAAAAAATAAATTAGTTTTGAAAAGATTGTTTAAAAATATAATTTGATTTCTTTGACATTGAGATCAAATTTATTTTTAAGGGAAATTATATATTTTAGGTTTCCCTTTTCAAATTTGTTTTCACATTTCTTTACTATTTTTAATAATATATATTTTCTGCAATTCATTTAAATAGTCATGTACTGTGACAAATATTTTTAAAAGTAAGTTTTAAAAAAAGTTATTGTTTATAAATTTAAATATTGTTTCAAATATATATATTGATATCTTTCACAAGATCAAATTTATGTTTAATCTTATGCTTAATATTTATGTAAGGAAGGTGTATATTTTATGTGCTGTAACTGGTCACAATTCTTATTTCACACCTTTTATTTCTCAAATAAATGTATGCATGTATGTATTTATTTATTTATTTATTTGTCACTTAAGAGTCCAGTAATGTGACATATTAATTTCGGAAGTTACATTTATTCAAAAGTAACCTCTCAATTAATATTAAAAAGTTAAAAAGAACATTAAGAAGAACATTAAAAAGTTCCTTAAAATTAAGAAGAAAATTAAGTTTCTTAATATAGTTTTAGGTGAAGTGCTCTGCTGGTTACCACTTGAAATGTAATGTCAGCTGCCCATCTTGATTTTGCAATTTATCCAATTTATCCAAAAATGCAATGAACAAAGAAAAAAAAAAATCTGTGCCCTCACTGACTCACTTGGTCACACCCACTTTACCACTCTCAGCCAATCAACATCCTCCTAAGGCTTCCACTTAGCATTTTAATCGCTAGTGATCCTGTATCCCGGCAACGGGCATCAGCATATCAGAGTGGGGTTGTAAATCAGCCAGCTTGTGTTTGGTGAGCGTCAGTCCCTGCTGATCACCATGTGCTTCTAGTGATCAGCACTGCTCAGCATACACATAGCTGGCAAAGGGAGCGCACCATCAGATAAAGCATAATTAATACGGGCCAGGCAGGGGGGCATAGGGGGCTTTGTGGTTGCGGTGAAGCACGCTGGAGCTGGATTCTGTCATCAGTACTGACAGACAATGGAAGCAGCTGTCATTCAAAGCTGAGCTTTTTCCTTTTTTTATTCCTTTTGGACTGTTTTGGGCCTGCTGGATTAGTGCTAGAGGATATACAGATAGATTTCTCAAACACTTTGTGTCACATCCCTGAAGCAGTGGAGAGCTGGACACATGGTGTGTGTGTGACATCTTCATTGAGGATGTGAGAGACATCACAAAGGGTGTTACAATTCATGCTGGAAGGATTTACAGCCGCCACTGAGGCCCTGTCGTACGTCGATCTACGGGACGTTTGGCATAGTTACCGTCACTCAAACACCTCTGAGTCAGGTGTGATGGTGCAACCACGTGGATCTCAGCTGTTTTATGCAGGCTAGCAGGGATGCTAAATCACTAAACTTGTCCGGAAAATGTTGAAGCTCAAGACGTTCTGTTTGGATTACTGGCAGTTTCTTTGCTTGCAGCCTCTCAATGGCTTCTATAAAAGGTAAGAGTTCTTTGTTCAATGTTGGCGTTTGTGTTGCTTTTATAAAAATGAGATTTTACAAGATATTATCAGCTTATGATAATGCGCTTCTCTATGTGACAATGAATAATCAATTTCTAATAAAAAATGATTTTATTGTTGGAGCAGAGTCACCATCTGCACGGTATTGTTCTCCTTCAGTAGCGGTTTTCAGATCAGCTTATTAAAGCCTTTACTGTTATTCAGTCTGTAAAGTGTCATGACTGACCTCAGAACAGTGTGCCTTTGTGTTGTTGTGAGTTAAGGGCTGTAAAGCTGAGGTTGTAGCGAGTCAGGCTGATTTAACTCAAGCTCTATTGTGTTTCTGTGACCTGACAAGCGTTTCCATCACTGAGCTGATCCTCTATTGTGGGGCATGGTACCCCACGGGCCCCTGGGCTTCGTCCTGTGATGGACCACGTGTGTGTGTGTCCTGACCGGTGATCTATCATTGCTTGAGTTTAGTCTTCCTTCTTATGTCCAGCAGACCTTTGAACTATGGTTTTAAGTTGACATGAAATTTTAAGCAGTGGCAGCAGTGTCCTAAAATGTGACATGCTAAATTTAATTTAAAAATAATTGTATACAAATTCTTGTTTAATCTAATATTAATCGAAAACTACATGACTTTATGTATTCATTAATAATTGTGATTTTGATTGAGTTCTTGTTGTGCAATTTTTTTGTTATTTACTTAGTAGCTTTATTTATTTATTTTATTTGCGTATTATTTGTATTTATTTATTATAAATGTAGTTATATATACAATGTATATATGGGTCTCCCATCTTCTTCCCAATCAATGACCACCATAAAAAAAACAACATGATTGTGTAATGCTTAACTTTTGCTGACTAAGGAATCTGGATGTCTCTGACTCGAGCAGCGACTCAGGAAATCCCGTCAAATGTTCGTGCTGACCTTCTCGCCTAACCGTGTCCTTCACTTAACTGCTATAATCAGTGGAAACTGCGCTTCACACAACGTGGCCTTTGTGCACAGTGCAGTGCTTTCAATCAAGCACAATATACAGTGTCATTGGTGACTTTCAGCCTCACATTTGAAACAAAACTGAAGAAACAAAAGATATGTATTTGTATTCTCAGCATGCCATGTGGTAGATTCAGTGTAGGTGTTTCAGAACAGAATTCTGCAGCTGGTACTGTCAGGATATAAGCAGCCCACTGAAACCTCTTTAGAACACATTTAAATTATTCATAAGCTTTAACATTTTTAATTTTTCTTGGGCAAACAATCACGTTGATGATGGAATCAGACATATATTCAGTTGCCTTATCAGAAACAGGCATTTTACAGTGTCATCTGACTCTCTGGATGACTTGATGAAAAAATTACTCCCTTTTAGCTGAAGGTGCCTCTAATTGTTGCATTAATGTATAAAGTATATTAAGCACCACTGACCCTTTAAGGCTGGAACGACACCTCATATGACTTCATATATAGGTGCTTCACTAAAACATATAATACATTTTTTATTGCTGATGATTACACCGGTTTGTTCTCTATTAATCTCTACTGGCTTCAGTTCTGCTTTAGTTCTTCTTAATACACATTCTGAATCCATTATGTTTCTGCATCTAGCATCTACAGAGATCTACTCTACGTCTATATTCTAGAAACGTATTCTGTGCCATTTTAACCTGTTGTAGCTTACCATAAAGTGGGGACAAACACAGCATCACTTCCGTATGCGAATTAGCAGAGCAGGTCATTAATATTCCACTCAGTTACGGAGGTGGGCATAGAAGTCCCAGGCTGGAATGTTTTTTGAAGTCTGGATGCTGGAAAAAAAGAGCAAGAGTAACAGTTGCTTTTTTTCATTTTTGAAAACACTCACCTTTTATGGAGATTTTGCATGTAATTGCAGTGAAGCAGAGACGGGGTTTCTTTTCTGTTCTTTCTTGCTCATTTATTTCATTTGTCTAAATAGGAGTGAACTGTATGTTCCCATTGCTTAATCGGCGGAAAATGATGCTAGCAGTGCCAAGGTCATGGGTTTGATTTCCAGTGGAAACAAATACTGATAAAAATGTATATATTGAAGTAAGTATGAGTATGTAAAGCAGTTGACTAATGCACATGATTATTAAAATGTATTATGAATTATTTAAAATATAGTATTTATTTATATTCATTCATAGACTTGGATGTCTTTTTTCTTGTTGTTGTTTTTTTTGGATTATTAATCGGCTTTCAAGTTATTTTCAGAGGATGGAAAGAGACAAAAATGTGCCTTTTTTAACGCTCTGGTGTTTAGTTGATTTGGACATTGTGTAAGAAGTCCTTTAGTCTGCACCAGTGTTTAGGATTATGATGATGATGAATGCCTTGAAATTACATAACTAAGTCTCAGGTTAGGCTAATATGAAAGAGGTAATGTACAGTATCATCTTAAAGTGGTTTCATTGCATTAATAACAGTCTAACTGTACATTATCCTACATATTACATGACTACTTACCAAATAAATATTGATTTGTCTTTTAATTATTTTAATGTGTCAGATGGAGACCACATAGTGAGATATTAAACTTGCTCATCCATGTTATAAATAAAGCTGTAGTCATAAATCCATCCTTATAATGTGTTCCGTTGAGATTATTAGCCAGTATTAAACTGTCATCTTTAACAGCGATACAGCAGCCCCTTCGCTTTATGATGGACTTAAAGCTGGTTTGTGTGTGTTTGTGTGCTCTGTGCTTTGAATTGCAATGCTCCTGCCTAAATTGCTTTTTGTTCAGTCTTTCGCTGCCAAGAAGCTGGAGGCTACGGGGGGGGGGAGAGTGTGTATGTGTATTTCTTTCTGTCCAGACGTATGTGTGTGAATGTGTTGGACAGTAATTAGAGAAAGGGAGGATGTTTTTTGGAGGATGTGGCAGTCTTTAGGGAAGTATTCTGATGTCAGTAACAGAAACAACAAAACAAGGCTGCTTTAGAAAGGTAATTATTACTATCCTTTTGAAAAGGGTTTCTGTTTTCAGCAGCTTCTGAAATGTCAGGCAAATTGACATGGAAAGCAAGCAGATTTTATTTTTAATTTGTGAATTCGCTTTCATAACATTTTATTGTGTATTTCCTATAAATGTGGTGCAATTTAAGAGTTATGACTTTGGTCTTAGAATTTGCCTCAAAGGTCTTCTATAATCAAAACTGAATGATACTTTTATTCAGCAAGGATCCATTAAACTGATCAAAATTGACAGTAAAAACATTTATAATATTACAAAACATTTCTGTTTCAAATAAATTGATTTAAACTTTCTGTTCATCAAAGAGTTCTGAAAAAAAGAATTTCCACAAAAATATTAAGCGGTTTTCAACACTGATAATAACCCTAACTTTTGAACACTATCAGTGTTGAAAACATTTTGAGTTGTCTTCACAAAGTAAACTCAACAGTAAAATGTTTAAATATTCACCCTCCCTTTAAATTACAGTGGACTGTCGGCAGTTTAACCCGAAGGTTGTGGAATCGTTTCAAACGCAAAGAGGAGGTGAACAGAGCCAAGAAAACAAAAAAAAGTTATCATCTGAAATCGATCTCACTGTATACATTTCACTCATCTGTATTTGCAGAACTTTAAGCCAACCTGAAGTTAATTTTAAAACTTTCCTGACTAGATTGATTTCTCTGTTTCTGCACAGTTCTTTCACTGGCTCCAATCTAGTTTTTACTCTTCATGGCTTTTCCTCACATTCTTTCCCATGTGTATTCCAGTGTTGGTGTGTAAGGCTTTAAGTTACAGTTTTTGAGAATAATCCATTTCCATGGAGCATGCCAAGCCTTTACTCCAATGACAGGCTTTGATTATGATCTCATAGCCTCCTGCAACACTGTTCTCCACGACAAATCTGGACTCACTCAGCTCAACAGCATCAGCCTTTTTACAGTCAAATTCCATTACGACACTTATTTGATGCTATTGAGACTAATTAACTACATCCACAAGCTATATTTGAGAGTATAAACACTGGTCAGACCCTCCCTGGTATCCTTAGGGAGGCATGTCACACTTGGCATAATTGTTGGCTGTGCAGGCCTGCCTTTCTCTTTTGACACAAACCAGGATTTATCAACCTCCGAACTAAGTGAGACCCACTGCAAGCAGCTGACAGTGCATCTGCTTGAGGAAAACGAGTACATCCGGATGTGTCTCTGATGTACAGACATAGCATACTCCATTCCTCGGCTAGTATGGGAACCTCTGATTGCTGGTAGATGACTTCTCCCACAGGGGAACGTTTGGGTATGGCTGCATAAACAAAGCTAAAGATGCCTTTACTTCAGAAGCAGCAACAACTGCTGTAACTTGAACTTGGGGAGGGGGGGGGGTGAATGAATTAGTGACTTTTTTCCCCCACTCGTGAGCACTTCAACCGTAGCACTCCGTTTGTGGTTGAGAGAAGGGAAAGAGGAAGGTGCGGCTAGTCTGGATGATTGGAGTTGAGTTGAGTTGAGTTGAGTCAAGCAGCACATGCTGAGCTCCACTGTATTTTCTTCTCCTCCTTGTTGGATCTACACACCCTTGTGTTTTGAAGACCCTCATCGAGCAGCCAGGCAGGAAATGCCCTCATGTTCAATCTGATGTGGAAATACTGCATTTCAGTGCGGACGATAAGGTAGGAGATTTTTAAATCAGGCAAAGATACATTTTTCACATTATTCTCTAGCAAAACAACTGTTCTATCCATTCACACATGATGGGTTGGCACTGTTAGATAGTTTTGGGCAGAAAAAAATTAGGTTAAGCTGAGATATGGTTACATTATTTTATAGATACTCATGGTCTTTTTTGTAAAATACCCAAGTTATTATTTCCACATGTGTTTTGTCATTACAGTAAACTTTAATAGTGATTTCTTCTAATGAGAAATGTAACGGAAGTACTCACCAAGAACGTGTGTTAGAATGCAAAATAAACACATACTTCCAATCATCACATAAAGCTTGTGGACTTTAACGGCTTTAGTCGTTCTTTATAATTGAAATCACATGCTATTTTATTCTATTATTTTGTTTAGATTAGTACAGTCATTTCATTAATAGTGCAACTAGCCTGCGTGCTTCCACCCAGCTTGGCTAAAATTAGTGACTAGAGGCTCTGAGTCAGGCCACTTCATTCACCACAGTAGCCAAGCAGTTTTCAAGGGCTCTGTAATTTACTCCCTAGCATTTAGTGAGCCATATACTCGACTCTGTTTTGGAGCTGAATCTTCTGAATCATCCTTTGCTGTATAGTTGATTAGTAGTGGAAGTGTAAAGGCGTTTTTGTCCCCTCCTCCATAGACGCACATATTCGGATCTCCTCTTTCAGACATTTTCCATTTCCTCTATATCCACAGACATATAGCACTCTCTCACAGTTGTCTTCTTGTTGTTGCTCTTTGTGTTCTTCCCAACATCGTCTCCTGTGGTTCTACCTGGGGCGTACATACTGCATATTTCAGGAAATATCTTGCATAAAGATAAAACTCCTGTCATGATATGTTCCCAACCAGACTGAAATTTAGGTCGCTATTTTGTTATAATCTCCCTCTCTGCAATAGCTCACAAATGATTCTTATGAGCCAGTTCTGTTTAGTGAATCAAAAACATGCAGTATAGCAAGATTCCTGAAGCAAATATCTCTTATGAGCCATTAATGAAAAGTTTTTAACTAAAGCAACAGTTTCCGGTGGCTTATAAAAGTTGGTCATAGAATTTGCTTCAAATTTGCTTTCTCACTGATAGTTTCACTCAAAAAATGAATTATGACAATTGTAATTTTTGAATCAAGTATTCATTTAAATCAATGAAACACTTTGTCCCAAAGGAGGACACTGTAGCTACAAAAGAGTCTTTGGCAGCAAAATTAATGAAGATAGCAAGTCAGTATTTTGGGGGGATTTTGATTATAGAGTTTCTCTAAGCCAGAACTCATGATCTCCACTTTTCAGACTCGTCGTCGGGTGTCTCATGGCAGAGTTCTCAGATTCCCCTCCGTTTCATTTCCGGACTGTTCATTGCCGCTTTTCTGCTGTCATCTTTAGTATGAGCTCACTCTCTATATCTCATTTCACAAGGCAAAATTGTCTCCTCATTGGCCTTCAGGGCACAAACCCAGGACAAGTGCCTTCTTCCAGGAATGCTACATCTTATTTTTTTGTACTATCTGGAATGATTTTTGATTCAAAAGGAATCTATCATTTGTTAAACCCCCTGTGGTGTTTTATCAAGGCTAAAGGAAATTGCTTTTTGGAAGTCCTTCCAAAAAAATGTTAGGCTGTTTTAAAATAAAGGACTTGTGAAACTGTAGATGTCAGGCAACCTGATCCAGTGGTTTAAACTAGCACACCATGGAAGCACAGGTTATTATTAATTTACTTTGTGCGGCTTGCATTTGCGTCTGAATGTACCCATCCTGTCCTGTCCTGCAAGCTGTCTTTCCTTCTCAAACACCATGTAGAAATGGAGAGGTAGTTGTTCTTTTCTTGTGTCGTACTCTTATTGGAGAACTTTATGAATCTCCCAGTTATGTAGTGTTTCCTATGGGTTGTCTGACTGGCTGTCTGCATCCGTGAGTTTGCCTCTGGTGCGTCACATAACATTTGCAAATATTTTCCAAACCTTTGGAGGGGGCTCTCGGGGCCGACCTGTTTGCTGGAGCCTGTGTTTTGTAAAGGAATCTCCAGGCTTTTTTGCTCTCTGTGCCTGCAGTAAGGCTTTTTTGGACTTGAGGAACCAGAATCAGACTTCAAAAAGTTGCTCACGGACTTGGACGTCACTGTTTTTTAGACTTTTCTTACAGCAAGAAGAAGAAACCTGCATCAATTCAACATCAATTTGAGAGGTTTGAGTTCTATATTCAGAGGAGACACTGGAATTTTTCAGAATCGTTTGACTGTTCAAGTGGGCAAAGAGCAAGAAAAGGACAGCAGCACTTCTCTAGACAGATTTCTCTCTCTGTGGGTAAGTAAGCAATTGTGTCTGATTCACGGCCTCTTGGCTGGATGGGAAACTGCACCGCAATGTGAGGAGAGTTTACAAAAGAAGCCCTCAGATATTTTTGTACTAGTTCAGTCATTTGCCTATATGAGTCAATTGAATGCTTGTTTGTTTGAATCTCTGAGAAATGTCTTACTTTACTGAGTTGTTCACTTTCTGTATATGATCAAAGTTAAGTATTTTTCTTTTTAGAAGAACATTGTTTTCCATGTAGTGGTGTATATAGTTGGACTTTCATATTCCAATATGGAAAAATGCATCATTTAATATTTTTTCCTCATTGACAAACATGTCAACACGAGTGAAGGCACTGTTCCCGTTTTCCTCTGACACAGTGCCAATATTCTTATTAGCTTCTATTAATATTTCAGAGCAAGGGTTGCGGTTTGCACTGAGTAATTAGGTTGCATTCAGCAGTATAATCACATGACACATTCTTTGGTTTGATGGATTGATGTTTTCATGGTGCAATAGGTATGGTCACTTCATGATTTCTGCAAATCTCTAATGTGGTTTATTTTTAAATTGAATGAATGGTTTTCCTATCAGCCCATTTTTGAAAGGGTTCATACTTCTTGCTCTCCTAGATATTCGATCTGAGTGAGCTCAATAGTACTCATTAAAATTATATCAGCTTTGCCTAAACAATACAAAGTGAATCGCCCTACCTTTCAAGTGCATTTGAAGCGCAATCTTGAAGTTTACCTTTCAGCTCATAAAGTCCTTTCTGTGGGTGCTGAATCTTTTAATATGTTTTATCTCTTGTTTTAAAATGACTGTCATTTATTAGTTTTAATGGACTTGATGGTGTTACGTTAATTTTTTTTACATTTTTATGTTCGGTTAAAGCCTCGCAATCTGTCAAGCACATATTTTGTACATCTTACTGAGACTTTAGCTCTTTTATGCCTTTTCATGATCTAACCTTTAGCCAGTGACCTGTCAGCTCAAGGCCAGGGTAATGACTGGATATTGGCCTGTCCCATCCACCTGGGGCACCATATTTTATGCATCTCACAGCACATTGCCCAGCGCTGTCTCTCTCTGCTGCGCATCTAAAATGTATGGCGGTCGTGACCTCGTTGCGAATAGGTCAGTCCATCTCCTGTTTAATGTTGCCTGACCCTTTGAGCCTTATGCACACAAACGACCCCGCCGGCCACTATTTTAGATCTGAAATTGGTCATCTAGTTTATCACACACTCTTCTCTTTAATATTTTTTGCTCCAGAGCGAATCTTAGATATTGAATTGTACAATTAATAATGCAGAGCTGCAAACATCGAAGATCTTTACTTGGTCTCAGCCCATGTTTGCCACGATAGCTGTTTTTCCCTTTCAGACCACTTTTGTATCTCACTATATCATTTTCAAGGACCACTGTCTCCCCTGCGTGTTATTGGAAAGATTGTTATTTTCACCACGGGAAACTCTCAATGACATTTCAATGGGAGTTCTGTGCCTTTTTTTCTATTTTGTTTATAGCATTTAAAAAAAAGCTCAATATGAAGGACTCTTCAAAGTTTTTCATAGGAGACAGCGAACGCATCGGTGGATTTCAGCTCCATTGACAGAGCTTTGCACGCCTGCATGCCTTTATGTAACTCATGTAAACATCATTACCCTTGTAAAACAGCTAGGGGCGGCGCAATAGCCACTAAAGAGGAAGCTTTTAGAGAGGAAAGATGAGACAGACTTTTTCCCATTTTAAAGTGGAAGAAAATATCAGACTGAGTGACGTGGTCGGAAATATTTGGCTGTTTTACTCTCAACCCAAACATGAAACCGTTTCCACAGTCTTTTTGTCCGCAGATGTACCACAAATTCTGTTCATGCAAATAGTTAAATGATATCTGGAGAGTGCAAATAGCAGGGTGGAAAGACTTTTGACTAGCCCAAATACTCTAAAAGCACACAGTTAAAGGGATATTACGCCCAAAAACTAATGTCCTGTCATTATTTACACACCCTCAAGCAATTATTCATCGACTTAATGTTCATAACATTTGGAAATTTGATTTATGTGCTAAAGATCTGTTATTAGATATGAAACAGTTTGTCAGGAGTTCATGTTCACTGTCTTTTCATAAATAAAGTTGATTTGTTTATCACTCTTAACTTTCTCTCCTCTGAAGTATTGATGTAAGTCGGTGAGAGCTTTTCTGAAGCTCTTTTACTCTTGTAAAAGCACTCTTGGCTCTTTTGAAAGCCACTCTTGAAGCCGGACAAATTTAGGGCACTTTTATAGCAGGTCTGGAGAAATGGACATGGACTGTTTGAATGATATTAGAGAACCGGGGAAACATGCTTTGCCTATTCTTCCTCTTCAAAGATAGATGTGCCAAGACCAAAATGTTTGACAATTATATTGTCTCACCTCAAACAAACTGTAGCTTGTGGAAAGGTCTTGTTTTATGCTTCCTTTGAGCACTATATTGATTTTCTGCTCTAAAGCAATTCATGTCAAGTGAGTTATATGTATGTTTGTGTACGAAATATGGTTGTGAATAAGATCCAATGCAAGTAGATCAGTAGATCGCAGGGGGAAATTATTATTATTGTATGGCCCCTTTAAGTTTAAGCTAGGGCTGCACAATTAATCAAAATTAAATAGCAAAGGCGATTAGGCAGAAGCTGCAATTGTCATGCGTATCTTTCAGTGAAGCACGGTTCTGTGATCAGTAGTAAATCTCCATCCAAAGGCCAGAGAAACTCCAAATACGCCTCGCAGAAGAAACCCAGGAAATCCCTATAGCGGTTGCTGAATAAACAGACGATTTAATGACGTTCATAATCAACGTGACTATAGGGACACACGGACTACGACATACTATGGCTGTATAAGAGTGTGTCTTACTTCTAATTTTTATTATACATAAAGTATCCTAATAATGCCATGCTAATCGGACATAGCTTTATCACTGCTTAATTATTACTATGAAATATGTTGCGTGCCTTTTTCTGTGTAAGAAGCCACATCATCTCAAAGAAAGATTTATTTCAAACACTCGACTGACATTATGAAGGGAGTTTGGGTAAAAAACATGTTATTAAATGTGGTATTTTTACATGCTTTCAGATGGTGCAGCATTTACTACCCAGAGCCGTAGTTCACTGACAAGCTAAGCAAAACCGCTTTCATAATCGCAGACTGATTCTTCGATTTAATTAATCACGCGATTACATCGTCTGCGATTAGAACGCGATTTGGCGGTAGCTTGTCCGTGAACTACTGGACTGCCTGTTAGTAAAGCGCTCCTCTGAAAGCACGGATGGAGAGTTACATACTACTCAAGAACCCGGCTTTAACGACAAGTACGCATGGACAACGCATTGATTAATCGTGCTGCAGCACTGTTTAGCAGTGGTGGAAAGAGTACTGAAAAGATATATACTTAAGTAAAAGTACCATAACATTCCAAAAAATGTAGTGTGAGTAGAGTGAAAGTACTTGTCCAAATAACAACTTGAGTAAGAGTAAAAGAGTAGCTTATTTAAAAGTACACTTATGAGTAGTGAGTACTGAGCTGTGGATTCTACCCCCTTATATTAAACACTGCACACTGCAATTTAAACATTTAGAAAACATTGCACATACTTTTCACATTTTCTTTTATTGCTATTGTTGCACATAAAATATTAATGTTTAGAACAATGTAAATAATACAAAACCATTAGAAACTCATACGAGAGTTCATCACACACCATGAGATGGGTTAAAAGAGAGATTAAAAAGAGCCATTTTCTCTCCAAAACGGTGCCAGTTTTAGCATTTTGTGATAAAGAAATGAGAATCATAAACATGATAATTTAAATGTAAAAGCACATTGTTCTAGAATGGGGCATCATCCCCTACCTTTTACACATCTACATTTACTCAAATTGTTATGCTGATAATACAATATTTAAGGAAAAAATTGCATTAAATAAGGAAGTATTTCTGGGGAAATACTACAAAAGAAAAGGGGCTATGGCGGTCTGGGCGAATAAGCTGCTCAGCAGTATCTACAACTGAATGGAACAAAAAGCGTTGAACTTAAAAAATGTTTTACTCAACAAAAAAAAATGCAATTTATGATAAAAAAACTACTTAATTACAGTAACGCAAGTATTTGTAATTTGTTACTTCACACCCCTGAATTTAAGAATTTATTGCCTTTTAGCTTTTTCGTATTCAGGAGCTGAATCTAGCAAATGTCGCAGGACTAACATGAGAGAAACTCCAGATCAATTACCTCATGCAGGCAACCAATCATTCCCGCCTCATCTGCAATTCCTGCCCGTTTAAAAGGCTCATCCTTTGTGATGAACATAATTATGCATGAGAGACTGGAAGGAGAGGATTTTAATCTACTAGAAAGAAAGAGACAGAGGGAGAAAAAAGGAAATCCCTTCAGTGGAAACTAAAATGACGCGTTCGCTCAGCCAAGACAGCATGTTCGTTTTTCTCTCGCCCTCTTCAGATGTAACAAATTAAAAAATGATGATGAAAGACTCTGGAACAAAGTGTACAATCTTTGCTTTTTTGGGGTTGAATGAAAATTATTCATTTCAGGAGATGCTTTTCAACTGCCACTCAAAACATCTAAGATAAAGTAATATCTAGGGAGCATGCATTGAATCGTACCTTACATTCTTTCAATGCCTGCTTCCATCCACTCCTGTGTTTAAGCAGAGCCAGAGCTGGAGGTGTCAGCCGTAATTAGGGAGCTCTGTCTTTTTGCTGATGCATCCTTGTCACTCATTACCCTTCTGCTTCCAGCTGCTCTCTCTCTTTGTAATCCAGGCTGCTTCACACTGTAGACCGAGAAGGTCTATATAAAGATCTTGCTGGAGGTGCTGGGGAATAATTGAGCTCTTTTTGACATTTTTCTTGCGGTCTGGGTTTTGATATTGGTTGTTCAGAATTTTGCAGTGAACTCTGGATAGATATTTGGTCATTTTGAGAAGATCAGTTAAGGGATGCACAGTATATTGCTACCATATCCGTTATCTGCTGATATTAGAGATTGTTTAATTTATCAGTGTCAGTCAATGTCGGAAATTTGACTGCTCATTTTTGCATTTAGCATTTGCATTACCTTCTCCATAATCTAATGCTTATTTAAAGTTCATCTTTAAAACATTTGTAACTTTAGGAAATCTCAAATTGAATATCTGTTTTTAATACTGTGCAAGAAGTTTTGATGCCTATATTGACTTGTAGCTTTTAAAATGTTTAATTGTAGTTTTTTTATATTATATTTGATAGTATAAATTTTATTAGCCTGTAGTTTATTTTTTACTTATTTAAACAAAATGCTCATATTTCTAGATAAACTATATCAGCCTATCGTCATAATATGTATTGTTTTATACTGTTTGATATTTTGTAATATGTATATATTTGTTATCATGTATTTGTAAGTTATTTAGACAAAATATTAAGAAATAAATTGGGTGTTGGTTATCAGCCAATAAAATAATAGAAAAATAAAAAATCTGACAGAATAATTTTAATATATTGTATGTACAATAAAGTATATATGTTTTTGAGGTAAAGTGGGTTTGCTGAAGTATAGGCAGGTGGGGGAAATCTCTGATGATTCTGGTACTAAAATGGCAGCTTTTCCAATAAGTGGCCTCTGCATCTGTCTGCCTTTTGTCCATAAGCAAAGCAGTTGTGATTCTGAGATGTTTTAAGGGCAGACAGAGGAAAGAGGGGGATGTCAAGGCTCCAGGTGGGTGTTGCTCAGGCATTGTTTACTGGCACATCCGTCTTGCTTGGCCATGTAACTCAGTCCATTTCATATTAGCGGTATCCCTCGCAGGTCATGCCAGCTCATAGAAAGGTGGAATGAAATGGTGTGATGCCTTCACACAGAAATGGGACATTAGAAATTCATTGCCGATTATTCATTCCTGTGGAGTGGTAATGGATCAGGCAGCCGTAGGGCGATATCAGTGGGTGTAAGAGACCCAGTGGTGTTTTTTGCCAAATTATTTGCTCCTAGACACCATCAGTCACAATTTTTTTATAAACTTTGATAAGTACTTGGTTAATGTTGAAACAGACAAAATTGTGTGCTGAGAATACAATAAGAATATGAAAGTAAGCATGTGCTTTATTTGAAGAGGCCTTTTAATTCTGCTGTCATTGCAAAGCTCTCTAAAGCCAGAAGGGCTAAGGATGAGCAAACCTGGAAATGACTATAGTGTTTAACTGCTCACATCATATCAGTCATTTCCAGGTTTGCTCATCTATCAGTGGTGTGCAGTGGTGTTCTGAAATGAGGAGGCAAAATATGTAACTTTACCCACTAGTGTCGCTGTTGCTTCTTCAGAATTGTATTTTTAATTTTTGTGCTACAAATTTTTTTTCTTATCCAACTTTTTGAGGAGGCACTTCCTCCCTTGCCTCCTCGGATGAAACGCCCCTTTTATATATACAGATATATATATATATCCTTGCCCTTGTCTTGTTTCAAACCTGTATGTTTTTTCTTTCTTTCTGTGGAACACCAAAGGAGGAGTTTACATAGTTTATTGTGACCAGGGGCTATCAATCTCCAAACAGGACAAAGAACACCAAAATAGCACCATGAAAGTATCATAAAGCAAGTTCATATGACTCATTCATTATAGTTTTTTGAAGCCCTACAGTAGATCTGTGTTAAAAGCACACCAAAATTTAAGGCAATATTCAATAGATACATCTTCAAAGACTTGGAATAGAGCAAAGACTATTTTTATGGTTCTTCTGTAATATTTTTGGACCTTTTTGGAGCTTCACAGCCCTTGAACATGATGAACCTTAGTTCCTTAGTTAAAAATAACTTTGACAGGAGAATTTTCATTTTTGGATGAACAACTATCCCTTTAAATGTGCACAAAGACTTATGTTAAATAAAAGCACACTCAGTCCTTGGGCATCGTCACCATATGGCATCAGCGTGTATCCTGACATACGGACGTCACCCTTCCCCCATTCCACTATGGCAAGCATCCCAGCAGGATGCACACAAGTCCTGTCTTCCCTTTAAATTAGTCGTGGCATGTGAACACGCAGTGAAGAGGCAGTTACCGCACTGACAGCTGTGTATGTGTGGAACACACGTCAATGCGGCCTGTAAACAATCATTAAATCCAGTTCTCACTGCATGCCGTGCTGTAAACACACGCACACACACTTTATAGTTGCAGACATTGGATCTACTCCAGGCCGTAGCCTGTAGCTGAAGTTGAGGTAAAGGCTTTGTTTACCAAGCTTCGTTCTGTTTGTATTACAGAGCTTTATATATCTGTCTGGATTATAAAGCTCCTCATTCTGCACAGTCACGGATCCATTCGGTTCTGCGATAATAGACCGGCCTTCTGATGCAGTATTCTTCATGTATGCGAGCGTCTATCTGTCTTGTGTGTTTATACAGTGTGTGTGTTTTATGCGTACAGTGCTTCTTTTTTTCAGAGCATATTTCACAGAAAGCATGTACGTAAATCAGCCGGGACCCTCAAACGGCACCCCAGCTTCTCTCACTGGAATGTCATTACCATAACATCACTCCACAGGCTTTCTGTGTTGGGCCTAACAGTGTTGAAATTTCCAGAAGTAAATTTTAAAACTATTTAGGAAGGGAACTTAAGATAGTTTTTTTGTTTTTTTTTTTGAAGGCTGGGGCATATCTATCTATCTGTCTATCTGTCTGTCTGTCTGTCATATATGTCTGTCTGTCTGTATGTCATCTTATCTATCTGTCTGTCATCTATCTATCTGTCTGTCTGTTTGTCAGTTTGTTTGTTTGTTTGTTGTCTGCTGTGGTCTGTATGTACTGTTTCAGCTATCTATCTGTCTGTCTGTCTGTCATCTATATATATGTGGTTGTCTTTCATTATCTATATGTCTGTCTGTCTGTTTGTCATCTATCTATCGGTCGGTTGCTTGTCTGTATCTCTGATATATTTATTATCATCTATCTGTAGGTATGTCATAGTGTGTCTGTCTGTCTGTCTTCTATCTTATCTGTCTGTCTGTTTGTCTGTAATCTATCTATTATCTATCATCTATCTTGTATGTCTGTCATCTATCTGTCTGTGTCATCATCTGTCTGTCTGTTGTATGTCTGCATATAGCTGTCTGTTCATCTATTGTCTGTCATCTATTATCTATATATCTGTCTGTCTGTAATCTTCATCATTTGTCTGTCTGTCGGTCATCTATCTGTCTGTCATCTATCTATCTATCTATCTATCTTCTGTGTCTGTAGTCATCTATCTCTACTGTCTGTCATGTCATCTAAATGTCTGTCTGAATGACGTCTGTCCATCTATCTATCTATCATTATTATCTATCTATCATCTGTCTGTCTGTGTGTCTGTCTGTCGCACATCTCCTATCGATCTAAATACCGTATTGAACTGAATATAGGACGATGTTTTTTTTCTTGGAAATACATCTGAAAAAACGTGGTCGTCTTATTTATATTCAGGGTCTAGACTTTGACATGTCAATAATACACCCACAACAATAGGTGATGCCAAATACGCATAAAACGAGTGTGCCATGAAATACGTAATGTAATGCGTGTTGTAAAGATCGCGAGTAAAAACAAAGAAAAAGAAAACCTTACAGCTGCATGAGTCGTGACTGTCACATTTGCCTGATGGGACCAAACTCCCTTTGTGATTTTAAAACGTAAGACAGTACCCATATTTGAAGACTACAGTAAGAATTAACTTCTACTGTTAATAAGATTTTAGTAGGCTACTATTAGATGGATAGCCTAAATGTCCTAATTCAAATGGGCTACCTGTTTTTGTTTTTTTTTGGTATATCAAAAAGTGTATATTTTTTAAATGTGATTGTTGGTACATTTGACCAGTTTTTACCATACTTTCAAAACAAAAATTAAAATAGGAAAAATATGCAATATGAAAATAATTGAAGTCAAAATGTGTTTTACTGAGAAAAAAAACAAGATTTGGTTTTTAAAAAAAGCCTTTTTCCAAAAGGTACATCTGGAAAAAGGGGGTCGTCTTATAATCAGGGTCGTCTTATATTTGGGCCAATACAGTATCTATCTATCTGTCTATCTGTCTGTCTGTCATCTATCTATCTGTCTGTCTGTCATCCATCTATCCATCTATCTATATATCACCCAGCAGATGAAAATCATAAATCCGATTGAGCTGAAAATAACAGCACCCCGCAAGATTTGAGTTATCATTAATATCTGTTGAAGGATTACCTGTCAAAGTGTAATGCTGATGGTTAGGGATGCTCATCACTGAAGTGCCGATTTCAATCAGACTAGCTCATCACATCAGCTGTATCTGTTACCTTACTAGTAGTTTCTCCATATAAAACAGTATAGAATATGAAGAACTATGACACTTTGGTTGAAAAAGAATACTGGAGTCGTGGTCGTCCATGTTGCTGCTCTTTGAGCCAGTGATCAAACATCCGTCAGAGGCTCTGCCAGTGAAGAGTTGCACTACCATGCTGTAATGAGATCCCCTGAGTGCTCTCAGCTAATCACAGTCGAGTATAGGCTCTCCTAGCTTGTCTTAATTGGCTGCAGGGGTAATGCCACTGGAACACGCCAATTCATCTCAGAAGATCTGTGACGTTCATATACATTACAGCTTCTTTTTAAAAATCTCCCTGTGCAGACCTAGGGAATAGACTCATGACAAGACTATCTTGTTCCAAATCAGTTGTTTAATGTTTTATTAATTATAATGTCCAGTGGATTTGCATATGTTCATTAGCGATCGTCCAGTCAGTAATGATTTCTGTCTTTCCATAGATTCTTTAAATACAGAGAATAATGATGTGATATCTTTCCCATTGTTGTCATCAGACATGTAGATTGTACGATGGCTCCCCCTACAGGCTGATATGGAAGTGAGTGTGGCATTCTGGTAATAATGTGACAAATCAATAATGTCAATTCCCTCTCCACTGCATATTTCCAGAGGAGCTTTGTGAGCTCAGTATTGCTAGAATGGATTGTTATGTCTGTTCACTTGCCTGTGTCTGCAGTTGGGTGCCAAACAGGTGCTGAGGAATACCAAAACACTCCATCTATGGCTGCTTGGCCATCCGTGACTCACTCACAGACGCTCACACACAACTCCTCCTGACCTCCGAGTAAGTGAGGTCACAAACCAAGCGTTGCTCGTCAAAACACAAACACCGTTACCCTCGTCCCCCTCACACTGGGGTTGTGACATCTGACAGGGTAAAACACAGGATGAAGCCATTCCAACCACTCACACAGCATCTTTCCTTTCCAAGGAAATTAAATATACTTTTTAATGCACTGAACCATAAGTTCAAGTTTCATGTATTTATCCATGATCATCAGTAGAATTTTTTTTGTAAAATATTATCGTGAATTGCATACGCTCAATAATATGTGTAATTGTTGTGCATATACTGAATAGGAAAATGTTGATCATCATATCATATAGTGCCTTTGCGCTTCGGGCGTCCCGAGTTCGAGTCCGGCTAGTGGACCTTTCCCGATCCCACCCCCCTCTCTCTCTCTCTCCCACTTCGCTTCCTGTCGACTTACTGTCCTATCTAAATAAAAGGCATAAAACGCCAAAAATAAAAAAAAATGTTGATCATCAACCTCAGAAGGTCAAATTTAATAATATTATGAGTCGATTATTTTCTGTTCATTTTATATATAGCATTTTCTATATTCATATTTGCATTTTTACAACTGTTACCAATATTTAAAATTTAATTAAATAAAAAGGTTGCAGGTTTGGCATAAGTATTACATGAGTAGTTTATTTTTTCAATTTTATATAGCATTTTTTTATGTTCTTATTAGCATTTTTACAACCCTGTTACCAAAATTTGAAATAAAATAAAATAAAATTTTAAAAAAGGTTGCGGGTTTGGCTTAAATATTGTATGAGCCATTTTTTCTGTTCATTTCATATGAGCATCATTTCATATGAGCATCAGATTATCATAAAATTTTGTTATTCTGTGGGGGCTAGCTAGTTCAGGACCATATGTTTGAAAAAGCCCAAAGGTCTATGTGCAGCCCTGTATTTTTGAGCAAGCAAGTGCGGCAATGCCTCAAGGTTCTCCCTGAACATTCATCTTAACTGAGGGAGCCAGTAGCATACAGTTTAATGTTCTTTGAGTTTGGTGTTCAAAGAAAATACGGACTTTATTTTAACGTATTTGTGTTGTTTCTGCAAGCTCTACAGGGCACAGAATTGTGCACTAAAACATATTATATCAATCCAATGTTATATTATTATTATTAATTATTAATATTATACCAAAATATTAAGTGAGATTTTTGCCGAGGTTCGACCCTTTGGCGACTATATTTACATGTCATAACTTTTTTTTGCGATCACATCTTTTGTTATGTTGACTTAATAAACTGAGACGATGCGCATCAAAGTTTTAGTGGAAAAAACGGACTTTCAAACAGTCCTCATCTCTGCCGAACAGCAGCATTGTTGCACACCTGCTAAACGCAGCTCAGTTGTGCAGCATGAGAGAGATCGAAAATGGAGACATGCAAAGTAAAAGTGCAGAAAAGCAGTGTCTATTTTGTGCACAGCTTAAACTAAAACAGGTAAAGCTGTCAGCTGTGTGGACATTAAAAATATTGTTAACAATTCTCGTTTTAGATCGATGCATGGATTCTTATCAAGCGGTGTTCTGTTGCTGAACTTAATATTAGGCCTATTGTTGCGCATCTGCCGGTCAGTAAATGCAGGCTAAGCTTTGCTCTGTACCTTTAATACAACAAATTCAGTTCATATTCATAACGAAATTTCAAACAATAAATACCGTTTGGCACTGAGCGGCTGAAGCGGAATCAGTTCAGCGGCGTGAACCATCATATCTTTATCTTAACTATAGTATGAAATTAACATGAAATGGACATCAAAAGGTCTATTATAAGTACAGTACGCGTATGAAAGTCTCACGTAAACGCTCTCAGAATAACCATTTGGCATCCATAAGTTCATTAGTCAGCTAGAAAAATAACTATAAAGTGGAGCGTTCTGCTAAATTTATGCGGTATATTGCATATTCATATTTTTACTTAACCTGTTGTCTACATGATAAGAAAGAATGCAAGGAACTAAAGGTAAAATTCAACACCTCCTACATAATTGCATGTTACAAATGAAGAAAAACAGACTGGATGTGTGCAAGACATATGACAACATTTAAAGGATGCATTGAGGAGGAGCCCAAACTACACTCAGTGGCCAAGTCATGCTGACATAATTATGGTCAATGATATTGTGGCACAGATTCTGTGTAATAAACAATTCTTTGTGACTGTATGTTCTCAAGTTGGAAAGACGTTTAGGTTTAACTTTAAGTAAACCTTAGTTCCCAGGGCATCTACAAGATGGATTAAAATGCTGATAAAGACAAGAAAAGATGATACATAAACACATGACAGTATGACTGATGTTAAGGTGATTTAAAGGGGAAAAAAAGATAAGAAATAAAACGTGTATTCTGTGGCTCTTAGAAATAATTTGGTGCCTGTTTTTGTTTTCTGTAGGAGCCAATGGCTGCAATGTGTCCTGCAAGGATGATGCATTAACATCTAGAGATTTTCTTCAGAAAAAATAGTTTATGGTGTTATTATTATACTTTTTTTTGCTGTGTAACTCTGTGTTTTGTACGG
Source organism: Sinocyclocheilus anophthalmus (assembly GCA_018155175.1). Taxonomy (NCBI): domain Eukaryota; kingdom Metazoa; phylum Chordata; class Actinopteri; order Cypriniformes; family Cyprinidae; genus Sinocyclocheilus; species Sinocyclocheilus anophthalmus. The sequence continues at coordinate 458,428 of JADLZN010006564.1, read as the reverse complement.
TGTTCTGAATCAATAGGATTCAGGCAACGGATTGGACATTTGTGATGATGTCATAATCTGTCCAGCTTTCAGCAGATTAAGGTCCTCGGTGACTAGCCTCTTTACACTCGTTAGTGTTCCCTCTTCTGTCTAAACCTTTACTAACCCAACGCCATTAACTTCTGGTCAGGAACTGGCCCTTTGTGCTCTCCGCCTCTTGAAGTCAACGTGAAATAAAAATTCACCCCGTCTTTCTTAATTTGTGTTATTGTGAACTGTTCTCCTTGTTATTCCAAAGTAAAAATTGATCTATAAAAATACATTTATTTTCCTTTAAAACGTTTTTCTTTTTCCGCTGATGTCACAGGCTATGCAGGCTATTATGTTCATCCTGTGTTATAGCTCAGCACACATATTAAAGCCAGGCGGTGTGTTTCTCCAGCTTCATTAGCTGATGGAAATGCGTGATTGGGCGGGTGTTTGAGTCGATGCTTACAGCAGTCCCAAGTGGTCAGTTGTGAGAGATAAAACAGAAATAGGAGGAGCACAGCAGTCTGTGGATTGAAGGGTCCAGCATTTTTGAGTTCCTGTACTCCCCTCCAGCTGCTTCTTATTTGTGCATGTGCATGATTGTCCCAGGAGAGTCTTTTACCCCATAAGGACATTTTTTTCTCCATTAATCCAACAAAATCACAAACGCAGTCAGTTATGCTGATTGATAGTGAACATTCTAATAATATGCTTATTTAGACATTCGTTTTATTTGTATTGTATTGCAATTGTGCTAAAAATTGTAAAAGGAAATTATTTAAATATTTTCTAGAAAATGTTTACTTTTTACAAAAGACAGCATATTGTGCACAAAAAACAGTTCACAAAACTATATGCAGCTTTTTCTTATTTTCTTGATACAAATAGTGCTGTCAATACATTATAAAGAAGTTAATTTGTGATCTGGACAGTATTTGTATTATTATAATTTTTTGTTTACTAAATTTGGTGAGTGTTAATGTTAAATATATATTCTAATCTACGATTTTTATGTTTTGAAAAATCTTTGATCAATAGTATGTGTGAACTGTATATAGATATATATATATATATATAGATATATATTATATCATATTTATATTACAGGGTGCGATTTGTGAAAAACCAGAGGGGGGGTTGTTTTGAAAACCTTTTTATGAAAATATTAATATAACAGAGAGGAGCAGTTTGCTTTTGTAAACTAAGAACCTAGCCGAGTTGGCAGCTGTCACTTAGATCAGTGTCAGCACGACCACACAATGAGATACTTAAAGGGGTCATATGCTGTTGCTAAAAATAACATTATTTTGTGTATTTGGTGAATGAAATGTGTTTATGGGTTTAAGGTTAAAAACACATTATTTTTCCACATACTGTAAATTATTGTTTCTCCTTTATGCCCCACCTTTCTGAAAAGCGTGGATGTTACGCCACTAAATAAAAACGGTTAGGCCCTCCTACCCTTGTGATGCCCTGTCAGGCCGGAGCGACGAGACGAAAACATTAAAACCCTTTACAAATGAGGCATTTGTTGCATCCGTGGGGACATAATTATGGATTATAATAAATTATACTGTCTTTTTACTCATTGCATCGCGCCGCGTAAACATAAACATAAAACCATGTCTGCATTTGTGAGCGGAGAAAAGAAAGAAAGAAATGACAAACAACAATCCTACTCTACAATGCTCAAAAAACTTGTTTTAACTATACAAAATATAAAATATAAAAACTCGTTAAAGGTAAAAAGTAATTACAATCTGTGAGTCAGAACAGCCAGCTTGTAGTCTACTCTCCCAGGATCAGAAAAAAGTCCTCCATAAAATGCGCTGCACACAAATAAATATTTGGGTTGAACTGTTCTGGAACAATGTTGTAAACACAACTTAACATGATTTCTAGTGTGTCATTTTTTGGAAAGCCAACATAGTGTTTCGTTTCACAACGAAACACAGGTCACCACGTGGGCCTAGAGTGAGCGGCGCCTAGAGTAAGCAGAGGCCGGGGGCTAGAGTGAGGACGGCCGGAGGGCTAGAGTGAGCAGAGGCAGCAGGCTTGAGAACGGCGCGGCCGGCGGATTCGACGAAGGTTGGCTTGCGGCAACCACATGTGACGACCCCGGCTGGACAACGCTTCGTCCACGGTGAAAGCCGATCAACAGCGCGAAGTTGATGTATTCCCTCACCGACCAGCACGGATCAGCTCCAGGCATGACGAAGAGGATATCGTGTCCTCTTTTGGAAGGCCAAACAATGTAGTTTCTCTTTCACAACGAAACACAGCTTCTTCACGACATGGCGGCGGAAACAATGCTACAGCGAGAATAAAAGGTACGCCTTCTTTCTTTGCGGAATATTTGGGCGGCGTTATGCAAATCTTCCCACATAGTGACGTAGGTATGTGGGGGCGTGTTTTAGGTAGGCGTGGCTGACTCTTAACTTTTATAAAGAATATCTCTTTGGATTTGAGACCTTTACAGATCTTCTTTATGCACCAAGAGCTTGTAACACTCCAAAGAGAAAGGAAAAATTGAAATCGCATCATATGACCCCTTTAATATTAGTTTACAGCAGTCGTTGGTTTTGCTTTTCCAGGGATGTTTAATAGGCAATTATCCGAGGACTGTTTTGGCTCCAGTGGTAGCCAAGCACCACTCCACTATAGTCACAAATTTGGTGAAGTGGGTCATGAGGGGGGTTGGTGCCCCCATAGATGACTGAGCCTCTGTGTGTTTGTTGTGCAAGGCTCTGCCATTTTTAAAGGCAAAAGCCGAACATGAGCTAATCGTGGACACCACCTGCCGGATTCAGTTTGCAATCCCATTAAAGTTAAATCCTTCCCATACTGTGAAAGAGCGATTGTATTGCACTTAGTTTAGCACGTACACAAAACTTGAGGTCCTGGCACTCGTACGGATGCCTCTGTGGTTCGGATCTCTTGGTGGTGTGAGCCAAGGTCAGCCTTGAGACATTTGCTTTTCAGGAACGTGTACAGGAGATTGATGCCGCTTCATGCCAGCTGCCGTCTGAAGGCACAACAGTAAGTCAGCAACACTTATTCACCATGATCCACATATAAACAGCAGATAACCATGAGTGGGATTTAGCTCAGATTAGGTAATATGACAGTATCAAAACAAAATGTAAGCATAACAGCAGCAAGTTTTAAGATTTAAACACAATTGAGGCAGTTGAGAAACTGGCAAATTTGAGAAACAAATTCAAGAATGTCAGACAACTGAGCCGGGTGGTAACGTGTTTTTGTCTTTTGTTTTTCATTTGACTGTGCTACTTTTTTCATAGTTTTCTATTTAAACACATACTAGGTGGACTTGACTGTTATGCTAGCATCTTTTGCAGCGGCTCGCGCATAACATGGCATTCTAAAAACGTGGCGCTCTAGTTAAAGTTCAGCTTTTAGAAAAGGCCTGCATTTTTTCTCTGCCTGCATTTTTCAAGGCAAAAATGCATTCTGTATCAGTGGCCCCTTACAGGTGCTAAAAGGTTCTATGTGGTTAAATTGGGCTTAAAAACTGAACATAATTATTTGTGTGGTTATTATTAGTACATCACAGGTCAAAAGAACACACGGTCAAATGTCAGTGACAACATGGTTAATGAAGGATGTACGGAGATGCATTTATACAAAACTGCATGCCTACAGAACGTACTTCAATAATGGATGAGATGTTCTTCGTCGAATTCAGTACATACTATGATAGTAGGAGAATTTGCTTTAGTGGCAAAGTGGCTAATACAATTAAAAATTATTGTAGTATTTATTTATAGTATTTATAAAAAAAATATTAGATGACTGACTTTGTAAGACTAAAAGCATTTTGTGCAACTGGCCCCTGGTTGAATTAAATTTTTTTTTTGCTTATTTTCTCTCTTTCTGCCCCTTGGTTACCTTTTTGTCTCTCTGTCTGTTTTTAATTCTGTCCAACCCTGTTTTTTCGAACTGTGAAAAAAATCTGTGACCTTGCAGCATGGTAAAAAACAGAGAAACAGAACACAGCCCCTTTGCATGGGGCAAGAGCACCGAAACGCCACCTTCAACAGAAAACACACCGGGGGAGAAAGACAGAGAGTGCGAGAGAGGGGATTGGCGGAGGATGAGCCAGGGGGAGGGGTGAGAGTGCATAGAGAAAGTGACAGTGGGAGACGAGACAAACGAAGTTGTTTCGAGGGACAGGAGGCTGGGGGAAAGGAGGGAAGCAGACGGCCCAGTGGAGTGCATCGTCCGCTAGTTGATAGAGCTCCGCCGCCTGCCACACAGGCCTTTTCCTGCTCAGGGGCAACTGAGTTTATCCTCCGCAGCTTAAGTTAGAGAGCAGACCTCCGGACGCTGCTTTTTGCATGTTATTTGTGGCTAGCCGGGCTCAGGATGGAGTGAGAGGTACTTGTGTGTTTGTGTGTGTAAGTTGCGGTGTCGAGCAATCACGCTAGGTTTCCTGCAAAGCTGACGAGCAGCATCTGTGAGCATGTCAGCATCTTTCTTTCTTCTCTCTCCCTCCTCTCGTCTCTCATCTCAAAGCTAATCTCCTCTCTCTCGCCTCACTCTCTCTCTCTCTCTCTCTCTCTTCCGTAGTCTGATGTCATTCTGACTGATGCGAACTAGCTGGAGGACACTGGATTGTTTGCTTACTAAGCCAAACTGACTAAATAAAACTTTCGGATGGTATCCGAAATCTCTGATGACCTCCAGAGTTTGACTTTACATTTCTTTCCTTAACTTTGCTGATGGAGCACTGTGATCCATAGGGTAGCTAGCATTGATCTCGGAGCTTGTTTATTATGTTCATCCATTAGGATGATGACATTGAAGCAGAAACAACTGACGCAAACACATTTAACGTAGATTGGCTTCCCGACAACCATTAAAGAAATCAAATGCAAGAGTAAATGGAAAAATTACATCCTTGTGCTAGACGTTCCTTACGATTTTATATTTATGTATAGCAATACTCATTTTGTGTGTACATATCCTGACGTCAGCCTGTTTTTTTCTGCTTTTATTGTGCCCCCGGTGTCTTCTGGTGTGATCCAGGGAATGTTTTGGCTCCTGTGGCATCCTTGTGAGGTGGATTGTTTTAGTTTGGGGGAAGATTATGCAACATTAAGCTGCTTGGTATCAGATAATGCAGCAATAACCATTCTTTGTGGTTATGATTTCAGAGATATTCATCAGAGCTGGTGGTGTTTTTGCACTCATATGAGTGTCAGCTAAACTATCTTTGGATCTGCTGATGTAATTAGATTCTAAGTTTAGTCACACACTTGGAATATGTGAACATATGGGGTAGAACCATTCATATTTTCAACATAAACATATGCTGTGCTTTCATATATTATATAGTTGGGATGCCCCATATATCAGTCCCATATCTGTTGATATTAAGATATTTTTGTTTGTTTGTTTATTGTATCAGTCGATGTCGGATGTTTAATTTTATTTGTTTACATTTTACATATTTTTAAGTAGAGATATAAAAATAAAAAATGTTTCATACTGTACATTATAATGTTGTGCTTACTAAATTCACTTGTACATTAAAATATTGAATAGTTGTTTTAGGTTACTGGCCATAACATAAAAATACTAATATATATATCGATAACAGTTAGCTGTATATGTTAGATTGAAATACGTTAATATATTGGCTTGAATTTACGGCACTTAATGGGATATTAATTTTACACAAAAAATGTTATTCTGTCATTATTTACAGAATGCAATTCCAAACCTGTATAACAGTATTTCCTCTGTGAAACACAAAAGAAAAATTATGTTTTGTTTTGACTTTCATTGTATAGACAAAAGTTTAAGTTTAATTTTTTCGAAATGTTGCACGGAAGAAATTAAGTCAACAGGTTAGTAATAGATAAAAATGAGTAATTGATGACCGAATTGTATTTTTTGGGTGAACTATCCCTTTAATATCCATGCTGGTTATTCCTATATTTGTGCCTACAGATCAAGCTCGAAAAAAAAAAAAGCTCAAAATACGTCTGTTCTTCTGTGACATTATTAACAGCTGTGCATTTGAATAGTCATCCAACCCCGCATGACTCATCAAGAATATTTCATACCTCTTCCTAGGGTTACACAGTCATCTTCGCTGCTGTCGCACAGCACACATCTACTAGAAAACAAGGATAAGTCACACAGCATAATGATGGCATGATACTAATGGTCCCGGTTTCTGCCGTCACTCTGCTGTTGGGCCAAACACATCCAGACAGTCATGTGGTCTGAATGATCTCTCTGGGCACTGATGTGTTGATGAGTTCGACATTGAGGTTTGAGTCTCCCATGTGCAATCTTGCCGTTATTATGGCTGCTTTCCTCAAGGGATTTACAGGGCCATAACAAAGCATGTCTATTTCTGTCAAACAGCTCCAGCTGTGTCTAGGGTTACACAGTCATTCAAATTCACAATGTTTGATGTGAATGTGGGAATGTGACAGCGATGGTCTCTATCAGATTGGATGTGTTGGTTTCAGGATGGCTGACATGTGATTCTCGGAAACGGGGCACTGTTATTCCAGATTATGATCGCTGATCCACAGATAAAACCATATCACATATGTCAGCAGCCATTACTTTGTTAAACATCATATGGAAAGCTAGTGGTAATCCTAAAGCGCTGTGGGTGGCATATAATAACTCTAAAAATGGACTATGACTTTAAACGACTGAAACAAACTGCTTATCATGAAAAGGTCTCAAAGCTTTATATATTCTACAGCTGTTATCCAATTTGCATTGTGCAAATATTATTTAAATGAATGCATTTTTGGCACCTTGTGATGGCTGACACCCCAGCTGTCTTGGTACTTTAAATAACTGGCTTAAATATATAAATAACTTTGAAAATTGAAGTCAAGCAAATTAAGATTCAGCTCTGTCCTCTGTCAGCAGATGAGATATCAAACCAGTTATTTCCTCTTAGCTCCAAATAAATGTTAAATATTTGATTATGATTGCATTTCATGGGGCCAGATGACCGTTTGGTGCACCCGAATTTGTCCTGTGTTTAAGTTATTGCAGGACTTGTCTTTAAATTAGTATTCAGGACGTAAGATCTAGTGATTGGCCATGGAATATTGCAAAGCTAGGCTGATGCAGTAAGAAGCAGGGGTATGTACCTTCTCATCCAAATCTGCTGTGTCATTGTGTCGTGTAGGGAGCCTCTGAGGACAGAACGTAGGGAAAGAGACACCAGGTATGATATATTTTCCATGAATGATGAAGAACTGGAAGAATCTTGATCTTTTGATTTCTTATTGATCGGTTCTGTTTGTTTCGTTTTTTGGTTACAACCATGACCCGATTCTTTATAAAAACCTAAGGTAGAAACTCGCCTGAGGATTTAAAATAGTCACATATAAACAATAAGGAAAGCCTGCCCATTCTTACATAACTTTTCTATTTGAATGTTTTAAAATGTAGTTTATTCATGTGATGGCAAATCTGAATTTTCAACACTCATTACTCCAGTCTTCAGTGTCACATGATCCTTTAGAAATCATTCGCAGATGCTGCTGAGCGGGGTGCTCAAGAAACATTTCTTATTAGTAATGCTGGAAAAAAACAGTTGAGCTGCTGGAAACTGTGGAACCGTTTTGTTTGATTTGTCCCTAAACTCATCAAGCATCATCAGTAAGAATGGGTTGAATGTTGTGCCATTGCAAATTTTCTTCCAAATGTTTCTTTCTTTTGATGTAAAAATTGTATTTATGTTTATTTATGTTAAAATATAATAGTATATTATCCAATATTGTATATATTTAAAAAAATATGCCCGATATGAATACATTTAAAAATGATCATTTATAAGTATATTCCGTATAACATTTACATGTTTATTAAATTAAATTTATAAACATAATATTTTGTGTTGGGACCAGGAAAAACATTGGCAGGGCAAGTTGAAAACTGAATTTACAAAAAAAAAAAAAAAGTCTGCATTGTTGAGTCCTGCATTGTATAGTGTTCTCAAACCTTTCAGGATACCTAACTCCTAATGAAGTAGAGAAAGGAAGAAGTCTCTTATGCTTGATGTAAATCAGACTTGATGAAAATACTTAATTAGTGTGTTCAGCATCCAGTCAGAGTGAATTGTGGGTGGTTAGTGAATAGCACTGTAACACAGCTCACAAAAGTAATGCAGCTGTTAAGTGAATTCCCCACAAAGTGTTTCTGCTTTTGGAGGCTCAGTGGTATGATCTATTTTGGCTTTAGTGCTTATTAAATCACCTGTCTGGTCAGCTCTGGTATAGTGATTCACTCTCCATATCCATGCAAAGCATTTCATGATAATCACAAGCTGTAGATGATTGCTGTTGGAAAATAGTTTGGTTTATATAACAATTTTAGCAGCACTGTTATGCATGTCGCCCTTCTATTTTAGTACAAAAATACAAATCTTGATAGTGATCTCTAGAATCTGAACAACAGCACACTGTTTGGATGCTGCAGACTGATTGTTGCCATCCGCTCCAAGTAAACAGCCCTTAAATATTTTTTTATGTTGCGAAGCCCCATGTTTATAGACAATGTCAAGTTTGTTTGTAATTTGTTGCAGTGTGTTCAGTCAATCTGCAGCAAGCTCTGTGATAATTGCTACTTGGCTTCCATTAGCTGAGTCTGCCGGTTCTTCCTAAGAAAATAAACAGTTCTCAGGAATCAAGGGGAGAAGAATGCAGGGCCAGTGTTGGTTGTAACAACAAGGTGTAGGATGATGAAGGCCTGGTTGGGTTTGTGGATTGTGGGACTTGCTAATCACCACCTGGCCATCTTTCAACAGAAGCTAAGCTTAAAACAGAAGCTTACAAGAGAGTGACATTTCACTGGAACTGCATCATTGGCTAAGTCTTTGAAAACAGTAGAATGGGTTGATTGACCTTTTGAAGTGATCCTATTCCTCTCTGAGCTGCAATAATAAAGGACTCATTTCCCTAGACAGAATACAAATCATTGAAAGATACTAAATCACTTTCCGAATAACCAAAAACACCACTACTAGTTTCTAAATTACACACGTCAGCTTTCATTTCTCCTTGGATATGAAAGACAACAAGGCATTTAATCTGTGCCAAATTCAGAAAGATTTCAAAAGTGGGTTTTAAAGCAATGGCCTCTGTGTGACCGATGGAAACACATCCCTGTTTAAGAGCACGAAACTGAAAGCTGCTTTATGGAATGAGGTGTGGACAGCGTTGCAGTGTGAGCACTGCAGATGTTTGACTGTAGGGTGTGCGTGTGTGTGTGTGTGTGTGTGTGTGTGTGTGTGTGTGTGAGTGTGTTTGCGTGTGCCAGCTTGTGTGGCGTTACATGGGAAGTTAAAGAAGCAGACTCTAGGCAGCTGGAGGGAAGGGAGGGACGGACAGAAGCAGTTCTGCGGCTTGCTGGTTACGTCAGCTCTGACAGGCCGCATCTCCCCAGCTTATCGTAAGATCCCTGACACGCTATTCCCAAGAAACTCCGCAATTACTTGCCACATAAAGAGGTTATAGTTACTGGAGATTAGAAGTTTCCAACACATGCAGGCCTGGGTATTTTGTCAACAACCTAGAAATGTAAAGGCAGCTGTATATTTTAGTATATTAAATATTTAAATATTGTGTAAAACTAAGCTACCTGGTCTCATGGCAAAAACTCACCTGGGGGTACTTTTTCGCGAGACGACAGTTACGTACCATTAAGTACATATCACTGCCGTTTCCAAAAGAAATGAACACTAGAGGCAGTAAAACTCCGACACCTTTTATTCCTTTTCACACAAATTTACAGAGTTTCGATTAATAAAGCGTAATTTTCGCACAATTACTTGAAGAATATTATGTTTATGTTTATTATGACTTCAAAACAATTTTAATATGCTGGGAGATTTGAAAACTGATGCTTTTTAATGTTAGCATCGCACATATCCAGCTTCATATCTATTGGTTTTCATAGACAGTAGGTTTGTTCGGTAGTTCATGGAGTACGAAGACGTACTTGAGAGATAAGGAGCTCCAGTTCGAATCCCATGTAACTACGGTTCGACAAAACAGCTGAAATCTGCATATAAGGAAGTTCACATGGCACGGTTGCATCAACATATGCGTTTTTATATCGGTTTTGCATTTGTTAACACTATCGGGTAGGTTTAGGGTTGGGTTTGGTGTAGGGCATATTTCCAACACGATAGAGCATTAACTTTTAGCGACAGTCCGTGGATATTTGAATTCTGAACCGCCGCAATACGTACCTGAAGCAACGAAATAAAAACACAGCAATACGTACCTATATCATCGTAATATAAACGTCCCAGGGTTCACGTACTGAACCCGTATTTTAGCGCCACTCAGTGGGCATTTCTCTTTGAAACTCCAGCGAAACGTGCAGTATATTTTAGTATATGCAGTATAACGTGCAGTAAGGTACGTAAAAATGGTGTTGCAGAAAAGTACCCAGAGGTACATATTTTTATGAGATCAGGTTGAACTATGTACTTATTATAGAGAAAATTATGCTTCCAGAATTACATTTTTGGCTTTGAAATAAGCCTAAACAAGTTTGTAAAATTCTATGGTCTGGCAATGGAGAGAAAAAAATTATTGCTGTAGAATCAGCTTTGCCATCACATGAATAAATAACATTTAAAAAAAAAATCATAAAATATATGTTATTTGTGTTAGTTATGTTTTTACTGTATTTTTAATAAAATAAATGCAGCCTAAATAAACCTTTAGATTTTTATATAAACACACACACATATAGTACACTATCATTCAAAAGATTTGTTATACATCTCTCATGCTGTGATTTGTATTTCTTGCTGTTAAATTACATTTTGTCATTTTTTTTCTCTCAAGTTTTCTGCAGACCCTCCAGCCCAACAATTATAGAAAAGCATTATTTAATAAGATGTCACTCCTCAAATATCGTGCTCACGCTATGTTTATACTGCCTTTCTTTCCATTGCTTCTTTCTTTAGCTGTGAGTCATGACAAATCATAGTATTAATGCCTTAAGGACACAGCGTATAATTATTGTGTTCCCATTCATTGACTTCTCATTAATTTGAAATGCATAGTTCTTTTCTTCCACCTTGTACAAGCCTGATGAGAAATCATCCGATTATCTTCAGAAGGGTGTTACGCCCAGTTGTGTAAATAGACTCCTGTGGCCTCTTTGTGGTAACATGCTGTCAACATGAGAGGAATGTTTGGGAGAAAAAGCGTAGCCTTGCTTCAGTCAAGCTTGTAAAGACAGTTAAACGTTTCTAGCATGGACGCGATTTGACCCTGAGGCCTAAGAAATCCGTACGCATCCGCTTTCACAGTGATCTCATCAGGTTATATTGAACAGAAGAGGCCAAAGTTCAATCTGCAGTCAACTCACTAAGAGATGTGCATTTAATTACTCTCAAATTCTTTGACTACTAAAAACTATCCAGACTATAATTTTCTGAAAAATTACATACTGCCTCCATCTATCACTGAAACTTAAAAATTAGTGTACTAGCATGATGCACGTAGCACAGTGTCTACCAGAAAATAATCTGTTCGACTTCACAATGAAGTGAAATGATTAACCATTTAGAATCGTATCTGAAGTTTAAATTATTGGGAGAGAGATTCTGGGCCAATGAGATTACACGGTGGGCGGGGCTATCCAGTTAAACCGTGCAGAAATACTCGATTATACCCAAGCAATCGTCAAAATGGTTAGGACAAAAACTGTGATTGAAAGATGGAATAGATAGCTTTTATAGCTTATTATGTTAACAATTTGAGCAAAGTGCGCAAAGTGTTAACATGCCTTTTTTTGTTTGTTTGCTATTAGCCTGATGAGATTTGACAGGCCACACAACTCCAAATTATTGCTAATAAATGCAAAGAGGCATTACTAATACGTAGGCCCGCTCAGATTCTGTGGCCACAGATTAATTTATTGGTTATTTCGGGTAATTTGATTATGCTTTTCAGCTGAGCATGTAGTACTCTCGGTTCTGTTAAACACATTTTAACCTGTTTAAATCCACTCCGCAGAGCTACACAAATTTGTTCAGTGCAGAAGGTCCACAAATTCAGTGCTTTTTAACTTTGCTAACTTGGCTAATGTTGAATTTAGAGTAAAGTTGAGGCATGCAAAATAAACAGGAAATCTAATGTATGTCATATTTACAGACAATAGGGTTTTTATAGATGATACATAGTTTTATTGATGTTTATAGAGGATTTGAAGCTGGTTCTAGATCAGTGTAAGCAGTGAGCAGCAGTGTTGTGTTGCGTATCTGTATTGGTATGCATGGACGGCCCTACATGTCTGCTGAATGCCCCTTGTAAAGGTTACTCTCGACAGCTCCCAGATGTGCTACACTATTTGTGAAATTGCAAATGTTGCCTGAGACCACCTCAGCAGGTAACTCAAGTAAACTAGTTTGGAATTTATAGCGAAATGTGCGTTTTATAGGAGTTTGTTAACCATTTTCATCGCATGTTGCTGTGCTTGAATTTTACAGGAATCGGTTTATGTCAAGCTATTATCTTTTATAAGAATGTACTCGACTGGCACAGAAAATGAACCATTTTGCCAGGGGTGCCAGAACATATAGGTCAGTGTTCTCACCTACTGCAATTTTTTTTTTTATTGTGTCATAAAGTCCCAATCTGTTCATTCCACCAGTTTTAATATTTTCACTGGAGATATCAAATCATGCATTCTGATGTTTGTAAGCCACCATAAATATTTATTCACAGTGTAATGTGATCATTCTAATCATTCCTTGACGTTATGCTGATGTTTCACAGTGATTTTATCCGTAACATTTTCATTCTTCCATGCGATTATAGTTGAAGGGCTGCATGTAATGCCATTTCATTGGTATTCATGAACTAAATGGCTGACACAAATTGTTGTTTTGTTGTGCCCTGCCCTTGAAATTGCAAGTGAATTCATCAGCAGGAGAAAGAGAATTAGACCTTCTGGTCATCTTTGTTCTGGGATCTGTTTCTGATTGGAAATTGTTTGAGTATGAGATGATGATAAAACATTTGGTGTAGAAACTTTCCACCATTCAAAATGTTGATTTTCAATATGGCTCTTACAAACATTAATTATGGCAATCATATTATTTTGGTTGAAACTATGGTTACCATGATAAAACTTTAAGAATGACGTGGAGGAACACTTCTGAATCATTGTGATGAAAAAAAGGGAACTTCCACATGTCAGGGTTGTGATCCTTTATAAAACACAATTTTTAAGAGATGAAATGGCATCAAAGTTTCTCTGAACGCTCAAATTGAAAACACTCCAGCCCCTCTCACATTTCATACCACATTCTTACATACTGAGAGAAAATGACTTTGACATGCGCCTTGAAGTTCTCACAAAGGTCCTTGTGTGAAACGTCCCACATGTGAGTGAAATCGATCATTTGATCTGCCGCACGTTATGAGCCCTGGGATTGTTCTAGAATGGATGGCCGTATAAATTTCTCCCCCACTGACGCAGGACATTATTGTAAAGAAATATTCAGTGTAATCTCCTTTGTATGAACACAGAGTGATGAAAACGATTCACTCTCTTTTTGTATTGGAGGTCATTACAGGATTTAACAAAGGCTCAAGTCAAATGGCCCACCTGTAGAAGATTTATTCATAACTCACTGTCTGTTTTAGATATTGTTTTCTTTTGGCAAGTAAAAAATTTTATTTTTCCTCCATAGTTCTTCATAAATATGTTTAGTAAAGCGAGACTTGACTTTATATTTTTTTTGTATTTACTTTTAATTAAATTTTTTTTTGTTACATTTTTTTTAGTTTAGTAAGTTTGTTGTTGTTTTTTGTCATTTTTATTATTTTTTAATGTCTATATTTGTTACTTTTTACTTTATTTTACTTTTTAGTACCTCCAAATTATATATATATATATATATTTGTGTATATATATATATATATATACTATAAATTTACAATTTACCTTTTTTTTGTTATTTCAGAATGAAAAGTTTTTCTGTGTATTGATTTTCAGTTTAATAACCCTAGCTAGATTGCATTTGCAATACAAGCATTCTTCGATAATTGCATTATGTACTGAAAATCTGAGTTATTTGTCACAGGATCTCCAGCATGGTTTCACATTCACTCTGACTTTAAATCACGCACAATTCAGAGAAAGCAATCAAATGTGCAGTCACCACTCCCTTCCTTTAAACCTCAACACACACACATACCACACTCACACTTCCCCATAACCACTTAACGCCCTACGTGTCTGATCTCGCAGTCTCGCCAAGCGTGACGAGCCTGCGCCCTCCTAAGCAGAGCAGAAAGTCACACGGTAGGATGGGCAGCAGAGACATTACCTGGTGCCAGTGCTAATGCTATGACTGGAGCAGACGGCAGCACTGGGAGGTGCTGGTTGCTTCTTAATGCGTGCGTGTAGCCAATGGCAATGGAATTTATGGGAAACAAATAGAAGCGGTGCCCACATTTTTGGTGACCTCCAGTAAAGGAAATACAAGCGAAGGACAGGAGATTTGTGTTGTGTTTTGACAGCTGGCATCACAAGTGTTTGCCTTCAGACGGTAGGTTAAGCACCTTTACTTTTGTTAGATTTGAGGTTGTTTGGAAGCGTGTGATTTGTGTCTGCTGTTCTTTCGGCTAATTTTGCATTTAGCAATAGTATATCACTAGCACATTTAGCAAACTGCAAATAGCCCTTTCTTATTTTTCGCAGCATAATTACAGATGTAGAACAGAGAGTTCACAGTGTGTGAAAGGGTGATATTTTGTTAATAAAACGACCTTGAAGCTTGAATAGAGAGAGACTGAGATCTGTATGTGTCAGTTGCCTCTTGTTCCGCCAACATGTCTCTCACTGTGATAAGATGGGACACGTCTTATCACTACCCATCAATCAAGGTGCCTAAAGAGACAAACATACACAGAACCTTTGCTGTCCTTGCTTTAGGAATGGAGGATATAATTTATTGGATTTTTGATCTGACAAATGTACTATACTATCAAGGCTAAGATTCCTAAATAAATAACATTTTGTGTTTTATTATGCGGCAAAATGAAATTATAGACCACTCACATACAACTATTGTTAGCATTAATTAGGCCTAAACTATGAATTATGTATATAATGTATTCTAAAGTTTGGGGACTCAATTAGATTTAAAGGGGTCATACAGTGGGGCAAAAAAGTATTTAGTCAGCCACCAATTGTGCAAGTTCTCCCACTTAAAAAGATGAGAGAGGCCTGTAATTTTCAAAATAGGTATACCTCAACTATGAGAGAAAATATGCTAAAGAAAACCAGAAAATTCACATTGCCTTTGGTATTTTTAAGAATTAATTTTGGTAAATTCCCTCTAAATGACAGTTATTTGGTCACCTACAAACAAGCAAGTTTTCTGGCTCTCACAGACCTGTAACTTTTTCTTTAAGAGGCTCCTCTGTCCGCCACTCGTTACCTGTATTAATGGCATCTGTTTGATCTTGTTATCAGTATAAAAGACACCTGGCCACAACCTCAAACAGTCACACTCCACACTCCAAACTCCACCATGGCCAAGACCAAAGAGATGTCAAAGGACATCAGAAACAAAATTGTAGACCTGCAGCAGGCTGTGAAGACTGAATCTGCAATAGGTTAGCAGTTTGGTGTGAAGAAATCAACTGTGGGAGTAATTATTAGAAAATGGAAGACATACAAGACCATTGATAATCTCCCTCGATCTGGGGCTCTATGCAAGATCTCACCCCGTGGGGTCAAATGATCACAAGAACTGTGAGCAAAAATCCCAGAACCACACGGGGGACCTAGTTAATGACCTGCAGAGAGCTGGGACCAATGTAACAAAGGCTACCATCAGTAACACCCTGCGCCGCCAGGGACTCAAATCCTGCGGTGCCAGACGTGTCCCCCTGCTTAAGACAGTACATGTCCAGGCCCATCTGAAGTTTGTAAGAGAGCATTTGGATGATCCAGAAGATGATTGTCGCAGTCTATCCTTGTCCATATTGTCAGATGAAACCAAAATATAACTTTTTGGTAAAAACTCAACTTTTTCGTGTTTGGAGGAGAAAGAATGCTGATTTGCATCCAAAGAACACCATACCTACTTTGAAGCATGGGGGTGGAAACATCATGTTTTTGGGGCTGTTTTTCTGCAAAGGGAGCAGGACGACTGATCCGTGTAAACGAAAGAATGACATGGCTGTATCGTGAGGATTGGAGATGAAAACTCCTTCCATCAGCAAGGGCCAAACTTTTTGAGAATTGAAACTGCTGGGGGTGGCTTCAGCCGTGACATGATCCCAAACACCCCCGCCGGGGGGAGCCAATGAAGGTGGTTTCGTAAGAAGCATTTCAAGGTCCTGGATTGGCCTAGCCAGTCTCCAGATCTCAACCCCATAGAAGATCTTTGGAGGGAGTTGAAAATCCATTTTGCCCAGCGACAGCCCCAAAATATTATTGCTCTAGAGGAGATCTGCATGGAGGTATGGGCCAAAATACCAGCAACAGTGTTTGAAAACCTTGTGAAGACTTACAGAAACGTTTGACCTCTGTCATTGCCAACAAAGGGTATATAAAAGTATTGAGATTAAATTTTGTTATTGACCAAATCCTTATTTTCCACCATAATTTGCAATAAATTTCTTTACAAAATCCTACAATGTGATTTTCTTTCGGATTTTTTTTTTCTCATTTTGTCTCTCATAGTTTGGGTATACCTATGATGAAAATTACAGGCCTCTCTCATCGTTTTAAGTGGGAGAACTTGCACAATTTGTGGCTGACTAAATACTGTTTTTCCCCACTGTATGTGATTTTCAATTTGTCCTGTCGTCTTTGGAGTGTTACAAGCTTTTGGTGCATAAAGAAGATCTGTTAATTTGCAAAGACTAAAGTCTCAAATTCAAATAGATATTCTTTATACAAGTTATGAGTCGGCCACACCTACCTAAAACGGCTCGTTAACACGCCCCCACATACCTACGTCACAATGTGGGAAAATTTGCATAACACCGCCCAAAATGTTCATGCAAAGAAAGAAGGTGTAACTTTTTTTTATTCTCACTGTAGTATTGTTGCCCGCCGCCGCCATGTCGTGGAGGATGCTGTGTGTTTCCTTGTGAAAGTTAAACTACTTTGTTTGACCTTCCAAAAAAAGACAATATGTGCTTCGTCATGCCTAGAACTGATCCGAGCTGGTCGCTGAGGAAATACATCAACTCTGCGCTGTGGATCGGCTTTCACCGTGGACAAAGCAGAATCCAGCCCGGGGTCCGTCACATGTGGTTGCTGGCAATCCGCTGGCCGCGCCGTTCTCAAGCCTGCCTGCCTCCGCTCACTCAAGCCCGCCGTGTTTGACGCTGTGTGTTTCGTTGTGAAAGCGAAACTACTTTGTTTGGTCTTCCAAAAGAGGACACGACTAGAAATCAGTGGTTAAGTTGTATTTACAACACTGTTCCAGAACATGTTCAACCCAATATTTCGATGTGTGCAGCGCATTTTATGGAGGACTGTTTCCTGGTCCTGGTAGAGTAGACTACAATGCCGGCTGTTCTGACTCACAGACTGTAAGTTTTTTTTTATATTTAAAGAATTTGCTACTGATGTTTCAAACGCGAGTTTTGAGCAGTGTAGTAGCACTTGTTGTTTGTCATTTCTAAGATCACAAATGCAGACAGGGTTTTATATTTAAGCGGCGCGATGCAACGCAACGCGTAAAAAGACAGTATAAGTCATTATAATCAATAATTATGTCCCCACTGGATGCAACAAATGCCTTGTTTGTAATGGGTTTTAATGTTTTTGTCTCGTCGCTCAGGCTGGACAGGGCATCACTGTATGGTAAGGGGCGTAACATTTCCGTCATACGCTTGAGGTATTCGGCCAATCACAACGCACTGGATAGCTGGCCAATCACAGCACGCCTCGTTTTTCAGACCGATGAGCTTTGTAAAAATCGACGCGTTTCAGAAAGGCGGGGCATAGAGGAGAAACAATAATGTACAGTATGTGGAAAATAATGTGTTTTTTTAACCTTAAACCGCATAAACACATTTCATTACACCAAATACACAAAATAATGTTATTTTTAGCAACATCATATGACCCCTTTAAAGTGACAGTAAAGACTTTTACATTTTTAAAAAGATTTCTATTTTAAACTATAGCTTTTCTTTTGAATTTCATTCAGCAAAGAATCCTGAAAAATCTTTTTACAGTTGTCAGTACAACTGTTTTTAATATTGATAATAGTTAGACATTTTTCTTGAGTAGCAAATCAGCATATTAGAATGATTTCTGAGGATCGTGTGACATTGAAAAACAGTAAGAATCAATATTTGCATGTGGGAATCAATGCTTTTGATGCAGCATCAATACTGATATTTGAACTTTGATGATTTGTCCCTTCTTGTGCTGCCCGGCTGTGTCGGTTCCTTAGTTTTCACTGTCTGCTTCCTTTATCGACTCAAAAGATGGCAGTCTGAGGGTCGTGTATCAGGCTGGCCAGACCATCCACTGTTAGATGCCTGTCATCCTGGGGCAGTCTGGAGAGCCGAGTTTGAGACTTTGACAGCTGCTAGGTAGATCTCCAGCTCTAGATGGCGCTACTCTGTCCCTGCTGCCAGGACGGAGTAGACAGGGAGGATAACAAGGCACGTCCTCCAAACTGTTTATTTAGACTCAACCTCAGCGGTCATTTTGGACGAGAGGGCCTGATAATGCCTGAGCATTTTGAGTCTGTGTCATTATTCACACATGCCTCAAGATACATTGCAAGGACAACAATTAGAAAGATAAAAGGCTCTCATTTCCTCTTGCTTTCTAAACAAGTAACAAAATGTAGTTATCCATAAATGGCTTTTAGCTACAGCAGTGAGATTGCTTGTATACTTTATCAAGAATTTCCCCAATTAGGTTTCCAACACATATAGTACAGTACTTTAGAGATTTTGGAAAACTACAGTACTGCACCCAACAAATCTTAAGAACTTAGCCTCTATAGGAAAGACTTCATGATCAATCTAAATTCTAAAGCTCCTGTAATAGGCCCAAACTAAGCTAAGCAATACTGGTTTTGCATGTAGCAAAACATTATTTGTTTGTCATTACTCAATTTGTAAGTGTGATTTATATTTGCAACCATTTAAACCAGTAACTTGTGAGTCTTTTTGGTTCATTTATTAAAAGAATTGTCTGATAAGACTCGAGACTTTTATTCATGAATTAAGCTAATACACTGGTGCAAATGTATGTTTTAACATGCAGCAAAGAAAATGCATTAGAAAGATGTGTTGTTTTTCTAATGTCTTTGTATTATTTCACAGGTTTGGGTGAAGGGAACAACTCTGTTGAATGCTTGATTCTGATTGGCTGAGTGTTAAGGTTGTTTTATTACAGAGTGCAACAGACAGGTTCTGAAAAAGTACAAATCCCATTACTTTTTTATCATAGGCGAATTGGTTTTTAACAATAACATGTAAACCATTAAAACAGACCTACTGTGAACTACGAGGTTGTATATCGATGTTATATGCTTTAATTTAAGCCTTCAGCCCGCATTATTTCAGCTTCAATTTTAAATAATTAGGTTTAAAAGTGGAATTCCAAGTGATCAGACTAGCAAATTGCACCAAAAGAACACTTTTTAGTGCCAAGCCACTCCACTGCAATGCGAACCAATCGGTCTCTCTACGCTCTCAAACTACTTAGATATAAGTAGATATATATTTTGCAACAAATGTAACACTATGGTTTTTCTTATATTATTTTGTTTTAAAGTTGGCGCACTGTTGCAATCTTTATATTTTTGTATTCTTATGAGCCTTTACAGTGTCACCCCCCCCCCTCCTCAAAAGAACTAGAAAAACAAAGGCACTGGCTCAACAAATTTGATAAAAATCCCAGTGTGTTTTAATACCAGTGAAAGCACTCGGTTGACTCTTCCAAGTAGTAATACTCAATAATTCAATGGTCTGTTATCAGTTATCCTCATGTATTTGATCAGTGGATTATAATAATCTCTATATATATAATAGTATATCTAGGTCTATATATATATATATTAACTTACTTATAAAAGATGTTACTTTATGCGACACCTTCATTAACGTCATATAATTTAAAAAAATGTATGTGACTGATCTGAATGTTCCTGTCAGGCAATGTGACAAGCCTGTTTGTCAGTAGTCAATGGCTAACATCAATGTAACAGCACTGACTCTTGACTCTTGGAAGACACAAAATCGAGTCTGTGGGGTGTTGTCTAATGGACAGGTCTAATGTCATTTGCCACATTTGTTGTATTATCACTGCTGGATGACATAGAGAGGTAAATGGAACTGCACTATTTCATCCCATGAGGCAGCTCTCAAGCATGGTGACGATGTGGAAGAGTAAAGCCTTTAAAAAAAAAAATACCTGACCTCGACTGACCCTCCAAAATGAACCGCATTTCCGCTGCGGGGAAGCTATTTGCTATTTTAGTCAGGATGCAGGAAGCAGAAGTGGTTGTATAGCATCGGATGGAGGGAGTGCAACTGTGCAACACTTAATCCATCACAAAGGCCCGCATGGGGGAAACCGTGATGGAAGACCACACGTGGACAGGATCCCTCAGATTAGAGATTAGGTCTGTGAGAGAAGCCAAAAGCGTGTTTAAGCTCAACTATGGCGTATGGAGGGGGAGGGGATGGCAAATATAGATGGAGGTCAACTTCCCCCAACCAAACACATGTTTAGATATCCTTA
The DNA here is from genome assembly GCA_018155175.1 of Sinocyclocheilus anophthalmus. Lineage (NCBI taxonomy): Eukaryota > Metazoa > Chordata > Actinopteri > Cypriniformes > Cyprinidae > Sinocyclocheilus > Sinocyclocheilus anophthalmus. The sequence continues at coordinate 437,644 of JADLZN010006564.1, read as the reverse complement.
AATGGACTGTGTTAATCAAACTTGTCTGCAGACTTTATAAACTAAACAGGAAATGGTTATCTGTCAATCAGGACTGAGTTGGAACTTGCTCCTTATAAGTTGTAGATTATATTGGGTCAGTTTGGACAGAACTCGCTGTTCACAGACATTAGCAGTGGGAGAACGAGCAGTATGTGCTGATAAACAACTAGCTATGCTATTAACTGGAGTTTACTAGTCCACCGCTGCCCTTTAGATGAGTTGTTTTTCTGTTTGATCAGGTTTAAGAAGGGTGCAAGGAGCACTTAACTCAAAGAGGCTTAATGATCTCTAAATTACAGCTGGACCTAAAGACAAACATGTCTTCGTCTCAGTGCTGGGGCGGCTGTCGGGCGGATGGCCTATGCCATATAATTATGTGTACATGCAATGAGGGTGATGTGCATTGCAAACCCACATTAAGTGCCTTGGAATGGTCATTGAAATCATTCTGTACTATTTTGTGATTGTTGTTATTGTTTTGTAGCTGTATAGATTATAGAGTGGTTGTTACCTAAAAACTCTAGTCTGTAGGTTTCTGATTTCACATCAAAACACTGAGAGGGCTTAAGCGGATTTGACTTTCTTCTTCGGAAGAGGAAAGGACAAATTTTGAACGATTTTTTGAATGAAAGGACAAATCTTGGTTGATCTATCTCACGTTATGAAATTGAATGAAGGTCTGGACTGTCAAGCTTAAAAATGACAAAAAGAAAAACACTATAAAAGTATTTTGAACCTGTCGTATGGCTTTAAAGGTCATGTATGTAAAGTCATTAAATATAGTGCACATATCATATGGATCTTGTTTATTAATGTTTTGGGGTGCTTTTAGGCCCATATTTACTTTTTAGAGAGATTATGTATTATGTTATATTATTTTACATTATATTATATATTTTCATGTATACATAAACAAGAGAATACACTCTTCAAAGTTTTTTCTCTTTGTTTTTTACTGCAAAAAAAAAAAGGGTGTGTGGAATGGGCTTCCCCCCCTAGGGTAATGAATATAAGCTAATTTACCAAACAAAAGAACCCTATGTATCTTTAAGAAAGGATCACAAAGTAACTATTGAGAAGGAAAGAAATGAGTTCATTGTACTATAGGGCGACGATACGGTAATTTCACACCACAGGCCATTGTCAGAATAACAATCACGGGGACTTGTGTCACTGTAAACAGATTTCAACAATGAGGGTTTTTTTCCAGACAGACGCAACTGAAATTGGCGATTAAGCTGTTCCGTGACCTCAGTCTGTAATGTATTCACATATATGTAGAACTTCACTAGGTGTGTTTTTTCTTAGGCAATCAGCCGGTGTGAGCTAACAGGCCAACCTCAGCCAGCTCTTTCTCAAACCTATATGTTTTCATCTTATCTGCTGGGACAGAGTTGGTTCCATGGGATGGAAGATGAGAATGAAGCAGACGACCACATGTGATCCTGTCTTTCGAGTTCCCAGGAAGTGAGCTGTTTGTCGTTCCAGACGTAGGCGAGAATAGCAACACGGCCCTGGTTACGAAAAAGCAAAAATAAAAATGGATGTGGTTATTGAGACCCTTGAAAACCTTTTTCTAAGCTATTAATAAAAAATAATAAAAATACATAAAAAGTTGTAGTCGTACAGTAAAGCTAATTACAAATCTGATTGGGAGAGTTTCTGTAAAATTATGCACGCTAGGAGTTACGATGAGTCATTGAATCATTACTATTGAACCGATTCCTTCAAGATGCTGATTCATTCAGGAACAAATCAGATTACTGTACATATGAGTCAGTGAATTATTCATTAAGCTGATTTATTCAAAGGCTGTTGTGCATTTGTTGCTCCACCTGTTTCTGTCCCCCCCTTTTCGGGCGTGGTTGAGATTTTATTATTTTGTTGGACGTAACACAAAAGTCTACAAATTACAGTTCTGTTACTCTGCCGATCCTTTTTCACCCCATGATCGACTGCAAATAGCTGAATATCCTTCAAATATATATTAGAAATAGATGTTTTCCACAGTCATTGTGGTGTTTTAGCCTCAGTTCCGCCTAATAGAGTGACAGATAAGTGGACCTAGAATCAAATGAATAAATTTGTCACGCTGTTTTCCTTAAAGCCTTACTCTGACAAGCAGGAAAGATTGTATTGCTCTCCAAGCCTTTTAGCATTAAAAGATTTGAGGACCTCAATAATGAACTCTGTCAGGTGGCTCTAAAAGCACTAAGTCACAGTGACCTCCTGCTTCGTATAAGCTACAGAATAGTGTAATGGGTTTTTGCCTCACTGACTTCAACTGCATTCATTTGTACATACAAATTAGCAATTCATCAGTTTAGTGATGTTTCCTTATTCCTGCATGTGTCCATCTCATTTGGTCACTACATTTTGGGAGTGAGTCACACACTATTGAATGTATGACTCCAAAGAACCCAGTAGACGTTCTCACCAAGGATTTTATTTATTCCTTGTATGCCGAGACATTGCCAAACAGGCTCCGTAAAGGCATACATGATCAGTATTTCAGCTTCTTGCTGCGATTCTGCTTTCCACTTCAGGGCTGAAGATTTGGTCCAGTTTCAACCTGTTTTAGTCTTCCTTTAGGGATTCTTAGTTCAGGAAGAGAGCTGGGTACAGGAAATAAGAGAGGCCCTTTGAGCTTTTACTCTAATTAGAGAACATCACTTCTCTACCGTTAGACACCAAATTCCAAGATGTCACCACCTGGAAGCTATTCGTGTTGGCTTTTTCATTTCTCTTTTTGATGAGACTCCTAAAACCAATCTAGTCTACATTGTGAGGTTATTTTCTCTCACCCTACAGACACTCTAAACTGCACATTTGAGCGGGTGATAGCATCTGGGCTTTGCCTGAGCGACGCCCATTGTTTAGGTAATGATGTCAGAAAGGAAATGCGTAAGCCAGGCCACCCTCCTTATGTAAGTAGATGGGAGGAGGCAAAAAGAGGGAGAAAACAAGTATATAGAGATGTTTGTTATAACTACAGCGTGTGTGTGTGTGTGTGTGTGTGTGTGTGTGTGTGTGTGTGTGTGTGTGTGTACAGGTTTTTTATACATCTGGTTGGGGGACTTAACCTGACATATCACACCTATCAGGGACTGCTGTAACTGCGGGGACCTTAAATTGAGGGCCCCTTTATGGTTGACTGAAGCTTAAAATGCACTCATAGAATGTAGTTATTGGAGATTCCCGTAACCACCACAAATGCAGAAAGTTTTATGTGAGGGTTTTTTTTTTTTTAGGTTTAGGTGTAGGGTTGGTGTTGTAGGGTGATAGAAAATACAGTTTGCACAGCATAAAAACCATTATTTTGCTATGTGGGGTTGTCCAGATGAAGGGATAGGGCATTATTTGACTGTGTGTGTGGTCGAGCTTGCGCGGTTTTGTGACAAATGACGGACTATCAACTTTTTATATATGGAAAAGGTCTTTATGACGTAGGTATTACCGAGAAGGGATCTTTCAGGCACATTACCCCATGTTCACACTTTTCAAAACGCGTATAAAATCAACAGAATGGATGGTATGAACATCTGAAATGGCAAAAGTGTCCCTGGAAGGGGTAGGGTGTGTGTAGGGCAATAGAATATACGGTTTCTACAGTATAAAAACCATTACGCCTCTGGGATGTCCCCACTTTTCACACAACAAACCTGTGTGTGGTGTGTGTGTGTGTGTGTGTGTTGTGTGTGGGTTGTGTGTGTGTGAGACTCTTTTACAAGACAACCGATGCCTGGTTGTGAAAGAGGTCGTCAGCTGGACATCGTTGGCATTTGATTGCGCTTTAGGCGTTTTTAGGTTTCGTAAAATTATGCTTTTTACATTTGAATTAGAGTTATAATAAGTCTAATAATAATAATAAACATTTATGAATGTTCCCAGATCACCTTGTTCTACGATACCATTTCTTATGTTGTTCCAAACCTGTGTGACTTTCTTACTTTCTTTCTTATGTGAAATGCAAAAGCAGATATTTTGAAAAGCATCTGTTTTTTTTCCCCAACTGAAAACCTGTCAATGAAAATCAATGTGGTTCATTTTGGTTTTAGACCCCTTTGGCTTTCATTGCATAGACAGAAATGGTTGTTCTTTTGTGTTTTCCACAGAAGAAAAGAAAGGGTTTGGAATGACATGAGGGTGAATAAATGATGACAATTTTTTTGGGGTGAAGTATCTCTTAAAGGCCATAGAAATCCACACAGCTGCTTTAATTCGCATCACAAATTACAAAGCAGGGTTGTAACTTTCTTCAGGATTCATCATGGCTGTGTAAACTGGCCGTTGAGTAAAGAGTGCTTTTTGGCTGCACTTCTCCAGTCCAGTCTGGAGCGTGTGTGTGACACGTTACGAGCTCATATTACTGCAGCTGTTGAAACCTGAGAATCCATCCAGTTTTAGTCCATCCTGTGATCGTGCTATTTATAGACTCACATCCTTTTGTCATTCCAGAGGGGCTTCCCGATCCCTTCGTGGCTTTCCAGCCTATGTTCTTTTGGCTCTGTTGCTCCAGACTCGGTGGGCCGGCCCATTCCCTCCTCTTTCGTTTATATTCCCGCCATCACGTAATTAGTTTTCCGGACTGTGGCATTCCCTCCTCTTCTCTGCACACCCCTCAGAGCACCCCTTCCGCAAAGTCAGAGGAAAAAAGGAGAGAAGGAAAGAGCGCGCGCAACGGAGAGGGTGAGGATTTAGTGTTCTTTAGTGGGACTGAGAGCGTGCCTCTTTTTCCTATGAGACGGCTTTGCCTGGCAAGGAGATGGGCAGCCACAGGCCAAAGGGATGTTGATGTTTGTAGGGATCAGAGATCGACATGTGGTGTTTGCACTGCGCTTCAGACAGAAGCCAGTCTCTGCTGGAACTGGGGAGCTGGTAAGATTTCTCTGTTGTGTGTGTGTGTGTGTGTGTGTGTGTGTTTAAGAACATGTATAGAAGTAGAAATAAGTTTAAAGTGTGTCTCTACTGTGTTCTTATTCATTGGGACGGGGTGTATTGTTGTATCTGGGTGTGTTTGTAAGTAGATCACAGATGTTTTATGAGACATCTTGCTCTGTGGCTCTTTGTTTCATTTACCTGCTTTGAATTATTGGGGATCTTCCTCTATTGCGCAAACCCCTCCATTGTTGCTCTGAGCGCACTTCTGTTTCTAGTTGTGCTTTTGAGGGATGTTTCAGTTGATCTTGCACCGGACAGATGCATTTATATCCATGTCATTTCCATGAAAATGTGCATTAATTCCATTCCAGATTTTTCCTTTTCTGTTCTTCTTTTTGTCATCGATGACCTCTCTGAAACCATCACTGATTGTAAATGCAGATTGTGTTAGTCAAAAATTATAGCAAGTGAGGTCTCTACATCAGCCATTCTGCTTGTTTTTATTGCCAATGGATGAAGTATTTGTGTGAGTGTTTTTAAGCTGTGTATTTTCTTAACTTGGTCATGGGAAGGCAGTGCCATGGTGGCATTGCCAACAAAACAATTTGATCTTATTAATCATAACAAATAGAGAGATGTATGTATATTAGTAGATCAGCCCCATTGAAATTCATATAATACCAGAATAAGCGTGGTGATGTTAGTAAAACAAGCTTTATTTGAACAATGAGTGCTTTATGCAAGATGCCGGAGCATTTCCCAGTCATCAACAGGGCTGCATTCATGCGAAGTGCCACGCTTGTGAATGCAGCCTGCCTGGTCCTCTAATGCTCTCAAACCTAGATTTAAAGCACTTGTGTCATGTGAGGGTCTTAAAGATCACACACATATACGTATTTTTATTTCCCGGACTAATCGAAAGTGAAATTTACCTATATGCTGGGTACCACTTGTTCTGGGGGAAACCCCCCCAATACTGTAATTTTCGCCACCGCTTTCTGCACCCCCTCCAAGCCTCATTGAACAAGGTTGGTTTGGTTATTGTCAGTAAGATTTCTTTCTTTAAATGAAATACATTTTTAACATTTAGAAATATCCACAAAAATATTAAGCAGTACAACTGTTTTCGGCATTGATAATAATTAGAAATGTTCCTTGAGCACCAAATCAGCATATTAGAATGATTTCTGAAGGATGACGTGACTGAAAACTGGAATATTGGATGCCGGAAATTCAATTTTGCCTTTGCAGGAATAATTTACATTACATTTTGTAATAATTTTTCACAATATTACCATTTTTACTGTATTGTTGATCAAATAAATGCAGCCTTGGTGAGCATAAGAGACTATTATCAATATATAAATCCTGTATTATTATATGTACAAAATATATTATTTTCATCAATTCCTTGTTTAAAGCTGGTTGAGGACATTTTCTAGTTTAGTGTGATTTAGTGTAACCTCTGTTAACAGCACGGCATCTCGTTTTTCTGCAAGTAGGGCAAAATAATAAGCAAATTAGTTTAGTCTATAAAAGCATTTATTGTTTTTAACTGTCTAATTTATAACATACAGCATAAAAAAACTAAAGTCAGTTGTCAGGGTGGCAGTAAAACCTTCAGAGCTTGATGGTTCAGGACATGAAAAAAAACTCCAAAATTAGCACCCAAAAGTTCAAATAAAATGTGGTTTAGGTAGTGAAATGTAAATGAGCTTGTTAGTTTACCTTGTTAGACTCAAGTCAATTAGATGATGTATGAAGTTAAATAAGCTCAGCAGAAATTGCTGCCTAAAAAGGAATACAAATGCAGAATTGTGGACACTTCAGAGGGATGAAAATGTAAATAAAATGCAGTTCAACCAGTTGTACTTTAACTCATGGGAATTGTAAAAATTGCCAGTGATTAGTTCCTCTTTATATCGGCATGTTGTAAGTCAATCGTTTCTTGGCTTTGAGTTTCAAACAAGTAATTTAGCACTATGAGATAGAGGTCTTCTTTTGAGATTCTCATTTAGGTGAACTCCAGGGGAGAGCAAGAGACGGTGTTTTTCATCTTCTGTCAGATCGATAACACCTCACCATCTTGTTAGCACTTGTGTTCTTTTACCCTTGTCAGAACCTCCCACATCTCTCTTAGCTGGACGTGACTGAAGCCCAAACTAGTCCTATAGAGACGTCTCATGTTGCTGTCTAATGAGACCCTCTGGAAAATATAGAACTTGGCCAGCTGTCTTGAGTTATGGATTTGAGTATGACAGCATTCACATTTCACTTGATTTGATAAAATCGCCCATTTATATACTGTAAACTATGTTTGGGTGTAATAGGATACAGATATTTTGTTGAAGAGATAGTTTAGGCAAAAATATCACCCTCATGTTGTTTAAAACTGATTTTTATTCTTGTGCTAACGATCCCTTTTTATCCCTGAATTTCTGAAATGCCCATCGGTGCCCCTAGTGGTCTGTTTGTTTCATTACAGGACATTTTTGGAATGGCGCAAGAAAGAAAGTTCAAACTTGACAGACTTGGAAGCTAATCTGTGTCCATTTTAACAATGGCCCCATTTCTAATTAGTGTTTTGAGCACCAGCGTATAGATTTGAGAGCGCAGTCCTCAGCTCAATTAAAGCAGGCTTTCTTCCTCATTAAATTCAATTTGCTATTTCGTTTACGGTCTTATAAAATAGCATGAGGCAGAAAATTCAAATGAGAGCTGGATTGCCACTCATTCAGCTTTATCCCGCCATGTAGTTTAAATTTAGCAACTCACCCTTGAACATTTAGCCCATTGTGTTGATTGTTTTGCTCTGAGATGAATGGATGTCCTTCATTTCAGCAAGTTGTTCATTTTTCCCCCACACCATCACTGTGATGATCTCTAAACACTTCCATCTATTTATTTTCTTACATTTTTTCATTGAATCTATTCACAGACCTGTCATCTGGCATCCTCAAAGGATTGTATATTGCTTGTGTTCACAATAATTGCAACTTTTTCAGGCACCATCATCTATCAAAGTTTAGCGGGAGTCAGTCTTTGAAATAACCCTGGCTCTCCTCAGAGAGATGAGAAGGCAACCAAACAAAATGAAAATTGTATTTGCTGCCACCCTTTAAGGGACCCGCTGAGAGCTCTTTCAGGAGACATCAGGCATCAGACACTGGAAGTCGTTCGAGCCGTGTAGCCTCAGTGCAGAGATTTGGGGAAATTAGCTGCCAAATTCATCATCTGAATTACCTTGCGTCGTGTTTCCATATAATATACAATCACATGTAACAAAACATGTTCATCTTCCTTTATTACCAACTACTGTGGGCAGAGTGAAGGTATTTATGTATGCATGTAGGAATACATGAAACAAGGCCATTGCATTAACCTTTATATCTATATATAACCTTCTACTTTACCCATCTTGACCCCTCATTAGCTGTGTCCTTCAGAGCGGCAGGTGGGCTTTCTGTGTGTTCATAACTCTGGGTCATGTCTGGAAGTAGGATTGGCACTCAGAGACACCTCAATGTGCTCTGTATGATAAAACAGGCAGTACTATGGTTGGGAACTATGGTCGGTGTAGTCTTATTCCTATATTAATGATTCTTATGATTCAGTTCGTTTTAGTTAATCATATACAGCTTTTAACTATGAGATTTGAATAAGTAGTGTTTCAAGAGTACTGTAGAGTGACTGTTCATATGTACATATCATTTGATATGTACTTATTGATGAACATTATGATTTTTGTCAGTAGCATTTTATACAATTGTTCATTTAGTGTTGATTATATAAAGTAACCCTAAGGCCAATTATTGGATTGCATTTATGCCACCTCTAAAAAGTCATAAGAATTGTTGTAAATTTACATTTAATCGAAATTATCCAGTGTTATTTTAGTACTATTTATATACTTTTATAATACTTATTAATATTTTGAATGGCCTTTTATTTTTATACCTTCAGTTTTAATATTAATTTAAGTTTTAGTCATTTATCGTGTTTTTATTTGTACATTTTGATTATTTTTTTTATTTATATTTAGCTTTAATTTATATTTATTTCAGTTTTAATTTTAGTAACTATCCGGGTTGGTACCGCATTACAAGTAACGCGAGTTACGTGATCAGATTACTTTTTTAAGTAACTAGTAAAGTAACACATTAATTTTTAATTTACAAGAAAATATCTGAATTACTTTTTCAAAAAAGAAACACCAGTTACTTTGTTTTCCCATTTATTCACTGACACCTATCCTGTCCCGTATTGAAAAAAAATGGGAGTGAGGTGCAGAGGCTTTTCCTTCAGCCTGAGGCTTTCATTTTTCACTTTTGGTGTGAAAAGGCTTTTATGTTTGCCAAAAATATAACTTTTTTTTTTTGTTATTAAAAATAATTAAGCAAGCCCAGCTAAGGTGACAAAAAATAACTTAATGCATTACTTTCCATAAAAAGTGACAGTAATGTAATTAGTTACTTTTTTATGGAGTAACGCAATATTGTAATGCATTACTTTTAAAAGTAACTTTCCCCAACACTGCTAATATTAGTACATCAACATATTTCGGTTAGTTTCCAAGGCAGAGTTTTAAATTTTAGAATATTTACATTTTATTTTATATCAGCTGTATTATGAGGCATTATGTGTGCACAATAATTGCCATGACCTGTGAGTCTGAGGAAATGTTTATGTCTGATTGTCGTGGTGACCTCCCTTTTGAATCTGAATTTCAGAGTATTTTTACAGAAGCAGCAGGTGAATACAGACCTGTCACGAAGTGTGAGAACAGTCTCTATACCTTCGACCCATCATCTCTCAGCATCCTCTGTATGTCATTTGATGATCACAGCACTAGCTGAAGGGGTGTATAAGGGTGTATCGGGTCAATAGAGCCTGCCCCCCTGAGGATATTGCATGTTGAAGTCAATCTACACCAGGCTCTTGTATTGTCTTATCCCAGATTGGAAACACCTGCAAACAGTGCCAAGTGCTCTGACATCCATACATCTCTCCTCTGCCGCTTCCCCTATACAAGATTAACAAATTCAATCAATCTGACTGTGTCCGTGTTCTCATCTCTGTAATACTGAACACTCTACTGAACACTAATTCATTTAATTAAAAGAAGAGCACTTAATCTAGAAAGTTAGTCTGCTGGCACTGAGTGTGTGAATGAGAAGCAGTAAAGGTGCAAAACAAACATGTACTGAAAGAATTCAGATTTGGCTTTTGTGGAATATAATGACAGCTGAAGAGTAGGATACCTTCCTGGATCAACATCCTTCTTGGTGCTGGAACAATATTTCCATCAAAAATATATATATATAGTTTAATCTAAGCATGCATCGATATTAAAAGTCTGGCAGATACAGAAAAGCTGATAATTATTGTCAATTTATGGCTGATATTATAAATCTATACCTCTTTGTTTAAAAAAAATAAATTCTAGAAAATTATAAATTACAAATTATAATGTACAGTATGAAAGATTGAAAATAATTTGCTTGACATATATATTAAATCTTGAACCAGACCCATCCATATGAATTTTGTCACTGGTCCTGAGATTGACTATGATAAGACTACTGTATGTTTCTAACATCATCAAAATCACCTATATCTGTCATCTCTCTCTCACTGGTGGGTGTAACTGATATGCATTGTAATCAAATAACCCGCATTATGTACTTTGACCTTTCCAAGCAATCACATTAGAAATGGCGTGGCTGAAGTATGTGTGATTGTTTTATCTGTTTACGAATGTCACAGTTTTCTTTTTACTCATCGCCTCGAGTAACAAAAGTCATTTACCGCAGCAGGTATACCTCTGCTAAGGTGTTGACAGGTAGGAGTTATGCTGTTGATTCTCTGAGCTATGGTCCGGAGTGTGTGGTTTGGTGTGTAAGCATGATGTATGTGACAGCTGACACTAGACTGCTAGAATGTTTTATCATAGTATGCAGTACTGGAGAAATTAGCAGCTAAAAGCACATACAGTGGGGAAAAAAAGTATTTAGTCAGCCACCAATTGTGCAAGTTCTCCCACTTAAAAAGAGGAGAGAGACCTGTAATTTTCATCATAAGTATACCTAAACTATGAGAGACAAAATAAGAAAAAAAAATCCAGAAAATCACACTGTAGGATTTTTAAAGAATTTATTTGCAAATTATGGTGGAAAATAAGTATTTGGTCAATAACAAAATTTCATCTCAATACTTTGTTATATACCCTTTGTTGGCAATGACAGAGGTCAAACGTTTTGTGTAGGTCTTCACAAGTTTTCACACACTGTTGCTGGTATTGGTATTTGGCCCATTCCTCCATGCAGATCTAAAGTAATGTTTTGGGGCTGTCGCTGGGAAACACGAATTTTCAACTCCCTCCAAAGATTTTCAATGAGGTTGAGATCTGGAGACTGGCTAAGCCACTCCAGGACCTTGAAATGCTTCATACGAAGCCACTCCTTCGTTGCCCGGGCGGCGTGTTTGGGATCATGGTCATGCTGAAGACCCAGCCACGTTTCATCTTCAATGCCCTTGTTGATGGAAGGAGGTTTTCACTCAAAATTTCATGATACATGGCCCCATTCATTCTTTCAGTCGTCCTGGTCCCTTTGCAGAAATCAGCCCCAAAGCATGATGTTTCCTCCCCCATGCTTCACAGTAGGTATGGTTTTTCTTTGGATGCAACTCAGCATTCTTGCTCCTCCAAACACGACAAGTTGAGTTTTACCAAAAAGTTCTATTTTGGTTTCATCAGACCATATGACATTCTCCCAATCCTCGTCTGGATCATCCAAATGCTCTCTAGCAAAACTTCAGACGGGCCTGGACATGTAATGGCTTAAGCAGGGGGACACGTCTGGCACTGCAGGATTTGAGTCCCTGGCGGCGCAGTGTTTTACTGATGGTAGCCTTTGTTACTTTTTGGTCCCAGCTCTCTGCAGGTCATTAACTAGGTCCCCCGTGTGGTTCTGGGATTTTCGCTCACAGATCTTGTGATCATTTTGACCCCACAGGGTGAGATCTTGCGTGGAGCCCCAGATCGAGGGAGATATCAGTGGTCTTGTATGTCTTCCATTTTCTAATAATTGCCCCCACAGTTGATTTCTTCACACCAAGATGCTAACCTATTGCAGATTCAGTCTTCACAGCCTGCTGCAGGTCTACAATTTTGTTTCTGATGTCCTTTGACATCTCTTTGGTCTTGGCCATGGTGGAGTTTGGAGTGTGACTGTTTGAGGTTGTGACAGGTGTCTTTTATACTGATAACAAATTCAAACAAATGCCATTAATACAGGTAACCAGTGGAAGACAGAGGAGCCTCTTAAAGAAGAAGATACAGGTCTGTGAGAGCCAGAAATCTTGCTTGTTTTTAGGTGACCAAATACTTATTTTACTGAGGAATTTACCAATTAATTCTTTAAAATTTCTACAATGTGATTTTCTGGATTTTTTTTTCTTGTTTTGTCTCTCATAGTTGAGGTATATTTATGATGAAAATTACAGGCCTCTCTCTCTTTTTAAGTGGGAGAACTTGCACAATTGGTGGCTGACTAAATACGTTTTTGCCCCACTGTACCTGGAGCCATGTAGGTTAAAAAAGTACATAGATTGAACAACCGCATGGATTACACAACAGTACTAAAGTAATTTGCTAACTTAATCAATTGAAAGCTATCTCTGTGGTCGAGACTGTTTCCTGACATAGCAGTCGAGGCGATGATGTTTGTCTGCACGGAAGTGTGATAATTAAACTTTTATATTTTTGCCCCAAAGAGTCTGTGTATTCGTTGTCTGGATTCTATCTTGGACTAGAGTGATTTGCACCATATAACATTGTGTCCGTTACTCATAAACGTAGTCTTTGCTTTCTATAACTCAACACCATTCAAAGCAAATGTATCCTCACGTGTACGATTGGTGGCAGTGTGATAACTGGGTGGATTGTACAGAACCCCTTGATTGTGTCTGTGAAGAAACCAAGGTGTGCGTGTGGATCCCTTACTGTATAGAACCTGCCTGGTTGTAGAACTTAGTCTGAATCTTCATATTTTGTCATACTCTGCCATGCTCATGTGATTGAACTGTGACGGCAATAACCAGATGAATTTATTGAGTAAAATAATGACGTAATCTGAACAGTCCAATTCACAAACAAATTACTCTTATGACGGAGTCAGTTATTTTTAGTGAATCAAAAACAGATCATGCAATCAGTGTAGTGTGACATGTTGTTCAAATTTTTTCTAACCCACACTATCAACTTACATTTTTCTTTCTTTTGCCCTCTACAGTGTGGAAGGTGAGGCTCCGGGTGGTGAGGCGGGCCCCTCTCTAGAAAACAGTGGTGGTTACTTACGAGGGCCGGTGCCCCCCCCCCAGAGTCTTTCCGCAGCCCCCCCCTGCATTTCATCAGTGGCGAGCACTTCGACGGCCCACCACTGTACGCTCATGAGGTGCGGCAGCGTCCGCGGCGACCCAAACTCCAGCATTCCCAATCGATCCTTCGCAAACAGGCAGAAGAGGAGGCCATCAAACGCTCACGATCATTGTCTGAGAGCTATGAGCTGTCAACTGACCTCCAAGACAAACAGGTAGATCTCTTCATTCTTTAACTGGGATGCTACCAACTACCAAACCATAAATTCTCCACCAACTATTTGTATTCATATTGCGATGAGCCTTTTTGGTGCAGAGGGAGTGTGATTGAGGTTCAGTGGCTTCAGCTTATGCTTGATGTACTTCCCCTCAAAGGACTGTGTAAATAAATCTAGTTTATTGTAGTTGGGTGAACATTAATTCAACAAGGTTGCTTGTGGTGACTGGATGTCTTTCATATGAAGTAATTTGATACACCCAAAGGCTGATATGAGATCAATGAGGGCCTTTTAGGATTTGGGAGATGAGAATCATAACTCAGTGCATGCTGGGAGAGTGATTCGTATTCAGAGTGACTGTGTTGTGGTACTATCCAGTGGCGTGCTGCCCACCGTCTCTGTGTGAGGTCCCACAGAGCTGAGAAATGTGATTAGTTCTGCCCATTTTTCAGGCTAAAACAGTCTTGAGCTGGCTTTTGCATGGTAGTGGGTTAAAACTGGTTTCTTAGGTACCATGCTAAAGGCGTTCTTCAGTCCATGATGCCTTTATAAGGGATGAAATGGTTTTATCCATCCTATCTGGCAAAATACCCAAGCTTTAATAGTTAGTACCATATGTGGCTTTTATTTGTCTCTTTTATTTATGTGGCTTACCATTTTTGGCTTGAGGTTTGGTCAAGTCATATTGTGTCATGGGATGAAAAACAAAATCTTTGTCAACAATAAAATTCTGTAAGACTAAGGAAGGAAGGGACATTTGCACGTTTGGGTTTTGCTACTATCACTAAAAGTGGTGCGTAATCTTTGTGTGTTTCCACAGGTGGAGATGCTGGAGCGCAAATATGGTGGGCGTTTTATAACCCGACATGCTGCACGAACAATCCAGACTGCCTTCCGCCAATATCAGATGAACAAGAACTTTGAGCGCCTCAGGAGTTCTATGTCGGAGAACCGCATGTCCAGACGCATAGTTTTGTCCAATATGAGAATGCAGTTTTCGTTTGAAGGACCTGAAAAAGTCCACAGTTCATATTTTGAGGGGAAGCAGGTGTCTCTTACAGATGATGGTTCTAAACTAGGAGCCTTGGTGCAATCAGAGCGTGGGGAGATGGTCCCCACCAACATGAAGTCGCCTGCGGTCCAGAGCGATTTCACGGACGCCATTACAGAGCTGGAGGACGTTTTCTCTCGACAAGTGAAATCATTGGCAGAGTCGATAGATGATGCTCTGAACTGTCGCAGCCTACATGGAGACGAGGGACAGCCAGAGCCAACCAGAGGCCATCCGGACAGGGAGCAAGAGGTTACCTACCAGGTCAAGCCTTCCCGCAGTAGTGATCACCGTAAGCGAGACGAGATGACAGCCTCCTATAGCGATGTGACACTTTATATAGATGAGGAAGAGCTCTCCCCTCCTCTTCCTTTATCACAATCAGTTGACAGACCCTCTAGCACGGAGTCGGACCTCCGTCTACGTTGTTTGAACTCCTCGCAGGACTACTGGTCTCTAGCTCATAAGGATGAAAAGGCCGACACAGACACTAGCTGCCGAAGCACCCCGTCTCTGGAGTGTCAAGAGCAGAGATTGAGGATAGACCACCTTCCCCTGCTCACCATCGAACCTCCCAGCGATAGCTCGGTTGAGCTGAGTGACCGTTCTGACCGAAGCTCTCTCAAGAGGCAGAACACTTACGATCGGGGCATCGCCAGCCAGCAGGGCAGCCCGAAACACATCCCCTCTCACACGTTACCACCACGGGGACCGGCAAGAGATGACGAAGCTCCTCGGCATCGGCCGCGGCAACTGGAGAGCCACCTGGCAATCAACGGCACTGCCAACCGGCAGAGCAAATCTGAGTCTGACTTCTCTGACGGCGATAACGACAGCATCAACAGCACCTCCAATTCCAATGATACCATCAACTGCAGTTCGGAGTCCTCATCCAGGGATAGTCTTCGAGAGCAGACTCTCAGCAAGCAGACATATCATAAAGAGACCCGCAACAGTTGGGACTCACCCGCGTTCAGCAATGATATCATCCGCAAGAGGCACTATCGTATCGGCCTGAACCTTTTTAACAAGTAGGTGAAGTGTGAATGCATGCTTTTGGTTGTAGAAGGCTAGTTTGGGAAAAGAGTATGTGAGTGGAGTGAAGTGGAGTGTCCACTCGAAATCCACTCCGGGTTTTCCATTTTCTGCTTCTAGAACAATTTGAACACTGTGACTGCAGCATTAACTTGAGCAAAATTTCACAGACAAAGTGGGTTCACTGTCCAATGTCTATAGTGTAGCAAAGCAGCACGAAGCACAGCTGAATCACAGGTCATTACTATCCAAGAAACTTCATATTACAAAACATGGCAAATTTGCATATCATAAGTTCAACAGACTTTAATCCATTTTTAAATCCACGGGGCGTAAGGTATACATGACCATGCTCGTTTCAGTAAGGTAAACGTGACCACACTAAGTTGTTTCAGTATGTTTTTTATGTTCATATGCATATGTTAGCATGATTATGATGTGAATTGTTGCCAGCATGTAATTATATTATACTTGCACATTTTGAAAATTTTAAATGTTACATTAATGCAGTTTTGATCAAAAATGACTTGCTTTCATGCGATGCATAGTGTCATGCTCAACTATTTGAGCTAGAGGAACACACCTCACTCCAGGCGAAAATGATGCTACTAACTCCTCATTCCCACGCCACTCACATACTCTGTTTTGGAGTGTCATGTTTCAGTTGCATTGAGTAATGATTTTCATTAGCGCCAGTCGGAGCTGTGTTAATAGCTGTGAAAGATCTTTGTGCACAAACAATGCCACGAGCTAATATTTTTTCAATTATCATCTAAACCAATTGCACAAAGAGCAATAGACGTGTGTTTTCCTTTTCCAGACATTCATTATAATTTTGGCTCATTTATTTATTCAGTATGTCTGTGTGCATGCATGTGGTGCTGTTTGATTGCCACTCAGCGCTCCAAATTTGATTAGCGATCAAGCAATTAGAACTGTGATGAGAACACTATTAGTTTAGTTGGGATGTTGATCAAGGAAAGCACACTGCCCTCATAACCAGAGTTTACCATCTAGCTCTGTGTACTTAAGACGAACAAGGTTAATTATTTTTTTAAGCTCCTTATAATAAAAGAGGGATTATCTTTGATCATTTATTTTGCAATCATGAGATATTTCAGATCAGATTTAATTTCTTATTGAATGGATTAAGGTGCTTGCTTGCTGCTGGGGCTGTGCATGTTTATGTGCCAGTATGTGTGAGTCTTAGAATGTGTTTGTTCGTTTAAAGCCTTGTTTAAAGTGGGAACCTCTAATCTTGGATGATTGTGGATTTGCCTGTTTTTGCACTGGGCCATTAAGTTCCTTTTAATCTTGTATGGTAACAGTCCAGTCGCTAGAACATACTTGAGCTGAGATGCTTAGTCACACTTTGGGACCAGTACAGGCACTGTTCAGACTCTTGATCTTCTTTTATTGTCTCTAGGAAACCTGAAAAAGGCATCCAATACCTGATTGAGCGAGGATTTGTCCCAGACACACCTGTGGGAGTTGCCCATTTCCTGTTACAGAGAAAAGGGCTGAGTCGACAGATGATTGGCGAGTTCCTGGGCAACAGGCAGAAACAGTTCAACAGAGATGTTCTTGAGTAAGTTCAACAAATTTAACTGGGTTAATTGGGTGTATTGTATATACATAAACAGTCATTCAAAGTGAAATATACTAACTAAGTTATTTCAAATATGCAGTAAATTTTTATGCAGCACTTTTTGTTTTGTGCATGGGTTATTTGCAATTAGTTGTCTCTGCCCATTAAACCAGGACTGGTAAAGTATATTATTATAGAAAAAAATGTAATCTAATTAATTTACTGGCAGATGCTGCCGTTTTTTGTTCGTTTTTTTCTATTTAACCAGTCCACGCTCCAAGTAAACCATATGTGACCTACATTCACAAAAAAAGAAAACACAAATTCTCCAAAGAAAGAAAAATAAAGAAAAAAATTCAACTAGAATTCCATCATAATAATCTTTAATTTTAGGATGCTCCTCTGTAATTATGTTCTTCGCTATCCGTTACTATCCTCGCCACAGCAGAATTAACTTGGTAAATTACATTAAGCCAGTATCACTGGAGCCTTTATGAATTTATGTGTTCCCTCCTGAGATAAACTGACCACCGTGTCTAAGCCTTTCAAGCTCATGTGGCTTTGAGTGCATGTAGGATCAAAGATCATAGTCCATTGTTTTAAACTGGTTCTTTACAATTGTACCCACATCCATTTAGTGTCCTCTTTTTAAATTGAGTGCATTTAGGATCAAAGGTGGAAAATATTAATTCCATTTCAGAAAATTGAAAACTAAAAAATTGATAACCACAAGAATTTGCTGTAATTGTTAGTGACCCCTTGAAATTAGTCCGGAATCAAAGTGTGAGAGAGGGATAAAATGTATGGACTCTTGCACTGCTTTGTATGTATTGAATAAGGTGTCTGGATTCATGGAGTACTTCTCTGAAGCAATGTGCCTGGGAATGAATCAACTCATTCTCACTCTTAAGTTAACTCATCCTCCCTTTTCAAAATGCCAGTAACGTCAAAATAATGAGGGCAGATAAGCCCATGCAGTCTGTGTTCAGCTCAGTCTGAAAGCACTTTTTTTAAAGGCACCTCCTTGAAAAATCAGTAAATCTTGACATGTGAGATCAAATGCACTCTGAGTATCCCTGGAGCAAAATGTCCCTGAGAATGCTTTGTATGCCCCATGATTGGGATTTAGAGACTGATAGAACTTGCTTTTATCAGATTTGTCTCCTTTTTCCTTTTTCTAAAAGCAGTGAACACTCTCAGTTTAAAATATCTTCATGTGTGCTGTGAAAATTAATACAATTAATGGAATAGAATGCATTTTTCCCCCAGAAGATTTCCAAACTAACAGTAGGAAAGAATGTAGCAGTCCTTTGACTTTGTTCATTATCTTTTTCCAGCTGTGTGGTAGATGAGATGGATTTCTCTGGAATGGAGCTGGATGAAGCCTTGAGAAAATTCCAGGCACATATCCGGGTGCAGGGAGAGGCACAGAAGGTGGAGCGACTCATTGAAGCCTTCAGGTGAAAAACATTTCAGTTGATTCTTTAAAAAAAGAAGCACTGTTAAAGGGATAGTTCACACAAGAATGAAAGCTCTCACTTGTTTTAAAATGTAGTGCTTATATCCATCTGACTCATGAATGAGTCATTCAGACTGGGTTTTGTGAACTGACTCAACTGATCCATTAAAAATATCCAATGATTCATAATCAAAATAATATTTTCTATTAACATGCCAAAGAGATCAAGATGTTTAGTGCATAACAACTTAAAATTTGGTCTGTTACAAAACTACAATATTGCTCAGAAGACTTGGAATATAGCCCATAAGTCTAATGAACCTCTTTTATGATATATTTGTGGGTCATTTTTGGAGATTGACAACCTATCATTCATTTCAACACATAATTGAAATGACATCAAGACAACTTATCATTCATTTTCATATTTTCGAAAAGAGTGGCCAGGATATTCACCTAAAAATGCACCTTTTGTTTTCCACATAGACAGTAAGTCATATGGGTTTGGACTAACGTAAGGGTGAATAAATAATGACAGAAACGTAAGGGTGACAATGAATTTTAGACAATGAAAATGGAACAATTATCAATTTCAGTTATACCTTGTTTAAGCAAGAAAAATATATTTTGCTTTTTTGGTCTTCGACACTCCCTTAGCCCACAGACAACATTGTTTGATCGGCTCTCAAGGACCGTCTGTCATTTGAGCGATCACACCGGCTTACAACGTGTGTGAAGATAACTCCAACGGTTGCCTGCTTACCACCCGTAGGCTTTCAAAAAATATTGTTATAGCTAAACACTTTGAGGCAGACATCTTTCCAAATGAACAGTTTAAAGTCCATTCAAGTGTTATCTAAAAGAACATAGCTCTTTAACAGGATGGCAGTTTTACCATTCTCTTTCAGGCTTGTGCATCTAGCACCAATTACTCACCAGAGCAGCTATTGATTCTGTAGAAGTGCAGTCTCATATTAATTTGTTTCACTTTGTTCATTTGTTGTAGTTGTGTTTATTATTTCCATTCAGTCAGCGCTACTGCATCTGCAACCCAGGGGTGGTGCGTCAATTTAGGAACCCCGATACCATCTTCATCCTGGCGTTTGCCATTATACTCCTCAACACGGACATGTACAGCCCAAACGTGAAGCCAGAGAGGAAGATGAAACTGGAGGACTTTGTAAAGAACCTTCGCGGTGAGATTCACATTAACATTTTTCATTGCAAACTGACTCTGTTCCATCCATAAATTCCCTTCAAAGGCATTCAGATATTTTTATCTTACAAAAAAAAAAAAAAAAAAAAAAAAAAAAAGTACTCAAATATTATCGTATTAAACTTAATGCATGTGCTCCAGACTGATGAATGGCTTCTTTAGGATAGCAATGACATCTTTCGGGTCACAACCTTGCATAATAATTGGAGCAAAGCAAACAGATTCACATTCAACTTCAAAATGTAAATATAGTCACGTTGTAATTCAGATGTGCTTGACCTACATTTCTAATTCTTTCCTAAAATTTCCATAAATCTTTTGCGTGCCCTAAATATCCAATCTCTTTTGTTTTTTGCTTCCTGTGCACAGGGGTGGACGACGGAGAGGATATCCCAAGAGAGATGTTGGTTGGCATCTACGAGCGAATCCGGAAGCGAGAGCTTAAAACTAATGAAGACCACGTCTCCCAGGTGCAGAAGGTGGAGAAACTCATAGTTGGCAAAAAGCCGGTGAGTGTCATTGTCACTTTTGTCTTCCACACTTCTATCCAAACCATCTTGTAGTGCCTTACTTGCAGGAACAGTCCATCTCTATCCATCATATTGACCCCGGTTCTAGAAATGACACTTTATCGATTCTAGTCACGGTCCAGTGGTGTGAAATGATCTAAGGAGATTGGTTAAACATGTTCCTTCTCTCACCTATTGTGTGTTTGTATGCCCTTGTGACTCCATGCAGTGTAGATCTATAGGTTTTATTGTTCTGTCAGTAACCATTTGCAAACACTTTTTTTATCCTCAAGAGCCACGTGACATTGAGACTCTTAGAAGATTCTTTATCTACAAGATGTTTTTCTTTATGACAGATCTAATACCTTAGGTATTAATACCTAATACCTCTGAGCGTGTATGTAAGTTATGTGGCGAGAGCTGCGTGATGCTCTACAGTGATAAATGTGATTTGCTTCTGCACAGAGGCCTTCAGAGTAACCTAAAGATTAAATCTACTAATAGTTCACCTGCTCTGAACTCAACCATCTTATTATGCGGCACAGCAGGTTACAACCAAAGAACTTATTCAGAGGCAGCATATAGAGTATATTACATATTTAATGTGACACAACTGAAAATTATAGATATGTTTTAAATAGATTTTACAATTTAAAATATTTAAATAGATATAGTTTCATCTTTTTCAGTGCAATGTTCCCTTTGTGGATGGGGAGACACAGAGAAGGGACTCTCCCGCCATTACATATTGTATAAAAAAAAATCGAAGATGACATTTTAAGCATGACATTTAGCTGAACTTTAGTTTCTTAACCTTTAGCTTAGCTTAGCATATTTTATTTATTATTATTATATTTTTTTACAAAGTTTGGGGTGTTTTTTTTTTGTGTTAAAGAAGATCAGTGCTCTTCAGACTTTATTATGGGATCAAAAGTAAAAACAGTAATTGGGAGTTATTATTACAATTTTAAAATTACCTGTTTTCTATTTAATTATTTATAAAAATCTTAAAATGTTATAAATGTTATTTATTCCTTTGATGACAAAGCTGAATTTTCTGCAGTCATCACTCCAGTCTTCAGTGTCACATGATCCTTCAGAAATCATTATAATAATATGCTTATTACCGTTCTGATATGCAGAAACACTTCTTAAACAAATTGTAGACCATTAGCATCTACCTTGACTAAAGTATGTTACCTCTAAAGGTGTACGTATGTAGAGTTGTATAATCCACAAGATCAGAACAATATACATCATTCCTCCAGCAGAGTCTCTCCCAAGGCTAAACTAATTGAAGCTGGTTCCATAATGAACTTGCATCTTCTTTACCACATTGAGTGCTTGTCACACAGTTGAATTTGGAGGCACTGTGGGTTTTCAGAGCTGAAATAATTAACATTTAAGCTTTAATGGAAACGGCACACATAGCTTGGTTGCCAGGAAAACCTTCTCCCTGGTGTATCTTCCACACATCTTTGGAGAGGACATAATGGAGATCTCCTGTGGAGCTCAGATAGAAGGCTGCTGTGCCTGAGACCCCTGCCTGCAGACGCTGCATCCCGGGTGCTGTAATTAGGTTTCTGAAAACTGGCCGAGACTCCCTGTCACAGTTTCAAGCAGCAGCAGTTTGGCTCCTCATTAACATCCCTTCTGACCCCATTCACACAGCACTGCTCACATCTGACAGGTAGATGGAGGGGGGTCTTGATAACGAAAGACAGAGACCACTCTCTGACCTTCAAGCCTCCCTTCAGTCCTCTCGCTATGACCCTTACTCATCAGTCTCATTTTTTCACTTTTCAGATCGGGTCTCTGCACCATGGCCTTGGATGTGTGAGTGTAATGTTTACTGTTTTCATTCCTCTTACAATTTAAGTCAGATAACCATGGTTACAAAACAGTTATTTTCAATAAAATAAATTATTTTATAGGAGGTTTTCTTTCTGCTCAGTTTTTTTTCCAAGTATAATGTAGGAGGTTGGGGGTGAAGGATAAATATTATCCAATAAAATAAAATTATTTAATGAACTAAAAAATGTATTACCTAAAAATCAATGATTATTATACCTATTTTGTTACTTACTGAATACTGCACTGTATATACTATCTTCTATTTTTTATTAAATAATAAGTGAAACAATAAGCATTATTCCACATTTCAAACTACTACACTACATTTTTAATCATGTTTGAATGTAATATTTCTGATCAAAAAACTAATAAAAAGAGACTTTATGCATGTAAATGTAAGTTACCAGTAAATTACCAGTTCCACCATTCCACCGTAGTGGCAAGTCAAGCGCATTGCATTTTGGGATACCGTATTTCATGCAGTAATCTCTGTAGCATACAAGTCATTCGGTTATTTTATCCATACTGAAAATATACATACTCTTGAAGAGTATACATGCTATACTGCAGCAATAGTTAGTTGTGTGCTAGTATGACATTCTGAACATGTCTAGGGTCTCATTTATGGACCAGGTTCAAGCTAATCAATATTTGTGTCCCACACACAGGTGCTGTCTCTACCACATCGCAGACTGGTATGTTACTGCAGGCTGTTCGAAGTGCCGGACCCTAACAAACCTCAGAAGCTGGGTCTCCACCAGAGAGAGATATTCCTGTTCAATGACCTTTTAGTGGTACGAAAGCACACACTTCATAGCCCATGACGCAAAATGAGACACGTAAAAACAGGAAAAAATTAGACCGAGCTGTCTTACATCATAGCGTCTTTTGTTATGTTGTTAAGTTCTTGTTGTTATATGATACGATACGATACAACTTTATTGTCAGACAAGGTCTGAAATTTGTCTTGCGTTACAGCAGGTTCACTCACAATTTCAAGACTTTATCACATGGACAAAAGGCCGACAAAACTTTCACAATCACATAAAAAACATGTAATAAAACATATCTATATATATATATATATATATAATACATACACATAATGTACACATAAATTAAACTCCGGTACAGATTTAATTTTGTGTAACTTGTTCAGCTCTATTATAGCTTGGTGTACAAAGGAATATTTTGACTGTGTAATGGTCAGCGAGACATATTTAGTCTAATTCTATGTCAGCAGTTGTGTACATCATGTGTCCAAAAGACAATCAGAAAGTGTTACTCAGCTCAAAGAAAAGAGCCAAGGATAATTAGGAACAGATGGGATCCTAATGTGACATGCTTTTGATTCAGGTCACTAAGATTTTCCAGAAGAAGAAGAATTCGGTGACGTACAGCTTCAGGCAGTCATTTTCTCTATACGGGATGCAGGTGCTTCTGTTTGAAAACCAGTGTAAGTACCCTCAGCAAAGGGTCAAAGCCCTTCTGACCCCATGTTGCCCTTTTGCAACATAACTGTTCTAAATACTTTTGACCTGATTCAGCATGTGCATGAACCCACACACAATCGGGGACATACTCTAGATTTACTCATCAGTAGAGGTCTAAACATTTCATCCATTGTTATTAAGGATGTAGCACTATCTGATCACTTCTGTATTTTCTTTGATATATTGATCTCTGTTACCACTGAATCTAGATCGCTCTCAGTCAGAAAGAGATGCATTAACGAAAACACTAGTGTGCTATTTATGGAGGCTATATCTTTAACACCAAGCATTTCTGCAGACTCTGTTGAACTTCTCCTTGATTCCTTTAACTCAAAAGTTAAGAATGTTATTAATGACATTGCTCCTTTGAAAGTCAGCAGGAAGACTGGCAGACAGAAATCAGCTTGGAGAAAATCAACAGCAGTTCAGAGTATGAAAAGACAATGCAGAAAAGCTGAGCGGATGTGGCGGAAGACGAAACTTGAAATTCACTATAGCATATATAAAGACAGCCTTCGTACTTCCAATGTGGAACTAGGCAAAGCTAGACAATCATTCTTCTCAAACCTTATAAACAGTAACTTAAACAACACTCGCACTCTTTTTGATACTGTTGAGAGACTGACAAACCCCCCAAATCAGATTGCCCGTGAAATGCTCTCCGACAGCAAATGCAATGAGTTTGCTTCCTTCTTTTCTGAGAAGATCAATAATATCAGGAAGGCGATTAGCACATCCCCAAGTTATGCAGAGGTTAGACATATTCGACCACAATATCAAAAAGAAAATACTATGTCTATTTTTGAAGCAACTGATAGCAACATTTTGGAAGAAATAGAGCAGCACCTAAAAATCGTCAAACTGCTATCTTGACACACTTCCCACATAATTTTTCAAAAGGGTGCTTAACTGTTTAAAAGCAGATCTCTTAGAAATGGTGAACGCCTCACTTCTTTCTGGGACTTTTCCAAACTCCCTAAAAACTGCAGTTGTTAAACCCCTTCTGAAAAGAGAAATCTTGATAACACCATATTGAGCAACTATAGACCAATATCAAATCTTCCTTTTATAGGAAAGATTATTGAAAAGGTAGTCTTTAATCAGCTGAACAAATACTTAAACTCAAATGGATACCTGGACAATTTTCAATCTGGTTTCCGACCGCATCACAGCACAGAGACAACACTCATTAAGATAATAAATTATATTCGCTTAAATTCTGAATCTTTTCTGGCAAAAGATCAGTGCTGGTACTACTAGATCTCAGTGCTGCGTTTGATACTGTCGATCATAACATACTACTAGAGAGACTGGAAAACTTGGTCGGGCTTTCTGGCATGGTAATTAAATGGTTCAGGTCATACTTAGAAGGGAGAGGTTATTATGTGAGTATAGGAGAGCATAAGTCTATGACATGCGGAGTCCCACAAGGCTCAATTCTTGCACCGCTCTGTTAGCCGGTCTTGCTCCCACAAGTCAAAATAATGAGGAAAGACACCAAATTGCCTATCACAGCTATGCAGATGATACCCAGATTTACCTAGCCTTATCTCCAAATGACTACAGCCCCATTGACTCCCTCTGCCAATGCATTAATGAAATTAACATTTGGATGTGCGAGAACTTTCTTCAGTTAAACAAAGAAAAAACCGAAGTCATTGCATTTGGAAACAAAGATGAAGTTCTCAAGGTGAATGCATACCTTGACTCTAGGGGTCTAACAACTAAAAATCAAGTCAGGAATCTTGGTGTGATTCTGGAGACAGACCTTAGTTTCAGTAGTCATGTCAAAGCAGTAACTAAATCAGCATACTATCATCTCAAAAACATCGCAAGAATTAGATTTTTTGTTTCCAGTCAAGAATTGGAGAAACTTATTCATGCCTTTATCACAAGCAGGATGGACTATTGTAATGGTCTCCTCACCAACCTTCCCAAGAAGACCATTAGACAGCAGCAGCTCATCCAGAACACTGCTGCCAAGATTCTGACTAGAACCAGAAAATCTGAACATATCACACCAATCCTCAGGTCCTTACACTGGCTTCCAGTTATATTTAGGATTGATTTTAAAGTACTTTTACTCGTTTATAAATCACTCAATGGCCTAGGACCTAAATACATAGCAGATATGTTCACTGATTATAAACCTAACAGACCACTCAGGTCATTAGGATCGAGTCAGTTAGAAATACAGAGGGTTCACACAAAACAAGGGGAATGTGCTTTTAGTTATCATGCCACCCGCAGTTGGAATCAGCTTCCAGAAGAGATCAGATGTGCTAAAACATTAGTCACATTTAAATGCAGACTCAAAACTCATCTGTTTAGCTGTGCATTTATTGGAATGCGCACTGTGCGATGTCCGAACTGATTGCTCTATTATATGGATAAGCGTTTCTTCAATTCATTTTAAACCTCTTAAATCAATTTTTTTTTTTTTCAAAGTTTTTAAATTCCTTGTTTTATTGTTGTGATTATTGTTTTTATTTTATTTTATGTAAAGCACTTTGAATTACCATTGTGTATGAAATGTGCTATTGTAAATATTGATTATTGAAATATTGAATATTTCTCTACCGCTGCTGCTTTTCAGATTACCCCAATGGAGTGCGTCTCACTTCAGCTCTTCCAGGCGCAGACATCAAGGTTCTCATTAACTTCAACGCCCCCAACCCGCAAGACCGCAAGAAGTTCACCGATGACCTGCGGGAGTCCATCGCAGAGGTGCAGGAGATGGAGAAGTACAGAATAGAGTGTAAGCAGCTCTTATTCACTTTCATTATGTTGACAAGAGTGACCAGTATAGTCCACAGAAGAAAGAAAAAAAGTCATAGGGGGCTCGAACAATGTGCCTGTTTTTCAGATTGCACAGCAAATGTATCTAAAAGCAATCAAATGTGTGTGAAATATGATCATTGAAGTTGAAATCGTTTTATGCAGCTGAACTGGAGAAGCAGAAAGGTGTGGTCCGTCCCAGCATTTCCCAGAGCTCAGGGCTGAAGAAAGAGACAGGAAATGGCAATCTGAGTCGCACCAGTCTGGATGACAGTTACGCCATGGGTGAAGGCCTCAAGAGAAGTGCCCTCAGCAGCTCCTTGCGTGACCTTTCAGATGCAGGTGAGTGTACAGACCCACATAAGATATGTCATGTGTTTCTGGCTTCATCTGTTACAAACAGATTATTTTATGCAGTCTTGTCCAAACAATACTTCGCCTCTTGCCAAAGTAGAGCGCTAAATGCTTGCTTCTAAATTGGTGTTTGTCCACAACCATTAGTGTAGCCTCGATTATTTATCAATTAGTGCTGGGTGATATATAATATAACCAAGGTTTTATTGCCAATTTAAAATTAATTTCCAACCTGCTTTTATTTGTCTATTAGGTTTGCTAAAGTCCTTGTCATTGGACTAGTTTTGAGGTCCTTGTCTAGTGAAAATTATTATACAGATTCATGCTTTGATTATTTTAACCAGGTTTTTACCAGTGTGTTATGTTAACTAAAGCAAATAATTCATTAAAAAATATTGAAAAAAAATATATATATATATAATGACTATATATATATATATAGATTAATGAAGAACTTACACAAACAAAAAATAGAGTAATATGCCTTGCAACAAAGAAATTAATTGAAGTACTAAAAGACAACAAAAAAAAAAAATAAAGCTAATTCATATATTAATAAATACTAATAATATTAAAATAATATAAAATTCACTGATTTTTACAGATTTTTATCTACACCTAAATATGTTTCTATTCCTGGCATCTTGGTTGGATTTTTTTGGGCCATTTCAGAAGCAAAATACCAATATATATTTTTAGATATTTAAGATTATAATATCACATACCGTATATATCTTTAAGATATTTTAAGATATATATGGTATGTGATCCTTATAATCAGTTTTATAATGTTGTTATTATCAGTAAAAGACATTTATTTTGTGTATTAGAATTATAAATACATTAATTATATTTAAATATACATAAGGATGCGAAAAATATCTAATAATAGTAACGGTCAACCAGCCCTATATGAATGTCCGTGGCATGGCTATGAAAGTAGAGCTCCTGACAACTATTAGCTTCCAATTAGTTGTTGGTCCTATTATAATTGAACCTCACACACTTCAACCAAGCTGTGATATTTCTCACCATGCCGAGTCACTACACGAAAAAAAAGGGAAATGGAAAGTGTGAACTATGCTTCTCAGTAGAACAATCATCTTAACAGCGTAGTCACGTCCCTAAGTGTGAATTGGACTCAACGAGCTGGCTGCTGAGCCTGATGCAGGTGACCGACACATGTGAACTTGAGAGATGACTGGCAAAGCTATGAATATCCCACTCCAGCAATCCTCTACAGTTTACAGAATCTTTTAAATAATGCATTAGAGAAAAGTTCACACAACATTTAAATGTCAGTAGGACTGAGTTGGTTTCTTCATTTGAACAGAAAGTTGCATTACACACTTGCCCTCACTAGTGGAAACCTCGGCAGTGAGATGGGTGCGTCAGAATGACCTCTGATAAAAACATCACAATAATCCACAAGTAATCCATACTTTATAGTGAAAGCTGTTTTATGTGTTTGTAAGAAACAAATAAATACGAGTCCTCTATCCATACTACTGCTTTTTTCAGTGTGAATGTCATCTCGTCTGAATCGAGAAATAAGTGAAATATAAGTCAAAACCGTTCTAAATAAATATGTCAGTGAATTTTAATTGAGAGGACAACAGGGGGTGGACTTTTTCACTAGAGGAAGCGTTAATATGGGTTATAAATTCGTTATTATGGCCAGAAGCAACAGTTTGAAGTTAAAGTGCCTTTATGATGGATTTGTTTCTTACATAAACACAGCTTTTTACTTCACAAGATTTTAATTGATGGGCGTGTGGATTACTTGTGGATTATAGTGAGGTTTTTATCAGCTGTTTGGACTATCACTCTGACGGCACCCATTCATTCCAGAGGATTCACTGGTGAGCAAGTGATGTAATGTTAAATTTCACCAAATCTGATAACAACCTCATCTACGTCTTGGATGGCCTGATGCTGAGTACATTTTTTCAGAAACTTTTCATTTTTTGGTGAACTATTCCTTTAAGACAAAGCTATGTGTCTAGCAGTTGATAGCTCTCCTAACATTGTCATTCAATCATTCAGTACTTACTAAAGATGGGCAGTGGTTTCATACTGCCAGTCTAGGCTACCACATTTGTATTTGTCCATGCATCAGAAATAATAAAGATTTTTTTTCCCACTGTTTTTGCTTGTTTTTGTTCAGTTGCTGCTGCAATCTAGTGTAGGGATCAGTTTGCTTGTAGTCATCAAAACCCAGTTTGCTTAAGATACTTGAAGATGTAGCTCTATGCTCATTGATGTTAGGACCAGCATACCCTCATCCTTTGGCCCTTTAAAAGCTCCCGACCCACCTGGCTCTACCCTCCCTCCCTGTTTAAACAGCGGCTGCTTGCTTCATGCCTCAATAGCGCCCTTGTAGGCAGGCAGGATATATATGCCTCTACACACGCCTCTATATATCTGACTGTTCGAGCGTGCTCTAATCTATCATATTGCATGTCTCGCTCAGGCAAGCGGGGGCGCCGCAGCAGTGCAGGATCTCTAGACAGCAATATGGAAGTAAGTACTGTGATATAGGATGCAAGAACCTACAACAGGTCGCTATTCTGTGTGACAGTGTTGCATTTCAAAACTGCAACTTTGCTTTATTTATTTCTCTGGTCTGTCTACCATCTTTTCTTTTGAGTTGCTTCTTTGCTCAATAGTTCCCACTGTCTGTATGTGTGTGGAATTGTTTTTGGACTAAGTAGGCCACCCTGCATGCATAGACTGCCTGTTCATGTGGAGCTTATGTGGAATGACGGGGAATTCTGCCCCCGTGGCTCACATCACATATCATAACATCTCCATGGTCCAACTTAGTCAGCATGACTCAACTAATGCAAACATCCCATGTCACGTTCCGTGGGCTGTGTGTGTCTTTTTATTTTTGCAAATTGTTTCGATTTGATTCCTGGTGGCATGTTTCATTTGGCCGCTGCAAGTGAACAATAGAGTGTTGCGTTTGAGCACTTCAAAAAGTGCAAGTCTTCATTTCCTCACCAACCTCCAACCACTTGACCTCTTCCTCTCCAGCCCTAAACACCTTTTACCTCTCGGAATGCCTTGAAATTGTTTCCCATCCCATGCAGATAAGCATAATAAAGATGAGGGAGTTTAGCAAAGGTGATGCTTTAATAGACTGGATTTGGATTGTCACCCTTTTAGTCCATATAGGTTATTATGTGTGCCTGTTTGATTGGCAACCCATTCTGGAATGCAGGAGAAGCCCATATGCTTGCTTTAACAATACTAAACGCCGACTAACTCAATCTTGCTTGTTTCAGCTTTTGCATGCAATGCATGGCTTTCAGGGATCTGCTTCAGTCTTTTATAAATGTATTAACTGCTGATGGATGGTCATGATCCATTGCTTGAGTGCTGTGTCCTTGTTTTATAATACTGACATAAATGGAATCATTTCTAGAGTACTTTTTATGAGAGACTATTTTGGGTAATAAATTTGCTTCATCTTTTGGTCAAAATTACACTACTATTCAAAAGTTTGGGGTCAGTAAGTTTTTTAAAGTAATAATTTTAGGATTTGAAACAATAGGGTACCAGGTGCATTTCTAAGGTACAACAGAATTCTATTCAAAATAAATGCTTTTTATTCATCAAAGAGTCCTTAAAAAAAAAAAGAATGTATCATGGTTTCCACAAAACTGTTAAGCAGCACAGCTGTTTTCAAAATTAATAAAAATACAAAATATTTCTTGAGCACTAAATCAGAAAATTAGAATGATTTCTGAAGAATCGTGTGACACTGAAGACTGGAGTAATGATGCTGAAAATTCAGCTTTGCCATCACAGGAATAAAGTACATTTTAAAATATATAAAAATAGAAAACATTGTAATTGTAATAAAATTGTCACATTTAATTTATATGGTTTTACTGAATTTTGATCAAATAAATGCAGACTTGGTGTACATAAGAGACTCATTTCAGAAATATAAAAAAAATCCTACCAACCCCAACAGTGGTGAATATGTTTTATGACTTGAAATATATGAAATATGTAATTATTAGTGATGGGAATCAAAGAATGTGTTTTAAATTCCTTTTTTACTTAACAAATATATTTTTTAAGTTTTTTATTATTAATTCAGTTCTGTTCTGAATATGTGTCTTTAACTACACTGCTTTATGAACAACTAATCAATAGCTACACTGTTTTAAGTCTCTTTTAACAGTTTGTGGTTCTCCTTGTTTTGGACATGATAAAAGTAATGAAAGTAAAGAATCAAATTGATTCATTCAGTGAATGAGCCATTAGACTGATTCAAGCCAATAACTCCGTACTGGACCTAATTGTGAGTCTTTTTAATGATTCATGGATTGGACTATGCTGGTCCAAAAATAAGCTCATTGAAGACCTGTTAACAAAACTGAATGTCATGAAATTATGCTGCTGTGTTTTTGAAAACGGAAAAATTGATTCTTGGTTCCTAACCCTAATAATTACATATTTAAATTAAGTCAAATGAACATTTAAAAATTTAGAGTGCAGAATGAGGAATATTAATGTAACTGTGCTCTTGACTCATTGAGCATGCTGTACATATCTCGTGTTTAACTTCTTCATTCTCTCTCTTTCCATCGTTATCCTGCAGGGGTCCATCATTAGCAGCCCCCACATACGGCGTCGGGCCACTTCCAGCCGAGACTGCCCCTCCCGCCAGCAGTCCATCCCCAACTCCTCTTCTCTCCTTGGCTCCCTGTTCGGCACCAAGCGGGGCAAGTCGCCCTCTCTGCCTCCCCAGGCCTCACACCCCTCCCACTCCGCCCACCCAACACTCATCTCTCACACCCCTCACCCTTCCAACCTGCACCACACAGCCCGTGATGGCGTCACAGTCACTGAGACCCAGGCCCAGATGCACCCCCACCACGCTCAGCTTTGCCACATGCAGAATCCCCCTCCGTACCACCACCACCATCACTACCACCCCCCAGCGCACATTCAACACCCACCCCACCAATCCAACCCGCCGGGTCCACGGTACTCTCACAGCCACTCGCACGGTCCCCACGGCCACGGGCCACACCCCTCCCACTCCCAGCATGCACCTCACCACCACAGCCAGCCTCCAGCCCCTCCTCCGGCTGCCAGCAGCACCAAGCCCAAACACAGCGGCATCAGCACTGTGGTTTGAGCCCTTCCACGAACTCTCCACGTGGCAATGGGACCGTTTTTTGGCGGGGTGACCGTTGGGCCTCTCTTTAGATTGTAACATGCAACGGATTATTGCTGCCTACCAGGACACGAACAAAAGGGCACCTTGTCACACGTCTCAACTCATCCAGTACCCGTTTCCTCTGGAAAGGGGAGCCACACTGTGTAGCACCGGCCTTCTCGTTTAGGGTGGCTAGAACTCAAATCATCAGTTCTTTCCAGTCATTGCTCAAGTTGTAGAGCCCTAGATAAAGCTGCTTCTTTTAGGCTCGATTTTAGAGACTTTCAACCCTCTCGACTTTGGCGGTGAAGCAAGAGCATGCGCATAAGACCGTGGCAACTGTTTTCTTGTACTTATCTACCCAAAATGCATTATCAAATAGCCTGCTTATTAGTTTGCAGAAACTAAAGAACGGTTTGAGAGAAGGGTCTGTCGAAGTCGGTCACAACGAGTGGTGTTCCAGTATTTAATGTAGCTGTAGACAACACATTTCTGTGATATAGTTAGGGGACTATAACGTGCCAATTATTAAGCAGTGACTGAGTTATTCCCAAAAAAAAAGAGAAAAAAGATTTCCTTTGTGTATGTCGTGCATATAGTATTTTGTAAAATAATAATAATAATATTACCAGCTATTATTATTATTGTTATAGGACAAAAATGATCAGAAGCCTCAGATAAAATCTCAGTATTCTCTGTGTACTCTTGACAGAGGAGTTACTAGTTTTCACTGATACTGAAAAAAAATGGAAATTGTTGGTTGCCTTGAAGTTGGAAGATTCTTCTGGAATCTCCGGCTTGCGTTTCTCTCCACCTCCTTTGGGATCTACGTAGCGCAAACCAATCACAGGGACTGTGGGAAGGGGGAGGGCAGAACAGGCGAGCTCATCGATGGATCCTCCTCGGCCTCGATTCGTCGGTCTCGGACACTGCTGCAACATGGTTTTATTTTTTTAACTATTTTTTTAGAGATGAATAAATCAATATGAAATAAATGTACGTTTGAAGATGTTTATGGTAAAGCCGGTGTGATGGAGAAGGCTATTTTGACGTCTAACATTAGAGGTAGTGTTTGTGTTGGAGGAAAAGCAGGCTGCACTTCAAAGCTGATCGAATTCTCTCCCTATATTTCAAGAGTTAGTTTGTGCAGAGATGTTGATTTTTCTCAGCAGGCTGAGCGTGTGCCCTCTTCTGTGTGGAAATGAAGTAGATTTGATACATATTCTTCTGTCCTCCTGTGAGAATGCCTTTCAGAAACACAGCTAATGTAATGTAATCTAATGTCATGTAAACTGCATATAATATGTAGCAGTGGGTCAGATGGATGTGTTCTCACTCGGAATGGATTTGAACATGTTTTTTCACACATATCCCCTTTCTCGGTTCAACTTTTGACTTGTTTTATACTGTAAGTAGATAAATGGTGACGGAGCTGTGATTTGTGTAATAGTTTCGTGTGTCAACGCTCTTTTAACTCAAGCACAGAGCTTCTGAACAGCACTTTTCTTTGTAAATAATCACTTAATGTACAGAAACCACGGCTGAAATGGTTTCTGAATATGCTGAGACCAGTGTCAGCAGTTACGACATTTGCTGTGCGTTGTTTCTCTTTTTTCTGATTTTCTTTCTTTTTTCTTTTCTTTTTAATTAATTAATCATGTGCAATATGTATGTTTCGGTTTTGTACATTCAGAATTGCGACCAATTGATTCGTTGGTTTGTTTGTTTGTTGTTTTTGTTATATTTCTAATATCATACGTCAAACCCCATATTGTTTCTCGCCCCCACTGACATCTTGTTCTCCCTGGTCTCTGTTTTACCTGCAACCTACAGTCAGGAATGTCAACTAAAGTACTCTTGCATGTATATTGTACAAAATATTCTCTAGATATTGCATATTTCCAGAGATATTATCAGTGTTACTGTTGACCATTGTTAAATGAGTGATGATGATGATGAACATATTAAAATCTGTAGACTTCTCTTCATTCAAAATGTCTTTATCCTGTTTCGTAATGAAATAGATTCAATTAGGAGACATCTGTTTATTGTTTATCTGGGCTTGAAAAATCAAACACTGATTTTCAAATAGTTTATAAAGGAAAATATTAGCCTGTAGCCTAATCGTAATGAAGTGCCACCGGGGCACATCCGTATAATAATAATAATAGAAGCTCACGGATAATAGAGCATAAATCCGTGTCTATGTCCTTATCAGACTTCATAATTAATCAGACTAGGACAGCCCCCATCTCTGTGTACAAGTGCAATAATCCGAAGCCATTTCTGACTAAATAACCCACCATAAATTCAAAGAACTGTCAATAAAATGTCTCTTTGTATGTTTTTTTTTTTTTTTTTTTAGGTTTTTCGCCTTTGTGTTGAATGTTTTTCATGGATTTCAGTGCAGTGTATTGTAAATGTATTGTGGTGCTTCAGCTTTGTCAAAACGTCACAAAGCTTTGCATGCTGATGCCTAGCACCTCTGGTTGAAATGTGAGCTTGTTTAAAAATGAAGAAATGTGCTTTCTTTTAATTATGTTTTTTCCTCATCTTTTGTTTGTTCGATTGGTCGGTTTTATTGTTTTGTTTTGTTTTGCTTTTTTTAAGTGATGTTGGCTTGCTGATACATTTTATGCTGTGCCACTGCATCTCAGCATGTATATCACTTGTTTACCCCCTAAAAAGATCTCTAAAAAGTAGTGCTGCCAAATCGATTAATCGTGATTAATCGCATCCAAAATAAATGTTTGTGTTTACATAATAGATGTGTGTGCACTGTGTATATATGTGACTATTTGGTCCTATAAATATATATATATATATTATAAGTACAAGACATACATGTGTATATATAAGAAATGTGTGGAATATATACAATATAGTTATATATTGATTATATTAATATATATATTATATTTCTTATGTGTTTTTATATATACACAGTGCACACACATCGATTATGTAAACATAAACATTTATTTTGGATGCGATTAATCAAGATTAATCGTTTTTTTACAGCACTAAAAAAGACACTTCTG
This sequence comes from Sinocyclocheilus anophthalmus, assembly GCA_018155175.1. NCBI lineage: Eukaryota > Metazoa > Chordata > Actinopteri > Cypriniformes > Cyprinidae > Sinocyclocheilus > Sinocyclocheilus anophthalmus. The sequence continues at coordinate 402,585 of JADLZN010006564.1, read as the reverse complement.
TTTTTCTGTAAAAAGCCTGTGTCGCTGTATATATCACAAGCCAGTGTGAGAAATTAGAAAAAAACATCATATATATAAATCTTATATGGATGATAAAGGGAAAATGAATCGGTAGTAGGTTGGGTTGACGTGTACATAGTCTGTATTATACTTTTTTGTTTTTCGCTCAGCCATCGCATTGACTTGAAGTCCTTTTCCACCTTAAAGAGACTCATATTAACATGACACTGCTTCTGCTACCAAATGTACTTCTTGAATTTGTCATAGGATCTTCTTTAATAAGCCGACTGTTACATAACTCTCATCGCCTTTCATGTGCGTCCACTCATACATTTCATTTTTTTTAATTACCAAACAAGGAGAGGATGGTTTTAATATGCATTCTGTTTCTAAGTAGATGATGAGACCCTATTGATGTTTAACTATAACTGTGACCATGTTGAGAACATGAAATAAATCAATATACCGAAAATTCCTAACTTGTATTGTTCTGTATTAAAGCACACATTGATGTAAATTATTTTACATGCATGTCTCCAAGTCCTTAACATGTTCTGTGAATCTCAAAAGCCATTTTATGAATGCATTCTTGTATCATAGTTATTTACAAATCATGAGAAATACCTTCAAAACTCTCCAAGGCAAAGTTGAATTCAACATACAAGTACATTTGAGTCAGCGAGGTCATTGCGTAACTTGTTTTATGAAGGTTTGGTGATTGTCAGAATCCATGCAATAGTCTTTCTCTGTCTGACATATTCTTATGCATTCATTTCTGTTGATATTGATCAAATTAAAGCATCCTGTGAATAACTGGTAGATTAGTCTCTGCCTTCTCAGTAGTCCTTGGGAGCTTTTATGAGCTTTGATGAACTTGAGTTTCTTAGTATCTTTACATCTGTGGATGTCAAACTCAAGATCAGTGCATCCTCCTTTATGCGCTGATAGAAGTTACACGTTAGGAGCCAAGACATCACACAAATGCTTTGAAAACTGTTTCCACAAAAATATTAAGCAGAAAATAATAAGAAATAATTCTTGTGCAGCAAATCAGAATATTAAAATGATTTCTGAAGGATCATGTGACACTGAAGTCTGGAGTCATGACTGCTGGAAATTCAGCTTTGCATCACATTACATTTTAAAAGATTTTACAATAGAAGACAGTTATGTTAAATACAATATTAATATTGTACTGTGTTTTTGATCAAATAAAAGCAGTCTTGGTGAAAAGACGTTTAAAAATCTTACCAACCCCAAACATTTGAATGGTAGATAGGTTACTTTACTTGAAGGGGTATGCGTAAGACTGACATGACACATGTCATGAATATGAAGGAGGTTTTATGCATGTTTATGACAACTGTCATTAAGTGTCATTCGCTCAGTTATGTCATTTTTAATGCAAATATGACATTATTTGACCTAACCCTACCCCTACCCTTACCCCTAACCATAGCCCATAACAAAGACATCTCAAACAATGTCATCTTTGCATTAAAAATTACATAACTGAGCGAATGACACTTAATGACAGTTGTCATAAACATGCATAAAAAACCTTCACATGTCATGATTATGTAGGTGTCATGTCATGATTATGTAGGTGTCATGTCATGATTATGAAGGTGTCATGTCAGTCTTATGCACACCCCTTCAAGTAAAGTGTAACCGGTAGATATTATTAAAGATGATAGCCTAAGGCTGAAAGCCTCAAGATTCATGGTTACGTGAATAAAATGCACAGCACATCAGTTGTGAATGACTGGATAAACTGTTTCTTATGAATGTGACCTACAGACAGGTGGTGAGAAAGAGACTATGTGCCCTTTTTGTCTGTGCCTGTGGCTTGCTGTATAGGCTATAAATAGAGCAGCTTTGAGGGTTAAATCCTCATTGTCAACACTAACGGCGGCATAGCTGCCCAAAGAAGGACTGGGAGGAAAGAGACCCACTTAACTGCTAATCACAGTTATTTCAGTAATATTTGAAAGCAGCAATTCACATAAATCTAAGCAAGTGCTGTGATGAATTCAGTCACTAGATAGAATTCACGAATCACGATCAATGTTTTCACTCAGCAATTTGCGTAGTGCGACTAAATACTGACACCTGCAGGGCATGAAATGAACTGCACCACAGTGGACTCGTGTCGTCATCAATGTGAGACGAAACTGGGTGAAAGGGTTTTTCAGCCAGTCGTAGGGTGATTGGGGTGAATCTCTACGTTGAAGATGAACCTGAACAAACTTTTTGGTTTGTCAAGATCTGTCAGTCTTGGGCGAAATGTGTTCGCTGCACGAGTCGCGCAAAAAAGAGATTGTCTGCTTCACTTTCAGTCGCGGCGCTCCATTAGATCCAGTGCGAGGAGTTTGACTTATGCCAAAGATCTGTTCCTGGGCAAAGTCAACAAGGTAATGTCAACAAACTGCAGAATAATTTGTTGTGATACTGCTGACCACTTCAGCAAGGTCAAGGCGCTATATAATCAATAATGGCGACGATAGTGTTAGTAATATTTATTGTTATTACAGTGGATGGTTTTCTTTTTGGTTAAACATTCTACTGCAATGCTACATTAAAATTATACATCTTTCAGGCCGAAGTCTTTCCCTACCCAGAAATCAGCAAAGAAGAATTAGAGGAGCTGAACCAACTTGTTCAGCCTGTGGAGAAGTTTTTCAATGAAGATGGTGGGTACAAAACAAGAGTGAATTATTGTGTTTTCGTTTCATTATTATGAGCTTCCTGTTCATATGTTGTATTGTGTTATATTATACTGACATGCATCCACTTGTGATACTTTTTTTCTATATAACAGCAATTTTCATTAAAAAAAAAAGTATGTTAACAGGGTAACTGTAGTGCATTAAATGTAGTTAATTAACAATTAATAATTAACATTAATTTCAGAAATAGTTTTGCGCTTAATTGGAAGTAAGGAAATCTGCCATTTGTACAAAGGAAATGTAAAATTTTCTTACTGATTAGTGACTTTTACATCATAAAAAAACTTAACATAACTTTGTATTTATTTATTTCAAGATTTTATATATTTATATATACAGTGTTATTACCTGATCTCAGCTTTTGCGTTTTCATGGATGATATTCATACAAATTACTGGGGGAAAAAAGTGTCTTTTTTTCTGTACATGTGCAAATATCACCATAGTTGATTCTAAGAAGATTGACCATGAGGCCGTGATTCCTCCTGAGACTTTGAATGGACTAAAGGAGCTGGGGCTGTTTGGGATCCAGGTACCTGAAGAATATGGTGAGACTGACCTCTGACTTTATACTTGAGACAATTTCTTATATATCATCAGAGAGTTTCATATTGTTTGCCTGTTTCTTCCAGGCGGTCTGGGCCTCTCAAACACCATGTATGCCAGGTTAGGAGAGATCACGTCTTTAGATGGGGCTATTGCAGTCACACTTGCAGCACATCAAGCCATTGGTCTGAAGGTGAGCAAATGACTTTCAGTGTTTCATTGTGAGTCCTGTATTAAAGCAATAGTTTACGCATAAATTAAAATTAGCTGAAAACTTTTTTTTAGAACAACTTGGTAATTAACTCTGTGTTTTAGGGTATACTGATAGCTGGAAACGATGCTCAGAAAGCAAAGTACCTGCCCAAACTAGCAACAGGAGAGCATATCGCAGCTTTCTGCCTCACTGAACCTGGAAGGTACAGCATTTAACCTGAGATTAAGAACTGATCATTTTTGGAATCTGCTTTAATTATTATTTTTAGATGAAATGTACTCTCATGTGTTAGCGGCAGTGATGCTGCATCTATACAGACACGTGCCACGCTGACAGAAGATGGGAAGCACTTCTTGCTCAATGGCACAAAGGTGACTGCTTCAATCAGGTCATTGTGTTTGGCTTAGTGAAATCTCTTTATTGCATGATTTTGATTAAATGTTGATGTTTGCTCTCAAGTTTTGGATTTCCAATGGTGGCTGGGCAGACATCATGACTGTGTTTGCCAGAACTGAAGTTGTTGACAAAGACGGTCAAAAGAAAGATAAGATCACAGCTTTCATTGTAGAGAGGGCGTTCGGTGGTGTCACCAGTGGCAAACCTGAAGACAAACTGGGCATCAGAGGCTCAAACAGTAAGTATCAACCTTCACCTACTTTTGTGCTTGAAGCTAATGTGGAAATGTATTAGTCATTGAATATTATTCCGCCTCAAAGCTGGAGAAAAACAAGCCACAGTTAAAAATTTATTTTTTATTAGAATTTTATATTGTTCTAAAAAAAATTCTGTTTCAAATAAATGCTGTTTGAGCTTTCTGTTCCTCAAAGACTCCTGAAATCACTTGCCCACACACTTAAACAGCACAACTGTTTTCAACATTTTTAATGAAACAAAAAGTACATTTCTTGAGCACCAATCTGTACTGAATGATCTCTGAAGGATCAAATGACATTAACATGACATTTATTAAAATATAATAAAATAGAAAACAATTATTTTAAATTGTGGTAATATTTCACAATAGTACTGTTTTTATTGTTTTACGTTCAAATAAATGCAGCCTTGGTGAATATGAGACATTTTTCAAAAACATTAAAAAAATCTTACAAACCTCAAACTTTTGAACGGTAGTGTAAATACATTATCTTATATAAATACCCTAACATGCAAGTTGGGGTCTGTAAGATTTTTTTATATATATATATAATATAAATAAAACCAAGTGGCTTTTATTTCAAAGATGGAACAAATAGACATTCCTTCTTAAGTAAAAGATTTCACGAAAAATGGTAGGTTATATAAAAAATAGAAAAAACAATATTTATTGTTAAAAATTTAGTTTTGTAATTGGATTGCATTTTTTGCATGAATGTTCGTTGAATATTTCTACATTTTTCGATAGCCTGTGAAATCACATTTGAAGACACCAAGGTGCCAATTGAGAATGTAATTGGTGAAGTCGGGGGTGGTTTTAAGGTGATCCAAACACACAGCACTGCACATGTTTTTAGCACTATAATGACATGATGTTGTGTTGACACGTCTCATGTACATCGTCTTTAGGTTGCCATGAACATTCTGAATAACGGGCGCTTCAGCATGGGCAGTGCAGGTGCAGGGATGATCAAGAGGCTGATTGGTGAGAACATGATTCTTTGAAAATTCACTCTTTCTCACATCCTTGTATATGTAAATATCTAATCTATACATCCTTTTAATTTAAATTCATTTACATGCCACATCATTCCAGAGTTGACATCAGAATATGCAGGCACGAGAAAACAATTCAACAGGAGCCTTTCTGAGTTTGGAATGATTCAGGTATGTGTTATATGTCATATTTAGTCATATTGAATGATTCTGTTGTTATTTGCGTAGTTTATTAATAGCCAACAATATATGGTTTTATTTTGCTTTGGCACAGGATAAGTTTGCTACCATGGCACTGAATGCGTTTGTGATGGAGAGCATGGCTTACCTCACTGCTGGAATGATGGACCGACCTGGAGTCCCGGACTGTTCTCTGGAGGCTGCTATGGTCAAGGTAAAGTAACCTAAAATCATCATCACTTGAACTTTGTCTTATTATAAATGATAAACAACACACTGGAGCAATGATTATACAGGTCTTCAGCTCTGAGGGCAGCTGGATCTGTGTGAGTGAAGCCCTGCATGTTTTAGGAGGGCTTGGCTTCACCAAGAACTACCCCTATGAGCGCTACCTCAGGGACTGCCGTATCCTCCAGATATTTGAGGTACAGATGAACATTATGGGAAATGCCTTATATATATATATATATATATATATTATTATTGTTTCAAATTTTTGATTAAATAAATTCCGTTGTGGTGAGCATAAGAGACATTTATCTATATATATAATATATATATATATATCTATATATATATATATATATAATAATATATTGTATTTATTTTTGAGTTTTATTTTTTTATTGAAGTCAAATGATCAAAATCGCTTTGTTTACCTTTAATGTACCCACTACCATTCAGAAGTGTTGTGCCAGTGTTTAGTTTTTTTTAAAGAAAATTCGCTTATGCTCCCACACTGCATTGATTTAATAAAAAATAGAGTAAAAACAATAATATTCTGAAATATTTTTACATTTTAAATAACTGTTTTCCATTTATTTCTAAAAGTAATTTATCCCTTTGATTGTAAAGCTGAATTTTCAGCATCATTACTCTAGTTTTCAGTGTCACATGATCTTTCAGAATCATTCTAATATGCTGATTTGCTGCTTACAAAACATTTCTTCTTATCGATGTGAAAAACAGTTGTGCTGCTTAATATTTTGGAAAAATTGGAAACTCTGATTTTCAGGATTGTTTGATGAATATGAAGCTCAAAAAACATTTATTTGAAATACAAATATTTTGTCACATTTCCTTGGCAGACCTACAATAATACAATGTTCTTAAAAAAAAAAACAAACTTTTGAATGATATTGTACTTAAATGCTTTAGTGAAATAAATTGAACAATTGTTTTTTTTAAAAAAAGGTTTACAACATTTTTATTTTTCATTTTTGATCACCAGGGGGCATGTTGTGACAAATGCAAAGCACAGAATGAACATGCAAAAACAATTGAATATATTATATTATTAAGTGTTATTTTCTTTCCTGCTTTAAGGGCACCAATGAGATTTTGAGGATGTACATTGCACTTACCGGAATGCAGTACGCCGGAAAGATACTAACAGGAAAAATAAAGTATGTAAGAAATATAATAACTTTCATTATTATTAGTTTATAATACGTTTATTTAAAAGTAACACAACTGCATGCTTTGATATGTGGCATTGTCTTCTCACAGGGAGATGAAGAAGGGAAATGTGGGGGTGGTGTTTGAGATTCTGGGAAAGAAATTGAAGGACTTAGTAGTGAAGACGGTGGACTTTGGACTGACTGGCAAAGATGGCGTTGTGCACCCCAGTCTGACGGTACAGAACAATGCTGCTTGTGCTCTATATAGCTGTAATCTGTCATAATACAGAGTAAAAAGACACCAGTGGGGGTCATAAACTGAATGTACGTCATGGTAATAACAGCAGCACAGCGATGTCCAGTAAAAGTCTTGTCACCCTCACATCAGATCTCGCCTAGTTCTCCTGCCAGTCACATTTCATCAGGCGGAATCCTTCCTTCTGATCTCTCCTTTAAACCCGTGTGGTTGGGTAATTGAGCCCGGCTTGTGTTCAGAGGAGTGATGATGTCATCTTTCTCCCACAGGAGAGTGCCAAAATGTTTGAGCAGAATGCTGCACACTTCGGCTCCACTGTAGAAAGCTTACTGTACCGGTATGGAAAGGTAAAGTTGTGTGAAGCTGTTATTTACTATTTATTGCGTTATTTTGAAACTCTTGAAGCAGTTTTAATTTTTAATAGATTTCTTACATATTTTTACAAAAGTTTTTCATGTTTTTTTTTATTATTTGTATCAGTCCTGCAGACTCTGGATGATGGGTCATGTCATTCCAAAGCAAAACTCTTTCTTTATACATAAAAACAGATATTTATAGTAAACTAAGCCTCATAGTCACCATTCCCATCAATCTCATTTTCCCCACCATCAGTTTTTAATCCAAGTTTGTGCACATTCCTCGGATGCTGCCAGAAAATGAAAAATTACCATTCATTTAACATACAGGCATGGTTTTTTTTTCATGTAACACACAAGGTAATTAGCGTGGGCCATCAGCGCTGCTGGGACCATGTCTCTGGTCCCTTCTTTTCTGTTGGGCTGAGGTAATGCTCATGTGTGACACAGCTGGCCTCACTCTCTCTTTTCTGAATGAACATCTGTGTGGCCGTGCTGTTGTAATCAGACTTCTGTGACAAGAGAGCAGCCTGGAACTGCTTCAGATTTCCACAGATTTTTCCTTTTGGAACGCATTATGCTTCATCTTCGTTCATTCTCATTTGTAGGAAATACTTAAAAAGAATAAATCCCCCTGCCGCAGTGTTTTTGCCTACATGCTGTGTGAAATACAAACTGTAGAGTGGCAGGCACAGGATGTGTTTGTCTCTTTATGGGAGTTACCGTTATGACAGCCTTTATTTGTTCTACTTTGAGTGACCTAGATCACCTGAAATATCTTGAAATATGATATTGAGTTAGTTTCATTCTAAATACTGACAAATATGCTTTTACATGATTATATTTTTAAAAATTAATTAAAAAATGTACATTTTATTATAATAGAGAAGTGATTGTCATCAAGACTATTAAATAAACAGAAATTCAACTTCTTTTTTTTTTAGATATTCATCTAAGTTTAGTTTGTAAAAATTTAAAAAAAAAACAAAAAACAAAGTATTTTATATTTATCTGCAATGCTACTTCCAAGCTTAAACATTTTGATCAAATGGCTTTTAGGACATGAGAAACATAAATTCAGTCAAGTGTGTCCAAGCTATTTAATTCACACCATGCCAGTGCAAGTTTGAGGTCAGTAAGATTTTTTTTTTTTTAAAGAAATTAATACTTTTGTTCAGCAAGGGTGCTTTATATTGTTCAAAGATGTCGGTAAATAATTTTAAAATGTTACAGAAAAAGTCAATTTCAAATAAACGCTGTTCCTTTAAACATTCGATTCATCAAAGAATCCTGTAAAAAAATAAAATTAAATAAGTATCACGATTTCCACAAAATATTAGGCAGCACAACTGTTTTCAACAGTGATATGAAAGAAATGTTTCTTTAAACACCAAATCAGCATATTAAAAGTATTTTTGCAGATTTTTAAACTGAAGCTGGAGCAATGGCTGATGAATATTTAAACTTTTGAATGATAGTGTACATAGAAAATAAAATCATGAACTTTATTGATTCTTATAGAAAGCATTTTGTCAGAAACCCCTAATATTCACTTGTGCATCTTACAGTTTCACTTATCTCTAACTCCATCTGTTTCAGACAATCGTTGATGAGCAGCTTGCGCTGAAGAAAGTTGCAGATGTATTAATTAACCTCTACGCCATGACAGCCGTCCTGTCCCGGACCAGTCGCTCCATCAGCATTGGCCTGCGCAACCATGACCATGAGGTAACGGACTTTTAAAAGTTTCACACTGAGGTCACAAGGTCAGTTTCAAAACAAGCCTGTTGATGGAGCACATTACTGTACCTGTAACCTGATTCTCATTTTGAGACTTGCCTCTAGACTTCAACCTAGGGCTGGGCGATATAGCAAAAAAATTCATCAACGATATAATGTTTCATATCGTTCGGTATCGATAATTATTGACATTTTTTATAACCTTTTTTAACCATCTGTATTTACCATTGCTTAAATCCAACAGAGCGAAGCGCTCATTACACGATTGCATTTAAAAACATATGAGACGCACTGAAAAGGAAATAAACTTCCACAAATTCGTGACCTGTGTTCTAAAAGTTTCAACTGTTTTAACTTTGCATGGCTTTCTATACATCTCTTGTGTGAGACTCGAGTGCAGCAGACATATTTGTCCTTCAAAATGCGCTGAATATGTGTTCTGTGTGAATGGCTTGTTTCGGTTTTAACTTAATCAAGATCTTCTCCGCATTGAGCTACTATATTTCTCTAATATTTTGAACGAATAAAGCCGCAGCGGCGCGTCTCATGGGCTAGACTAACAAAACATTAAAATGCAACAACGTCACTTACATCATCATCACCGCATCTGGCGTGCCATTGATGACGCTCCCTGACGCACACCTAACATTTAAATGCAAATGTTTATTTTAAATTCGACTAATATTCATTCTTTATTCACAATCTCCTCATCACAGGCACTCATTTCAGCATGTGTTTGTGTGTGCTGTCTGCGTCACTCATCATAGCACATGCCTATATCGAAAATTTTTTATTTCGTTATCAAAGAAGGTGTACCGTCGATAAATATCGATACCGTTTTATTGCCCAGGCCTACTTCAACCTTTTGTTCAGTGTTCAGTCAATGAAGGATGCAATGTTGAACAAGTACAGATTAGGGCAAAAAAGAAGAAACGGTTCATTTGCTTGACCCATTTAGAGGACTAAACTTGAAAGGATCATTTTATTTGTTTGTGGACGTTGCAGTGTGACAAAAGAAGCATTTCTTCTCAGAAGTGGATTGGTCCCGGGAGGCATTTCGATAAGCTGAATTTTAATTAATAGCAGCAGGTCTGTTTTAATTTTGCATGAGAGAAACAATTGACGGAAACAATTTAATGACTTGTCATGCTGAGACTGTGCTGCTTGCTTGCATATTGGCCGACCCATAAATAGTTATAGAAGGTTATACACACTTTTAAATATACATTTCATAATTCTGTGGTGGTGTTTTTTTTTTTTTTTGGCTGTTCAACTTTTGTGAAATTGTTCTTAGGTCAAAGAGTGTAAAATGATTTTGCCAACAAAAACCTCATAATCAAGGAAATTTGCTTGCACATTAATTCTAAAATCGTTAATGTAAACAGCCTTGTTAAATCTCTGCTGGCTTTCAGGTGCTGCTCACCAACACTTTCTGCAAGGATGCTCATTTCAAGAACAACTTCTTGTTGACTCAGCTTCAAAAAAGTGAGTAAAATGCACAGCTATAATTGATACCAGCCCTTCTCGTTTTATTGCATAGCAAGACAAAGCGCTTGCACATGTTGTAGAATTTTCTCCACAACCTTACAAAACCATAAGTCCGTCACTAACACTTGCATGCGCTCTTCATACTGTTCCAATTATTGTCTGCCTAATAACTCCAGTCAATGCAATGCATTAGATCAGAGCATTCAGTGAACGGATTGGGACTTGTTTGTTTTCTCCAGATTCCCCAGAGGACAACGATGCCAACACAAAGAAGATCGCCCAGGAGGTCTTAGCCAAGAGGGCGTATGTCTGCTCACATCCTCTCGACAGAACCTTCTGACATGTCTGACAGGCTTCCCACAACCTTGTGTCTCAGTTTAACCCAACAAAAGTGAGAGTAACTGCTGTGATAATTAAATAGACTTCTCAGAATATGCAGTATTGATTGAGCCTCACTCTCCAATGTTTTAGTTCTTTTTATATCAGTTTTCTATGACATATAGTGTCACCTAAGTGCTTCTTAATATTCGTCGAACAACATAAAATGTGAACACAAAAGTGATTTTGAAGCAATACCTTTAATGCACATGTAAGGTGATGTCTTTGTTGGTTCTCATCTCTGTGATGTTTCTGCTGTGTTTGAAGTAGGCAGTTATCATATGTGTCTTTGGGGCTTCAGAAGGTTTCTGGAAGGAGTGTGTGCTTTTCTCTTCATCTGTGAGTGCTAAAACACTATGCTTGTGGAGGAATGAATGTGGCCTCCAGTAATCTCTGTTAAAAAATCTAAACGTTAATGTCAGAGCAGTTTAAAATGTGATACATTTTTTTCTCAGTTCTGCACCGCAGTGCTTCCAGAACGTTCTTTTTGTTTGTTTCGACAACTTATATAAGTAGTGTGAATGGTTCTTGCTCCTTTCCAAGTTGGGGTGCAGTAATTTAGCCTATTATTAATTATTAAAACAGTACAAACTGAAGCACAAGGATTGTGTCTAACCTGAAGTGGAATTTGCTGAACTGGGATGAGTATCTTGGAATTGTGTTTTTGTCCCAGCTCAGGCTGTGGTTCTGAAAGGGTCCAGGAGCAAATGGAATATTGGCCTCCCTCTCTGCTGAGCCAGTCTTTTCAGAAGACTGGACCACAGAAATAACAGGAATGGACTGAGAGAGGAAAAAAAATACAGGGATTAGATCTCAAAAATTCTAGTAAGCCTAAACGGTTTACAGAATCCTGAAGTATGTTTTTGAAGTACGTTGGACATTTGTCTGTTAGGAGATATAACAATCTGCTCTGTCCATGTGATTTCTAAAATTGTTTTAAGTTAATCTAACAATAAATCTGATATAATTTTCAAAATGATATTTGACTGTCATGCATATTTTTATGTTCTGCATTAATGTCATTTCAGGAAATCATTTAGCTTTTTGTTACTTTTAAAGCCATTCCTGGCCTCTTTGGAGAATATTTCATGGGCTTGTCCTTCAGTATGTCTTCTAGTTTATCCAGACCAGCTTTCTTCATGTGACAACTGAACTCCGGAACTCTACCACTTCCTGTAGAGGTCTCATCGAACAACATCTTCCTCTGGCACCTGTTGTACTGAGCATGTACAGCCTGGAGCTGTCCCTCATGGAGAGGCTCCCCTAAACAAAATGCAAGGTAAAATGAGCCCACTTGAGTCTTGTTTCATACAAATGAATCGGGCGCCATCTTTTTTTAGTTATCGATTGTACTGAAAAAAGACATTAGAGGACTTCAGAATTAATACAATACAACATAATACTGTTGCAGGGCTCCTTATGTTACTAGATTGCATTTTTTTCTTTTCTTTGAATGCGTTATCATGCGCAAGTACAACATATCCACCTACCATATGGTTACACAGGAAAACGATAGAAAAACAGCAGAGTGGAATGCGAAAATGGCCCTAGTTGACTTTTCCTTTAGTGGAAGCTTTAAGATAATATACAGGTTAAAAAAAACTTTTTTTTATATATATTTCCACTCAAATCAACATTTCATGTCCATGTAAATATTTATTTGGTGAGTAGTTGTGTAGTAATAATAATTGTGTGATTTGTTAATGTTAAGAGAATGTTACCAGCCAAATGAATGCTCAGGGGGAGCGCTGGCCCAAACTCTTAACGGGGGCTTTCAGTAAAGTTCAAAATCCTGATATCTGTGGATCCATGACAGCCTGGATCTGGAAAGTGTTGGCTTCAATTTGTTCCCATGGAGAATGTTTTCTCTCCAAGGCTGTGAACAAAAATAAAAAAACATTAATCCCATGCTGAAAACAGCTGACAATAACAAATTGTAAAGACACAAATATACATGTTCAGTTGTTCAAATAGGAGAAGCTGCTAATGATAATATCAGTCTGTCATCTGTAAGGTTCACATTTTTGGGTGCTACACTCATGTTCAGCAGGGAACAATAAGTTACAGACTCTGAAAGGCAGATAAATCAATTTCAGGCAAGCACATGCTTCTAGAGTCCCATGAGTCAATCAGCATTAGCCCTGTCACCGAACTTGCAATCAAATACTGTCTTAAGCTTTGGGGATCTGTAAAGAGGTGGGCAAGGTAGGTAAACATCAGTAAAACTCTATCTTCTTGCTTAAGCTCTTAGGAATGTCTCACATTGCACTGAGAGGGAAACATGACACAGATGGGGGTAATGGTGGTATCGCAACTCTATCTGAGCATCGTCTGGTCACTTTGGGTGCTGGTTAGATTCAATACTGCTCTTAAAATCTGGGTAAGAGATGCGAATGCAAGTGGAGTCCTAGAAAGAGGATAAATAATCACATTTCGCCAAATACAGCTTAAATACGGATATAATCTCAAAAAGGCCCAGCAACCTGCCTAAGCACATCACAGAGATCTTTTTTCAAAGTTGAACAATTTATTTTGGTTAATGCAATTAATGCCAACCTTCAAAAGTTCTCTGTAGAGTAGTTCTCTACCCTGTTCATTCTTTGAACAGTAATATTTACCAAAAAAGTTTGTAAGTCACTACTCGCCCTGTGGATGTCGTCAATATTTGCCTGAAATAAAAAATGCATTCAATCAATTGCTAATTCAGTTGCCTTCCAAACCCCATTTGATAAGCATATCAGTCATTCATTACCTGAATGAAGTCTTTCACATTTTTACCCTCATTCTGTTTCCATTGGAAATATTCTCTGTTGAAGTTGTCTAGAGGTATGCGAGTTCTCTTTCTAATGTTATGATGATCAGGTATATCCTGAGATTGCTTGGTCTCTGTTGCCAACCATAACTCTCCTCTCCCAAAATCCGATCCAAACTCGTTGCTTAAGCTTAGAACCATGTCGGCTGATGGGAACAGGTCATGGTGCACTACTTCTTGAAGCTTCTTGGCTTCACTAGTTTTAGCAATTACCACACTGAATACTTTTTTGTGAAGTATAATGCATCCAATTACACATGGTACTTCATTTTGAAATTGTAGTAAAACATTAATACTATCCTAAACCAATCACTGTGCTGTCTTGTAGCCTACTGAGAAACCCAAGAAAAAAGGACCATGCTAGAAAGAAGGTGGCAAAAGGGAGATGCTCTTTGGGTGTAATTGCATTTTTACCATTTCATGGCTTCAAGACCGGCTTGAGGAACCGTATTTCTGATAAACACCAGAGGCTCCATCAAAATGGTCTCAAGTGGTTTCACAAGGCAAACTGGACTCAGACCCATGTCAAGCATGTCATACAGTCGCTTTGAGAAACTCAAGTCTGAGTTATACAGCACAGTCACCTGTTCCTCATCATCTCCATCCAACCTGGAAAAGATCAGATCAGTCTGTATGATCTTTGGGAATTTTTGATGCATATTGGTAAATGTTGCGCACATGTGGGAGCGATTTAAATGATTACTCTCTAACTTCATAGGCACTGTAGTCCACAGTCTTTTGACTGCTTGATCCTTCAATCCTTCCAGAATAAAAAGGTGTAGAGCCTTATCCGTCATATGAAATCCAGTGAGAACATTCAGCCTTTTGTTCTCTGTCTTTGGTGTTTATTTTATGACCAGACTTGACCTTTTGAATGGTTTCCTCTGGATAACAGTTTAGTTGGAAGGCATCTGCATTGATTTGTAGAATTTCTGATGTCAGTTTGGCTAAGAAGGGAGTATTGTTATACTTGAAGACATAAATCATGCAACCAAAAGGACAGTCTCCTTCACTGTTGCTATCTTCAGGATGAAGGGTGTGTGCTATCTCCACCTGGACTTTCAGTTGGGCGTCAGCTTCAAGATAATGACCCACTGGCATTGCAATATCTGAGGGAACCTCAGAAGAACTTCTGAGTTTATTTTGCTTAGAAGCAGAGCACCTAATGGGCAGTTTCAGCTTCAAATAGTTGCATCCTCGAAGAAGATCTGAAAAATCTAGTTTTGCTATGCCATATGAATCATGAAATTCAGTATCTCCTTTTAACGCATTACGAGTAGCCCATAAATCATTTTTGGCATCACTGAGGTCAGTCCCAAATATAGCTGGTGTACTGGAGGGTTTTTGCTTTTTTCTTTCTCGATCATGGACCTCGATCTTCATGGGTGGACCTCTAAGAAACTCAGAGGCTCAGAAGGCTAGTAAAAATCACATTTACATCCTTGAAGTAGATGTTAGCATTGTGATCATGGCCTTTGGTTCTGTAAATAGGCATGTTGTGGAACTTTTACTGGCAGTAGACGTTAAGACATTTTGCCTGTTGAAAGATGAATGTGATTATTCCTAATTTGTTTAATATGTTCATGTTGAATAATCAAACTAATCATTTCTGAAGTAGCATACCTTAAGTACACAGAAAGGGACTGGAAATGATGGTAGAGAAGAAGCTGATAAAACTGTGATGACTGCTGCTTGGATTTAAGTGGCTGATCAAGAGTGATGTTCCAGAATCCCTCTTTTACTCCTCCGGAACAAAATCCCAGGCAGTCAGTGATCATCATACTCCCTAACATGAAGACGCAGTACATGCCAGCCATGATGTTTGAAAAATATATATCATACACTACCTTTCAAAAGTTTGGGACTGGTAAGATGTTTCTTTTTTGTTTTTTTATGTTTTTGAGAAAGTCTGTTAGAATTTATTTGATAAAATATACAACAACATATTGGGAACTAGTTTTTAAAAGCCATTACTCCAGTCTTTCAAAATCCTTCAGAAATTATTCTGATATGCTGATTTGGTGCTCAAGAAACATTTCCTAATATTTTATCCATATTAAATAATATGAAATGTTTCTTGCATTTATATACAATTTTCCTAATGTTATTAATAAATGCTTAATATTTTTGTGGAAACAGTGATACATTTTTTTTTGTTCTTTGAGAGAACAGCGTTTTCAGCCCTTTTGTATCATTATAAATGAATTTACTGTACTTTTGATGAATGTAATGCATCTATGCTGAAGGAAAGTAAACATTTCTTTTAAAAAAAAAACTTACAAATAGCAGTAAATATGTCATAATCTAACTATGAGAGTGTCCCAACGCTGTGGAGCCTTCATGTTTGGCCCCTCGACCGGGGCCTTTGCAGCTCCTCGTGAGTGTAACTAATACCATTTTAGATGCTAGAGCATTTTAGAACCAGGACCCCTGTCCAACATGCTAACCTTTCTACAAGAGCTGCTGGATAAGGGGCACAACCCTTCCACACTCAAAGTATATGTGGCAGCCATCGCGGCAAATCATTCTCTCGTGGCTGGCCATGTCAGTCAGCAGAAACAACCTAGTCGTTAAGTTTCGGAGGGGAGTTCAGACATTGAATCTGCCATAATCAGAGCAGCTCTTTGTATGCTTCAGAGGCTGCTCCAAAGGGCTGCCGATTCTGACAAAAGTCATGTTCATGATGTATTATATAAACTAACATTCACTTGCAGGAAACCTGTGTATGAGAGCCACAAGAGTGGGCGAGTACAATAGATGTTGGCTACTAATGGGGTTTTTTTGGAGCATAAAAATCAGAAAATAATTTTTATGCTTCAAGAACTACCATAAGGACTTTAATGCAAGTATCTTGCTCTACAAGAACATGTAACATGTAAACTTTAATGTCTCTTGTAAGGTTGCTAGGACGAAACTACCTACAATGAGAGGAGTGAAACTGAGCTCCAGTGAGCTGGCCTCCTTTTCCTGTTTGACCCCCATAAGTTCTGCAATATCCTGGGTGGGTTTCTGGAACAGTGTCTTCGTAGTTGGCGATGTTTGGCTCTTTTCTACTGTTAAGCCACTCTTACTAGGAACTAAATTGAAATAGACAAATAAGATGACCACTGACATGCTAATTCAAGAGTCATAATGATAAAATCATGATGAGACTATTTCATCTTGTGTATAAAGATGTATTAAGGTATTTAAGCAGTTAGTATTAATTCATCAATCCTGGTAGATTTACAGTACCGTTATAGGGTCAATAAGTTTTTTTGTTTGTTTGTTTGTGTTTTTTTAACTTAATACTTTTATTTAACAAGGATGCATAAAATTGGCCTAAGGTGACATTAAAAGCATTTGTAATGTTACAAAAGATTAATAATTAATTAATAGTTATTTCAAATAAATGCTGCTCTTTTATTAATCAAATAATCCTGAAAATAAGCAGCACATCTGTTTTCGACATGAATAAGAACAATGAACAAAGGCATGACTGAAAATTTTTAGCTTGGCCATCCTTTAATAAATTTACAATTTAATATATGATTTAAAATAGAAAGTATATTTTAGATGTAATTAAGATTCACCAATTCATTACTATTTTACCGTGTTTTTGATCAAATAAATGCAGCCTTGGTGAGCATATGAGACTTATTCAAAAGATTTATTTCAAAAACGTATAGACCCAAAAGATTTTAACTGTAGTGTATATACAAATGTGTTAACAGTGTTTCAGTGGTGGAGGACTTGAATTCAGCTGTTGGTTTTTAAATGTACTTTTCATTATAATGACACTCTGACATTATTATGACCACACAATCAAATCAAACCTTTGTATGTTGTAAAACATAATAATTGCCATCATTAGCATCACGTTGTGCCTGTGGCACAGCGAAGCTCCAAATCTCTGCGGTTTTTCATAGATGGCCTTGTTCTCAGGTTCTCCTTCTCATAGATAGCTCTCATCTCACTAACCATCTTCCTGATGCCACCTTTGAGGACATTTAGCATGAACTCTGGCATTTTTCTGCGATCTGCTTGATTTAAGAAAACAAAAAAATTATATTATTATTCATGCTAAAAAATAAGACTATTTAGACAAGACAACGTGAGTTTATTTCCTTTACTGATGTCAAGAAAAAATATTTCAAATGCAACATCAAATTGCAGACAAGTCTGAAACACTATGCATTGAAACAATACCACCCCCATACCTTTAAAGATAGCTAATGCAATGCTGACTGTACAGGTGACAATGTAGCTGCACTCTGTTGTAAACGTTGTTATTTTTTGTTCTTCCTCAGGACTGGATTCTGGGATTTCCATATATGGTTCTTTACTTTTCTCAAGATCAGGTTCACAGTCTGTGAGTTGTGTGGAGCTTAAAGACAACTTTTTGAGAATCTTTTTTGAGTCTTCATCACTTTTCTGCTTGTCAGGTGATGCTGAAGAAATGCTGGATAAGGTGATATAGAACGATCTAAAAAAAAGTACTATGATGATACTGTATTTCAGATACCACAATACAAAAAGAAAAGTAAAACTTCTGTATTTATTTTATCATTTTTAATTTAAACAATGTTGAATAAGCATCATTATTCTATAAAGTTCATCATAAAAACTTACCATAACGGACAGCAGTTTTCCAGCTTTCTCCTCACCGCTACTTTTATGTTTTAATTGATCGCATAAGCATTGGAAAACTTTGTAGTGTTGGCTTTTGTTACACAGAGTCGCTTGAACATAATGAAGCTCGCGCGCTGGTAAATAGGAAATGACAAGCTGCTCATGGAACTGCAACTCCAGTCAACAGAAGTTACACAGTGGCCGATCGACCTTCGACTCCACCGGCTCTTTTCGAAGGTACAAACTGTGCAAAAAGGAAAAATGGCATAGTTCTCACCATTGTTTAATTAATGTTTCCTAGGAATATATGGTAAAAACTAAATTACTTGTACCGTATTACTTACTACGAAAACCTATATTTAACTAGACAATACATGTACTTTTAAAAATAATGTATAGATCTATTATGACATTATGATATTTGTTTTGTTCTTTAGTTCATGTTTATTGCATTATTTTATTTTATTTTTTATTATTATAATTTTTTGTCTATGCGTGGGTTACGTAGGCTATAGGTTTATCTGCCATTGTTCATAAAAATTGTAATTAACTTTGATGTATATGTCGTCTATTTTACTATCTGTATTATTATTGTATATTTCAGCATATTTTAAGTTGCGAAGTATTAGTTGTATGTTACATTATATCAGTTCTGTATATGTATGAAATATCCTGAAAATCACCACAATGACTCTCCAATTGCTAGCTTCTTTTCAAAAGTTGTTTCCCCCTCTGTAGTTAAGGTTTTGTGGGCAGTGCTCCCTTCACAGCAACGCCCCCGCGCGCACAGAGCGAGTGTCTACTACAAGAGTGGGGCGGTCTGGTGTTCAGATGACATGAACTTGGTATGCTGTTTGTATTCTTAGAGGATCTGTTGAATCCATTAATCCATCTAGGCACTATAAATGGAATTCTTGTGAGGGAAAAGGATGGAAAAGTCGGACGCATGCGATCCATACAGCCGACCCGCGCGCAGGACACAATGGGTAGTGAGCACTCTGGCGTATCATTACGGACTCGACCGTGGAGTGGAAAACGAAATTATAGTCCTCGCAACCGGGCTGGATCAATACCTCCAAGAGATATTTCATCACATAGACTGTCAGGGAGATGGTAAAATACCAGCCGAGGATTTTAACATTCTTTGCGAGATTTTAGGACTCAGTAGAGAGTGTGATCTGGAGGAGTGCGCGGGGATTTTGGATAATCTACCCAAAGAGTTCAGCTTCAGGCAGTTTCACGCAAAACTGTGCGGCTATTTCAGTACCAAAGCTGGATGCCAGTATGAGAATGGGAGGTTGTTGGTTGGGAAGGAGAGCGAGCACATAGAGACGCAGATCAGACTCAGGAGCCCCTTGAGGCGGCGCGAGAAGGTGCTGTCTTTGGGTACCAGTAACAAGCGAGAAAGCGGAGAGCCGCCTGCTTCTTCCACTGTGGATAGACACGCGTCAGTTTGTAGGCAGCTGGGGTCCTGCACCAGGGAGTGCTATGAGGAAATCGTGGCCCTCGAGGAGGCTGAGGACAGGATAACCAAACTTGAGGAGGAAAATGCGAGTCTCAGGGAGTTGGTGGAGGACATGCGCGCGGCTCTTCAAAGCAGTGATGCTCGATCTCTGGCCTTACAGGTACAGTCATTGTGATGAACTTCACACAAGAGATTTATCCTAAAAATAACAAGGAAAACAAGCAACGATATTCTCTGAATGAAGTCTACTCGAGTTAGCGTGCGAATTTAGGTAGTTTTAGGGCACAATCTGTTGATCTTGTTCGCAAACCCATAGTATTTTGTCACCGGCATCTAAAAGAAAAAGCGTTATGAGGGCAGCTGGGGTCCCTCTCGGTAGGAATCGTCGTCTGGGGGTGGGGATCCCCCTCTGAGGGCACCGAGAATGGACCCCCCCCCAACACACACACACCCACCCCCCACAGCCCCCAATTTAGCCATATTTTGCTACACTAACCATAAACCATATACAAAATGGTAATCAATCTGCCAAAAACCATGGGTACTACACTTCTAATTTATTAAAACCATGGCTTATTTTCATAAGGGCTATGACATTCTTCTGACATGTTTTCTGTGTATCATAGGTGGGCCTATGGAAAAGCCACTCGAAACATAAACCAGAGGGTGGCTGTTTCATCGCCCACCAAAGGCGAACAGCCCAGAAACCCAACATTTCTGGGAACCTGAAGGACATCCAGAGTTTCTTGAGAGAAGTGGAGTACATCCGGAGTTCCCGGGATGGGCAGATCGAGGAGGCCATGTTCTTCAACCAGAAGCTGGAGCAGGAGCTGCGAGTATCACAAGAGGCAGGGTTGTTGCTGGAGGAATGTAATAGGACTCTTAAAAAGGAGCAGGTTGAGATGAGGAAAAGAGTGGAGGAAGCCAGGCAAGCTGTTCTCAGTGGCCTCAAGAAAGTGAAGGAGCTGGAGACCAAAGCCAGTCTTGTGCCTGTTCTGCAGAGGCACATCGAGCAGCTAGAGATGGAGCTTCTGTTCTACAGGTTAGTATAACACTTACTGTATGTGAAGTGCCAGAAGCAACAAAAACAAGTGAAATACGTAACACTTTATTTACTGAACTGCTATTTAGTGCAGTTTTGACAGTGCTTATTCAGTAGGCCTAACTATTCCCACAGACGTTTGTCATGGTGAGGTAATCTGTTTTTACATTGGGATCGCTTACTTCAGCAATCATGAACCATGAAGAAGAAATTATCCTCACTTACCACAGTTTGGCACCTGTTTCTGGGGATTTCACTGATGTAAATGTAAAGACTCTGTCAAAACATGACAATTTGGCAACTAACAAGTGAGGATGTTTACCTCAGCTACAACGGTTTCAAAGGTATTATGGAAATTGCAGAGTTCATCTTAGATATTACTTGGATATTATTCTCATTTTATGGTGCTGACAATGAAAAATTACAGTTTGACTTTTTTTTATCAGGATTTTAACAAGATTACAGCACATCTCTGCCAGAGGCTAATGCATTATTGTCATCTAAACCAGACTGAATGCAGTAAACAGTCTCATTATTGCATAATGTAGCTTCAAATAATCTGACTCGCAGTGAACTGAGATTCCTCTGGGTTAAAATGGCTCCCGCCAGAACTTGCTGGCCCTGATTGTGCAAAAGTGTGCCAACATGCATGCTATTTAGGTTGGCTTGATGTGGTTCTGCTTCTCGAGTGCAGACCTTGTTTTGTTTGGGTTCGTTTAGTTTTCAACATGTGTGGCAAATGGGCTCCCATTTTTGGTTAGCTGAAATTATGCACAGCTACTGCTGGAAGCCACTCATTTTGTAGTTTGGGTTTTATACTTGGGCTGTCATTGAACTTTCCTAGCGCGCAACCATTTAATTTACATTTAGAAGCAGTTAGTCTTAACGTCATCAGTGTTTACATATTTCTTGCATGCTAATTTTGAGACAGCATTCCTGGCAATCCTGATAAAAGTGGATTTACTGCAAGTCTGGAGTTAAAGGGGTCATATGATGCTTTTTTAAAGATCATTATTTGGTGTAACAGAATATGTTGACATGCTTTAATGTTCAAAAAACACATTATTTTTCAAATACTGTACATTATTGTAGGTCCTCTATGCCCCGCCTCTCTCAAATGCTTTGCTTTCTACAAAGTCCCTCCTTCCGACAAGTGCAGTCTGCTCTGATTGGCCAGCTGACCCAGTGCATTGTGATTGGCCGAACACCGCAAGCACTCGTCGGAAATGAAACACCCCTTACCATAATCGCAAGCTTCATCTTTCAAAATAAATGTAAAGACAGAGCCCGAAAGGGGAACAGAGTCGTGTGACAGACACAGTGATGAAGCTGGTATGTGTTTGTGATGGGACCCCCTCTCTCTCTCTCTCTCTCTCAGATTCAATTCAAGAGCTTTTATTGGCATGGTAAAAAAAGTATCTTTACATTGCCAAAGCATCTCTCTCTCTCACGTGCGCGCTCTCGCTCTCCTCTCTCTCTCTCTCTCTCGCGCACACACACACACGATGCGCAAAACTCATTTAAACAGTCAATAGCAAATACTTAAACTAATAACAAAACAGTAGCAGATTCAGAAGCGCCAGATTGTCATAGCAAAGTCAGAATTACCTCCTCTCCTAGGTTCACGAAACGGTCGTCCATAAAATACATTGCTGTTCTGTTGCAAGTAATCTTAAAGATTCCTAAATTCATCTACTTTCGGAAGGCCAAAATAAAGTGCCTTTTGCTTTCGCCTAGAAACACAGCGTCTCCCTGACATGGCTGCTTCAACACTAACTGCGGTTACTGAAACCACGCCTTCTTTCTTTGCGTGAACATTTGGGCGGCATTATGCAAATATTTCCACATAGTGAGGTAGATATGTGGGGGCGCGTTAGAACGAGCTGTTTTAGGGGGGCGTGGCAGAGTCTTAACTTTGATAAAGTATATCTCTTTGGGTTTGAGACTTTAGTCTTTGCAACTTCAGGGATCTTATCTATTCAGCTTGTAACACTCCAAAGAGAAAGGAAAACTTGAAATCGCATCATATGACCCCTTTAAAAGTGTTTTCTCATTTACAGAGATATATTTACTTTGTTAATGGGGAACGTTTTTGCAGTCATTTCAAGACTATAGTGTCCTTTTTCAGATAGTTTGAATAAAAAGTCTAGCATGCTTATGGATTTAGAAAGACATATATTAGTGAATATTGAAGTGGTGGTCATCGCATCTATTCAATGGCAACGTGCGGGTCTTACTGACAGAGACACTTTGACATTTTTTAATAAACTTTCACTTTTATACCTTCAGGCTGCACTAATCTATGTGACGTCTGTGGTGAACCTTTCTATGGCCCCTCCATTGATGCTCTTAAGCCAAATAATTCATTCCAGATCACAATGGAGCTGACACATTTGGGGAGAGTTCCATTCAGCCCGGCAAGGCCTGACTTAAACAGATTGAATGTTCCCATCTATCTTCAAACAGTTTCCCCCTCTAGAGAATAATGGAAGAACACTCCCTGTCTATATCCTAGCAACAACTCCTACCACCCTCACCAAGTTTAGAGATCTCAGCATGCTGTTTAAGAATGTTTAAAAGCATGTTCCTGTTTGTTTTTACGTTAAACTACCATACCAAATATTTGTGATGCTGCCGAAGAGTTTGTTATTCAGAAGTGCTGCTTTCTTTGCAGACTTTATTAGTTTGGGTGTAAATAATTGCTTGGGCTGTGCCGCTGTTTTAATATTCAGCCATAACCAGTAACAGACCTCACATCTCAATGCCATATTTACTCTGTCTTCACATTCGTAGAGAATATGGTAGAAAATGACATGCAGTTATTGAAATCATTTTGCCAGATATAGTTTTGTTGGACAGCAATGTGTCCAGATGACATTTTGAAGCTAAATAAAGGCTTATAAGATGGCTAATAAGATGTTTTCCCTTCTCATTATCAGATAATAGAATGATATGGAATAGTTTGGCTGATTTCACGTACACGAGATGTTAGATGTTAATCAGTTTATTTAAAAAAAATTTTTAAATAAAAAATGCTTTTATGCAAGGCTGCACTAAATTGATTAAAATGTATCAAATGAATGTTGCTCTTTTGAACTTTCTATTCATCACCTGACAAGATTGTGATCACAGTTTACACAACAATATGCAGCGCAACTGTTTTCAACTTTGATAATAATAAGGAATGTTTATTAACACCAAATCAGCATATTAGAATGATTTCTGAAGGATCATGTGACACTGAAGACTGGAGTAATGGCTGCTGAAAATTCAGCTTTGCCATCACAGGAATAAATTACATTTTAAATATAGTTAAATAGAAAAAAAGCTATTTTAAACTGTAGTAATAATTCACAACATTACAGTTTTGACTGAATTTTTTATCAAATAAATGCAGCCTTTGTGTATACAAAAACTGTACATAAACATGAAACTTTATTTTTAATAGATAATTGTATTTATATATTTTTATTCTTTACTATTATTATTTATTAGTATTATTGTATCCGTTTTTTTAAGGACCATTTTGGTAACCACAAATGTTATATTACCAGTTATTTATTGTGCATCTTTTCACCTGGTACCAAATAGATATTCACAAAGTCTAGCAATAATTGGAATAGATTACCTGTTTGCGTTAAACAAAAGTTGAAAGTGAAAGTAATTGTAGCAGTCATGAGGCTTGTGTATCAGCTGCCCCTTTTTTAGGGGGGGGGGGAATGTAAACATGCTTTGTGTCCTAGCCACGTCCAGGCTGGTATGTGGCAGATCAGAGCAGGCTTTTTTCTTCAAGGCCAGAACACCCCATGGGCAAGTGCTGAAAAGTCCCTAGAGTGCATCCAATGGGCACACAGTTCTCTGAAAACAAAAACGATGGAGGAAAGCTTTTGATGAAGAGGATACCGGTCAGGTCATGCTTTGCAGGTCATGGACTGACCCATTCACACTGAGAGCAATGTCTTTTATCTGAAGAGAGAGGTGTGTCCGCTGGCTATTTTTCATGTCCTTTGTGTTTCAGCCCTGGAGTTTCATGCCTTAGACCGGCCCACTTTTTTTTTCTTTTTTTTTTTATGTACTGGCCCTTTCAGTGCCACCTTTTGCGCTTTCTATTATGCATTTTCTTTGATCTATAATTTTTTGCTCGCATATCTCCAACAACTTCAGAAATGGAAAAAAAGGGACAATTGTGATTCTTTATCTTTTATTCTTTAAGAAAAATGTCTTTGTTCTTGTATTCTTGTAAAAAATAAGTGTTTATTCTTTAAGAAAATAAGGGACAGAATAAGGGACGCTCCAAATATTTGTACTGTACCATAATGTAGGCTGTCTGCATGCAGGTAAAAAGTTCTCCGAAATAATCACAATTGTTTTGCTTAATTTGTGTACAATTATTCTAAAAATAATTTTAATGTCATCGGCCTGAATAAATTGTAGCCTACCAATAGAGAATTGTGACTTCACAGATCACAGGTGTTTAATTTAGGAGGTGAAAACACTGTGAAATTACAAATGGCATGAAATTTGAAAGCTAACAACTGATGGTCTATGAAACGTCAATCAATAAAGCATTTTTAACAATGGCACTTAAAGTTTTGATCTAAAATATTATTGCAACTATAGCCTTTGAATGAATGAAAATGCATATTTTTCAATTAAAGAAAACTTAAGAGAGTGTGGGCTGCTTCTGGTGCAGCCGGCAGAGGATTCCGCTTGGTCTTAAAGCCTTCCTTAAATGGCATATTCACAAATAAAAAAATGATTTGCGCAAAAAGAATGATTAATTATCAATTGAATCCCGGTGCTCCCGATTAGCCAATCTGGGCCTGTTCAGACCTTAATGCAGTTATTGTAATAATCACACATTTTAATAGCTCACTTCAGTTCCCCCACCTGCCGCTTTAACCTCCCCATCTGCCACAAAAATAATCAACCATTTGACTCTTTATCTAGATGAAAGGGATGTCTATTAAACTAATTATCTCTTTCCTCAGAGTAGTAATGGTCTTGGAAATGCTGTATTTTCTAGAGACACTGTTTTAATGTCAAATGTCTTTCTTTAAGATGTGTGACAATACAAACCTGGACCCGATCAAAGTGCCTGAATTATTGCACAATTTTCTCCAGATTCCGCACATCACAATATTATGTGATTTTTTGATAATGACTTCACTGATGTTCTGGAAAAGATGATAAACACATTTGCCGTTACAAAATGTTTGGCCATTATATGCTTTCCAGATTCTTCATGTGCATCCTTTTATTTTTAATATACACTACCATTCAAAAGTTTGGGGTCACCAAGACTGCAATTATTGAATCAAAAAATACATTATTACATTATTATAATTTAAAATAATTGTTTTCCATTTTTATATATTTTAAAATGGAATTCATTCCTGTGATGACAAAGCTGAATTTTCAGCAGTCATTACTCCAGTCTTCAATATTTTTGTGGAAAACATGATAAATTACCACTCAAACGTTTCCCCTTTACAGATAAGTCTTTTTAAACATTTATTTATTTCTTTTAGTCAGCAAAGAACATTACAATTGATCAAAGTGCAGGAAAGAAGTAAGGTACAGAGATTCTATTCAAACAGATGCTGTTCTGTGACTCGAAATGTTTGTGAAAATTATCCCTTTTTATTAATAGAATATAAAAAAAAAAATTATTTTTTTTATTTTTTTTTTAATCTTACTGACCCCAAACTTTTGACCGATAGTATAATGGAAAATACTGATATGCAGGCCCTAGAGAGACTTTTTAATGAGCCATTTCCGGTCATATTCGACAGTTTGCAGTCACCCAGAATGAGAGAATGTCCAAATGTAGATCTCACAGATATTGTGTAAGGTTTCCCGAAGCCCCTCTTGGCCCTAATAAAGAAAGAGGAAGAGGTTTAGATGGAGGCCAGGTCTCATGGGGGAGGTGGTGGGAACAGACCTGATCTGATCACTTCATTTCCAAGAAAAACACACCATGTCCGTGTATGTCCTGCCTGGAGGCGTTTTTCTCTCCCTCAGAATCCAAGATGGACCGAAGCCCTCAGCCTAGACCCCAAGAGAACCACAGTGAGGCGGACCTCAGGACAAAAGAGACAGACAGAACACAAAGAGAGGAGGGGGGACAAGAGCCGCCATCTGGAGGAAGAGGCAAACACTCGGCTGTTTGTTCAGTGGGGATGAATTTCCACCATTTTACTCTATTTATCGCTCCGTTTCAGACGTGCTTTATGCCCCTCTATTCAGACCAGGTGAAAAGCATTGCATTTATCATCAGGTCTGTGCTGTTTTTGAGCTCTGCTGACATCACAGAGACTGACATGTTAAACGTAAGGCTGTCTAACCGCTCAAAAATAATCAGTTATTATTCGGAGAACTATTATTTCAGCTGCAGTGCGGCCGAATAATGTTCAGTGTATCTGGGTAAGCTGTCGTACCTCAACACATTATAGCAGGGCTGGACAGATGGAATGAACAGTCCTTTGAAAATTCCCCTCTATTATGTCTGAAGAAAGTAAAGAAACGTCAACAAAATGAGGCCTCATAAAGATTTTGTCTTTAGGAGGACTTCCTACGGCATGATTTTTTGGATCCAGTATTTTCTAAGCACTTTGAGATTGAAAAGCTCCCGAGACCTTGACTTTTTTTCCATTTTCAAACACAGCTATGAACATTTCCCTTTCTCCTCCCACCCTCGGCCAGCTGATACTCTTGCTCTGCAGACCTCAGCACTAATAAACTGCCCAAGTTGTGGGAGGACCGTTCTCAAAAACGTACACTTTTTCTTCTCCCGCTTCCTTGCGAACACTTTGACTTGTCTGAAATGGAAACTTGCACGAGGTTCAATCTGTTTAAGTCCATTTGGATTCTTCCCTAATGTGTCTGTTTCATGTTTATGGCTTGTGAGGACGCGTAAACACTTCGCGAACCTTCTTCAAAGCTGTGTTTACTGGGACTGCCCTCGTAATAACAGACATTCCAGACTCTGATTAATTACCGTCTGGTCCCCCCCAAAAACAAGATCAGGTGATTTCCCACGTCTCAGACCATATAGTGGATCTAATAACAGCATCTGTGCATCCTCACATGGTCCATGTCTGGCAGTTTGACTCAGCCTCTCTAGTCTTACTTAACCAGGTATCGTGTTACCAACCATGTGCCTAGTCTTAATTGTGGACATCTGTTTCTGTTTCATAGTCTCAAGATAAATCGGTTGCTTTATCAGCATTTATCAAGGACCTCACAACATCCGGGCAGACATAATCTTGTTATTTATGTGGTTGTTTAACATATATGATTGTCTCATCCTTCTAAATTCACTCTGAATCTTCATGCCATTGAAAGTAAACTGGGTGCAAGAGGGGGTCTGGAAGTTCAGATCCTGCTGAAATCAACACAGGAAGTGTACGTCTAAACCACAAACAGCTGGGCTCGCCCCATGTTAGTACGTCACTCTGGTCCAGTGTAAATATAGTCGAAAGATAGAAACCTATTGTCAGCAGCCTGACCACCAAAATAGAGTTCCTCGTTCAAGGCGTGAGATGAGATGTGCAGCCAAAAATGATACACAATCTAATGAGATACGTACTTATTTGGACGGGACTAGTTTTCTAAATTACGTTTGAGTTTCAGTTCTTATCACCTGATGTGTTTACTTGATTTGATGTGTTTGCGTGCATCACATAGCTACGGCATATATGTCTAATGAAATATGTATTAATATAATTTTAATTGATTATAAAGACATTTTTTAAATAAACGTAATGGAGTTTATAGAAGTGACTGCTAATAATAAACCCACGTAAGTTCTAGAAATCTAGACAAGTATCTTACCTGATGCCGATGTTAAAATGGTCAGTCGTAGCATTTCCGTGTTTGACTCCTTATTAATTTTATTGATTATTTTTTTCATCGGATGCCATCCATAATGAAAGGTACAGCATGTGGAGATTGGCTCGCAATTGGTAGCTCAGGTATGCCAAAATAAATACATCAGGAGAAGTGTTGGGATAATACAGTATAAGTAGTCACAGACATCTGCATTCAGATGGGATTCGATTTCTCAGAGGACCATTGAGGTTGCCGAAAAACAGTAGGTAATTTGTTCGGGAATTTTTATAGCGGTTGTGTGAGAAAAACACAGACATGGCAGATTCTCACAGGATTAAAATTGCACCGTACGTCTGTGAAACACAACGTCCCCCTAGGGGGGGGGGGGGGGATTAGTCATCCCCCCCAAAACTAGTCCCATCTGAATAGGGCCACAGTTCTGTCTTGCATCGGTTTTGGTTTTGTAACTTTCCATAAATTTTCTGAAAAAATAGTAAGAAAGCTCGGCAGAACTCAGTGCTGAAAGTACTGTATGATGAGTAAGTGTTGTCCTTTTCTTATTTGTACTATTTTTAGACTATGTGTCTAAAAGAAGAACAGATTAAGGTTCAGTATGTGACGTAAAGTTTTCTGCAGACACTTATCAGTGCCTCAGGCAGCTCATATAAGTTGTTCAGATAGAAAGAGACGCTAGTACAGCCAGTGCAGACTGATCAGGAAATGTCCAATCCACCTCCACTTATGCGGTTTCATTCCTGTGTCTTCTGTTAGTGTTTACTAAATAAAAAGATTGCTTTGTATAAGGTGGATATTTGGAAGACAGCAGAGATGGAATCAAACAGAATGGAATTAATGGCTGAGAAAGCTAATGTATGCCAGATGGAGGTTCTGTCATATTTGGGCTTTGTGTTTGTCTCATATGCTCTGTTCTCTCTCTCTCTCTGTGAACACTATGAAATAAAACCAGAATGTTTCAGCATTTCAGGAATATAGTATATTATATAGATATATATCATATAGAATTATATAATATATATTATATTAGTATGCATGAGAGTTACCTATGAATATTCATTTCTGCATTCTCTCATTTTGTCAGAACTGTGGCCTAGAGGGTAGTTGATTGATACTCATGACATGTTGAACTGTGCTGTGAGTTGATGTCTGGATTGCAATAAATAATTGTCAAATGTAATGTTAGCTGATGTTACACATTACATTCATGCTACTTAAAAAAAAAGACCTTGGAGGCACATTATAGCCCATATAACACACAATTTTAACATAAGTACTTTATATATATTTATGGTATATATATATATATTAATTTTTAAAAAAACAATTCATCTTCATGTTCACATTAATCTTACAATAAGGAAGATTGGTGCTCAAGAAACATTTCTTAATGTTAAAAAACAGTTTAGTGTCAAGTGCTGCTTAGGTCAAAAGAACATTTATTTGATATATATTTATATTTAATTTTTTGTAACATTATAAATCTTTACTGTAACTTTTTCTTAACTTAATTTATCCTTACTGAATCAATGTATTAATTTAGTTAAAAAAACAGTAGTGTATCATGGTACTAAATGATTACCATATTAATTGATCATGACATTTAGCTTATGCCCAAAACTTCCTTTATTAAGTGTTACCACTGCACTTGGTTCTATTAAAAAGAAAATACTTTTCTCCACCCTTATATTTTCATTTTGATTGCATTTTCATAACCCCTTATGCAACCGTTCTGTTCTACTTTGTCTTTGGCCAGACTTGTTTCACAGCCAGTGCTTGAAGAGGCCAAGAGTAAGATGGCTGGATCTAATATTGAGACTCTTTCCAAGTGTCTGGAGTGGATTCAGGTGTCTAGAGAGCTCCTTTAACTGCTCTCAGTGTGTGCCCATTTCTACAGACATAGGGTTACACTGTCATTTCAGTGTAGCTCATCTTCATTTGTTATTCTCTATCATAAAGACAGAAAGCAGATCCTGTCAGCAGATTAGTCATATACACAATTCTGATCGCTTCTACAAGACTGATATTGATGTTGGGCAAATGTGGCATACAGTATATTGTCCTGCTTTTTCAGAGGCACAAAGTTATGGCACTTATTTTATGGCACTTATTGTGAATATGGTACAGAATTATTTAATGTTTTTGTTTGAAAATAACAGTCATACACAACCATTCAAAAGTTTAGGGTTGGTAGGGTTGTTTTAATGTTTTTGATAAGTCTCTCATGCTCACAAAAGCTGCATCAATTTGGTCAAGAATACATTATTACAATTTAAATACAAATAATATATTTTAATGTATTGTAATTTATTTCTGTGATGAAAAAGCTGAATTTTCAGCATCATTATCCAGTCTTCATTGTCATAAGATCCTTCAGAAATCAGTCAATATGCTGACTTGCTGCTCAGTAAACATTCCTATTATTATAAATGTTAATATTCTTAATATTATAAACTGTGATACATTTGTTTTTCAGGATTCTTTGATAAATAGAAAGTTATAAAGCATTTATTTGATGAACAGAAGTTAAAAAACATTTATATATATTTTTTCTAACCATGTAAAAATCTTTAATGGTACTTTTGATCAATTTAATGTATCCTTGTGAAATGAAGATATTTTAAAAATCTTACTGAGCCCAATTTTTGAAAAGTAGTGTAAATCTGTTTAAACTGCATTTTGTACGACATTTTAGTGACAGTTTCTTTGTTTTTTTTGTATTTAACCTGTTCCTTGAAAGTGCCTTTTTTTTAGTACAGTACACATTATTCCAACACAAACTTAAACATCCCTGTCAATTAGACTCCAGTTAGTTACACTGTGTACCACCGTGCTTGCCTAGACCATAATACCTTACTTATGTCAGTGGGTTCCTATAGCAACCATGACAGGCCTGTTTAGGGTCTCCCTGGTACTCTCCTTCGGCAGCTGTAGGTCATCAGAGAACCCTGAAACCAACCTTTATCCGACCCACCCCCCTTTTCAAACTCCCTGCGCCTCCTCATCTGACAATGTGGATTACAAATATTGACCTTAAATTGTGTGTACCATTCAGAAGCAAAAGCGTAGTGTACCAAGGGATGATTTTGTGGGCTCATACGGCCTATATTTATGGCCGCTCTGCACTGAAGGGTTCCTCATGGCAGTGGAATATATGCATGAGTGCACCCGGCTTCAAATTCTTTTCTCTTTTTTCACTCTCTGGGATTCATGCTGGAGCAAATGGATTTCTACAGCCTTTTACTTTTTTTCTCTTCTGCAGGCAAGACATTGTCATCTGGAAACATTTATTCTTTGATTCATGAAAGCCCCCTATTGCATTTCTTCTGTCGCAAAGCTCAGCAAAACGGTTGCGTTGAAATGACAGAAACATAATCGATTGCATTCACTTATCGCTGTCTGACAAAACTAAAGATGTTCAAAATATGTTTAATTTAAAGTCAAATAATGTACTTTTAATACCTGGCTTCAGAAATGCTGAAAGATGTGCTTAGATATGTAAATGACGTCAGCCATATGTTAAACATTCATCATAGTGCATACTGTGTTTTTAGGGTCTAGTAGTTTTCATGATCTTTAATCTTTCTTTTCACGTTAAAGGGATAGTTCACCCAAAAATGAAAATTTGATGTTTATCTGCTTACCCCCAGGGCATCCAAGATGTAGGTGACTTTGTTTCTTCAGTAGAACACAAACAAAGATTTTTAACACAAACCAATGCAGTCTGTCAGTCTTATAATGGAGGTGAATAGGAATCATGGCTTTGAGAGTAAAAAAAACATACACAAACAAAACCAATTTAAACCCTGCGGCTCGTGACGATACATTGATGTGTAAAGACACAAAACGATCGGTCTGTGCAAGAAACTGAACAGTATTTATATAGTTTTTTACCTTTGATTCACACAATGTCCGAACTGTTTGAACTGTCCTGAGCGGCGGCACGTCCTCCTGAGCGCGTTCTCAACAGCAGGCATGTGAGGCGTCTTTTTCTTCTTGCTTTACGGCGGATCACAGCCACCTATCTCTCAAGTGGACCATTGACACTCCTAATTGAGATTGTAGATAGAGTGTCAATGGTCCATTTGAGAGATAGGTGGCGGTAATGCACTTATAAGTCTGTGATCCGCCATAAAGCAAGAAGAAGAAGAAGACGCCTCACTCGCCTGCTGTTGAGAATGTGCTCAGGACGACGTGCCGCTGCGCCACTCAGGACAGTTCAAACAGTTTGGACATTACGTGAATCAGAGGTAAAAAACTACAGGTACTCTCAATAAATTAGAATGTCGTGGAAAAGTTCAGTTATTTCAGTAATTCAACTCAAAGTGTGAAACTCGGGTATTAAATCAATTCAATGCACACAGACTGAAGTAGTTTAAGTCGTTGGTTCTGTTAATTGTGATGATTTTGGCTCACATTTAACAAAAACCCACCAATTCACTATCTCAACAAATTAGAATATGGTGACATGCCAATCAGCTAATCCACTCAAAACACCTTTTTGAAGGTTTCCTGAGCCTTCAAAATGGTCTCTCAGTTTGGTTCACTAGGCTACACAATCATGGGGAAGACTGCTGATCTGACAGTTGTCCAGAAGACAATCATTGACACCCTTCACAAGGAGGGTAAGCCACAAACATTAATTGCCAAAGAAGCTGGCTGTTCACATAGTGCTTTATCCAAGCATGTTAACAGAAAGTTGCGTGGAAGGAAAAAGTGTGGAAGAAAAAAAAAAAGCACAACCAACCGAGAGAACCGCAGCCTTATGTGGATTGTCAAGCAAAATCGATTCAAGAATTTGAGTGAACTTCACAAGGAATGAACTGAGGCTGGGGTCAAGGCATCAAGAGCCACCACACACAGACGTGTCAAGGAATTTGGCTACAGTTGTCGTATTCCTCTTGTTAAGCCACTCCTGAACCACAGACAACATCAGAGGCGTCTTACCTGGGCTAAGGAGAAGAAGAACTGGACTGTTGCCCAGTGGAGTGGAGGAAGGGTGGAGAAGCAGATAGCCCAAGTTGCTTGAAGTCCAGTGTTAAGTTTCCACAGTCTGTAATGATTTGGGGTGCAATGTCATCTGCTGGTGTTGGTACATTGAGTTTCTTGAAAACCAACGTCACTGCACCCGTACCAAGAAATTTTGGAGCACTTCATTGCTTCCTTCTGCTGACCAGCTTTTTGAAAGATGCTGATTTCATTTTCCAGCAGGAGTTGTCACCTGCCCACACTGCCAAAAGCACCAAAGTTGGTTAAATGACCATGGTGTTGGTGATGCTGACTGGCCTGAAATCCACCCAGACCTGAAACCACATAGAGAATCAATGGAGGAAAATGGGAAACAGAGCCCCACCAAAATGCAGACCTGGTTTTCCATACCACCTCAGCAGTGCCACTAACTGATCACCTCCATGCCACGCCGATTGAGGCAGTAATTGAAGCAAAAGGAGCCCCTACAAGTATTGAGCACATGTACAGTAAATGAACATACTTTCCAGAAGGCCAACAATTCACTAAAATGTGTTTTTGCGTTTATGAATATTCTAATTTGTTGAGAAGTGAATTGGTGGGTTTTTGTTAAATATGAGCAAAATCATCACAATTAAAAGAACCAAAGCCTTAAACTACTTCAGTCTGTGTGCATGAATTTATTAATACACGAGTTTCACAATTGAGTTGAATTACTGAAATAAATGAACTTTTCCACGACATTCTAATTTATTGAGATGCACCTGTATATAAATACTGTTCAGTTTCTTGCACAGACCGATCGTTTCGTGTCTTTACACAACAATGTATCGTCACAAGCTACAGGGTTTAATTTGGTTTTGTTTGTATACGTTTTATGACTCTCAAAGCCGTGATCCCATTCACTTTCATTATATGACTGACAAACTGCAATGGTTTGTGTTAAAAATCTTCGTTTGTGTTCTACTGAAGAAACAGTCACCTACATCTTGGATGCCCTGGGGGTAAGCAGATAAACATCAAATTTTCATTTTTGGGTGAACTATCCCTTTAATGAATCTTCTGTCACCATGCCTGGCTTCAGTTATCCACAAACACCTTAGTACCTTCGGATAAGAATTACTTTGATCATAATACTTGGCATCTTTGTTAAATAAAGATGTGGAAATGATGTGTAGTGCTATATATGTTCGAACATTTGTACATTAAAATAATGCTTAAATGAACTAATAAATGCTAATTGTTGCAATTCAAGTGCAAGTCTAAGCAGTTTATTGCTAGTGTTATGTTACTAGATTGTCCAAAACCAGAACTACCCATTAACATCTGATCTACTCTGACCTGTTATTTCACTTACTGTATTTTTCTTCACAGATCTGAAGTGTCTAAAACATCAGTTCCATTAGTCAACAAACCAGACAGACGGTATAATGGGGCTCGTCAGACTGCGCCACGCTGTTGCCTAGACACAGAGCAGGATCGACACTCGCCGACGGGACATGCAGAGACTGTGCCTGACACTAGTAAGGCAAATATTGACATTACTCAACCCTTTTTGAGACTCTGTTGGTGTGCAACCTGTAAACAGTTGATACTTGCATTTTCTGAATCATTTTAGAAGACACTCATCATCAATATTATTAAGTCCATCATTGCAGATTCATGTCTGTAAAAAAAACTGTAAAAAAAAAAAAGTTTAAAGCTGCAGTCCGTAACTTTTTCTCTTTTTTTTTTTTATTATTGATATCAATTATTGAGCAAGTACATAACCAATCAGTGTTCAAAACTATCTCCTTACCTTAGCCCGATTCACAAGAAGGAGTCCCGGCTAGTAGGCTAAATCATATGTGTGGATGCTGCAGGTGGCAGAACATTTATAACCTCTTCTTATATCAGCTTGAATAATTAAACGTATCATTTTGAGAATAGACTTTTAAACTGTGCATGATGGTAATGAAACACATGTAAGTGACTGGAATTAGAATGAACAATTTGAGAACATAGTATAAACGATGCACACCCCAGTTAATTCCGGAATAACTGCAATTGATGGTTCAAAACAGAGATGGCGACAACGCAGGCAAAATTAAGGGACTGCAGAGTTAATTAAATAAATGCAGCCTTGGTGAGCATGAGACTTACTACAAAAACATTCAAAATTGTATTGACCCCAAACCTTTAAACAATAGTGTATATATACCTTAAAGGGGTCATATGACGTTGCTAAAAAGAACAATATGTTGTGCATTTGGTGTAATGCAATGTGTTTATGCGGTTTAAGGTTTAAAAAACACATTATTTTCCACATACTGTACATTATTGTTTCTCTATGCCCCGCCTTTCTGAAATGCTTCGGTTTTTACAAAGCTCATCGGTCTGGAAAAGCGAGGTGTAGCTGATTGGCCAGCTATCCAGTGCATTGTCATTAGCAGAATACCTCAAGCGTGTGACGGAAATGTTACGCCCCCTAAACACACGTGATCCGTCCTGGGCACGGCGAGACAAAACCAGTAAAACCCATTACAAACGAGGCATTTGTTGCATCCAGTGGGGACATAATTACTGATTATAATGACTTATACTGTGTTTTTAAGCGTTGAATTGTGTATCGCGCAGCGTAAACATAAAACCATGTATGCATTTGTGATCGGAGAAACGACAAACAACAAGCGCTACTCGCATTTGAATCATCAGTGGCAAATTCTTTAAATAAAAAACGTACTTACAAGGCGGGTGTCAGAAGCGGCCAGCCTGTCCTGGCAAAGTTGGAATTGCCTCTCACTTTATAGACGCCTTGCGAACAGACCATTGTATGTACTCTGCAGGTTCAGGAAACAGTCTTCCATAAAATGCGTCACACAGCTTCACACACGACGGGCTTGAGTGAGTGGCCGGCGGCAACAACAATACTACAACGAGAATAAAAGTTACGCCTTCTTCCTTTCTGTGAACATTTGGGCGGTGTTATGCAAATCTTCCCACATAGTGACGTAGACATGTGGGGGCGTGTTTAAACGAGCCATTTTAGGAGGGCTTGGACAAGTCTTAACTTTTATAAAGAATATCTCTTTGGATTTGAGACTTTAGTCTTTGCAACTTTACAGATCTTCTTTATGCACCAAGAGCTTGTAACACTCCAAAGAGAAAGGACCAATTTAAATCGCATCATATGACTCCTTTAATGTGGTAACATCTAAATGAACTGGTTTATTCAAGTAAAACAAAAATGCATTTTTATTTTGATACGTTGCTTCAAGTGTAAGAAATTTCATGCATGTTTATGCTGTGTGTTCATATAGTGGAGGAGCAGCTTTTCCGTTCAGTGGAGGGTCAGGCGGCGTCTGATGAAGAGGAAGAAAGATGGACCGGAGAGCAACAGAGACAAGTGGACAAGGTGAAGGGAATCCTCACCAGACTGTCCTGCTGTGGAGACAGGTACACCTATCCGCTGCTAACCATATCACTCAATG
Organism: Sinocyclocheilus anophthalmus; assembly: GCA_018155175.1. Lineage (NCBI taxonomy): Eukaryota > Metazoa > Chordata > Actinopteri > Cypriniformes > Cyprinidae > Sinocyclocheilus > Sinocyclocheilus anophthalmus. The sequence continues at coordinate 365,433 of JADLZN010006564.1, read as the reverse complement.
CGTTCCCAAATGCCCTTGTACGGCTGTTTACAATTATTTTGTACAATCTAAAAAATCTAATGAGATTCAAACATGTTAAGATTTAGTAAATGGCTTATAGGGAAGCATACTGCCAGGTTCCTCACGTGTTTTGTATGCTCTCAGGTGTGATGAGAAAGCAGTGAAGAAGCTGCTGTCTCATTTCGGCGACTCTCGCACAGAGGAGAGTCAGACGGCTGTGCTAGAGCTGCTGGAGAGGGTCATACGACTCAATAAACAGCTTGAACTGAAGGAGAGTCAGGCCAAGAGGGCAGAGATGTACACTGATCAGGTATGACTGCATTCAGCTGTTTTTTTGTATTTTTTTTTTTAGCTTGTGAGATAACATGTCATATTTAACTCTTAAAGGGATAGTTCACCCAAGAAAATGAAATTCTGTCATCATCTACTTGTCATTTCAAACCTGTATGACTTTCTTCTGTGCAACATGAAAACAAATATAGGTGCAACATGGAAAAAGAAAATGTTCCACAGAAGAGAGAAGGTCATACAAGTTTGGAACAACATTTTGTGGATGAATTATCCCATTTAATTAAGTACTGTAATAGCGTTATAAAATTCTTCAAGGGTTAAAAGAAAACATTCTCTGAAGGTTTAATGCTGTGTTTATGACTGAATTACCATAATTACAAGTTTCCAACAAGTTCACATCTTTGTCAAGTTGAATATTAATAATTTTTATTTCTCTTATGTGATCATTGTTAAAACAAAAAATTGTACTAAATGAATAAAGGTGCTTATTCAGCTGCCTTTACATAGCCAGAAATACCTGATGCAATTTTGCAAAAGAAGAGAGATGAACTGACAGAAAAACTAAATATTTCTGGATTCATTTTGCTGTTATGAGCGTTGTCATAGAAACAAATAATGTCTGAGCTGGAGGACATGTTCAGCTGAAGAACAGAATCACATTAAACAGAAAGAAAAACAAACTCAAATACACGTAGTAACCCAGCAGTTAAAACCTGTATCAAAGATTCCAAATACTAATGAGACATTTTCATACGCAAGGGCACAAGTTCATCCAAATAAACTTTGGCTGCTGCTGCTGCTCTTTTAAACCTCCTTACGTCACCAAACCAGGTCTTTCAGTTCTGTTTGACTTTTATGTTCATGGTTGCTGTTGGGTTCTGGGGTGTAAAATTTGATTACAAGCGGTTGTTATGAGAAGGACAGGCTTCAGAGAAAAGCCACAGCTCTCACTCAATCTCCCACCCAAGCAACTGACCGCGTGTGTGTCTGTGTGAACAGCCAATCAGATGACCGCAGGAATAAACCTCCAGGCTTTACATAATTACATGTACATTGAGCTGTTAGACACAGCTCAGCTGTGATGCACCAGACATGAACTATGTTGCTAGTGCTTTTAAAAAGGCCCCACACACATTCATGGAAAAAACCATCCTCGAACACTCTGGGCATAAGCAATTTGGGCCGAGCCTTAACGTGAGCGCAGGCAGCAGATGTGGATTTTTGACATATGGTCAGACAGGCCAAAAACAAGCATATCTGAACTATTTCTGTCTGAGAAATGATGCGTCTCGGCTGAATTATGGGCTATCGGCACATCTGGCAAAGATTCTCCTAACCTGAAATTCATTGTGTGTTGGAGTTACTGTTTAAATCGCGCAAGGTCAGCGTTGTGTCGTGTGTCTGCAGATGAGGGACGCCCTGGTCCAGGAGCTACAACAGAAGGCAGAGGAGACGGAGCTGCTCCACGTGGAGCTGCAGATGCTGGAGACGGAGCGGGTGCGTCTGTCTCTGGGAGAGGAAGAAAGTTGAGTGGATGTGCTACAGCTTCTGCAGCAGCTGCAAGAGCTGGTCAGTCCGTAGAGAATTGTCAGCCCAGTGATGCTATAGTAAATGTTTTCAAGCTGCACAATAGATGAAGGTTTATCAAGCACAATGGATTTTCTTATGATCCTAAAATAAGATAAAAGACTTGAGGTGTAGGAAGTCATTTACAATAGCAACCGGGCTCAGCACGAATAATAATTCATTACATTTATATAGCGCTTTTCTAGGCACGCAAAGCGCTTTACATTGTCAGGGGGTATCTCCTCATCCACCACCAGTGTGCAGCATCCACCTGACATATATGAGACACATATGATATATACAAGTATTTTGTGCAATTAATAGTTTCAGTATTCATCATGTCATGGCTGGTTGATTGCATTTTCATTATTAATACTGACACATGAAATTAGGGTTAAATAAGTAGTTTGCCATTTTATTATTTTTAATATATATTTTATAACTGTATTCATTAATATATAATGATTACATTTTATAATAAAAGATACATTAATGATATGATACATTTTAAGTAATATATTATAAATATATAAATTCTATAAATGTATTTAATGCCATTAATAACCATTATTTACATAATATGGTGTTACATTTCTTGGTTTTATATTGGAGTACTGTCTTCCTAGAAAGATCTTTAGGAAAGATTTTGCTCAGCACATTGGAGTCCTGCAGTGATCCTCAGCATGGTAAGAGACACAATAACTTTTAACTTGCCAGCTCTGCTCTTATAAACCTTCTCTGTTTAACTGGCCTGGTATGCAGTGAAAAGTGGCTAGGAGAAGCATTAGGTGTACATTAGGGCTACAAAAAGTTCCGAGACCACTTGAAAAAACCTGGGATTTATTATTATTATTTGTATTTTTTATTTTAAGATGGAAGTTTGGGGATTTTGAAAAAAAAGTGCATCAAAAGAAGTTATGTAAAATTAGTAAAATATGTAACATTTTACACTGTTCATTGATCACTAATCAAACTCAAGTTTGTGATGTTGATCATTCTTGATGTTCTTGCTTCCAATAAAGCACAAAATGCTCTTTGGGTCTTTCTCAAATCATCCTGGAGAACAAGATCTTCAGGTTTTACACAAACTTTTGGGGTTTATGCAGCTTCAGCAGGATTAGTACAGTAAACTAAAACCATAAAAAATATATATGAAATAAAATGTAAAACTATTTTAAGCTAGTTGCCAAGGAAACATTTCTTATTTTGCATTGTTTAACTTGATGCAGTAAAATAACTAAAACTGAAATAAAAGTTAATAACTATAGATATTTAAAACAAAAAACTAATAGAAAAATGACAAAAACGCAACACAATTACTGAAACTTTCAAATTAAAAGAAAAGTGGAATATAAAAATAAACATGTAAAAATGTAAAATATTAGTAAAACCTATAGTAGTATCTCAGTGATACTAAAATAGCAGCAGTGCTGCTGTTAAGAAAAAGGGAGGCACGCCAAACTTTTTTTTTTCGCTTTTTGTTTTTTTGGGACAAATTTATCATTAAAAAAACAAAATGGTGCTTAGTAGTTTAGAAAGAAAAAAGCAAAAAAAAAGAAGCATTCTCACTAGTCGGTCTCAGATTTTTCAACCCTGGTTTACAGTATAAAGATGGAATTAAAAGATTGAGGGTATAGTGGATTAACCCTTCCATACATCTATGGATTAACCATTCCATACAACGCTGATCTGCAGGGAAAGCACCTATCTTGGAGTGCTAGCTCTTGCATGAAACTGGATGCTTGTGAGTCATCTAGAATGGGCAGACGATAGAGAGGCACAGAGTCACACAAGTCTCTCACCAACTCCCTGCTCATCCCCTCACGCTAGACCTTTACTGCCTCCCTATGGTACGGATGCTTCAGACCCTGACACAAAAAAAAGGGACCAAAATTAGCATGTAATTTTGTCGTGTGTATATTTATGTGTATAGTTGTGTAATAGCATTTAGCTCATTATCAGTATATATGAAACATGATGTTACTCATTGTAAAGCATTTAAAGCTACTTTTAAGGATTTACCTTTTACAATGTCATACAACGTTGGTCAGTATTATCTTAAAAATACATGCACATTACACACAACCAGCCTTATTACAGCTTTGGTCTGTGGTACTGAACTGCATGATACACAGAGATTCTCAGGTATAGATATGTAAGCGTTCAATATATCAAGAATCATTCAAGGGAAAACATCGATACTCGATCGCAGATATTCAGAGATGGAAATACTTAGTAAAATAAAGCTTTCTGCCTAGCTTAAATACAGAGGGAAGGCTGTTGAGAAACTGAATTTATGCATCTTCGTTGTTCAAAATTTAATTGTGAAGTGTCAATGGTCTTTTAGCACTTCTGGGCCGTTTGTTGTTCTTTACGGAGATTTTATCTCATGCTTGCATGAAAAAGTAGGTGTATTAGAAAAAAAAAAAAAACCTGTCTACTGTCTCAGAATTGTCATTATCTGTGTCTATCTACAAATCTTACAAATATCAAAGTTCCCCCCCCCCCCCCAAAAATGTCTAGACATGAATAACATAACACATCATAATCATTTCGTACAATGATTTATACACACATTTTTCAAACATACATATTTGTTTTTTTTTTGTTTCAAAACATCTACAAAGTCTTTCTGCTATTTTAGCTTTAAATAAAGCTGAAATAATTAAATCTATAGCATAAATCAATATAAAAAAAGGTTAAGAAAAATCATGCAAAGTAGTGCATCACAATCCCTTCATTAGAGATTTAACAGAAGGCATACAGCTCGTATGGTGACACAGCAGAAAACAAAAACAAGTATAAAGGAGAATATAATTATGTGCTATAATTGTTGAACTTCTAATAGTTTTGTCCTCTTAGATGTTTTAATTGTGCAAAAAAAGCAATTTATTCGCATCTACTAAAGAATATGTAAAAAGAGTCGGACTGCAGAATACTCTCAGATGCCAAAAGATCTCAGAGGTTCTTCTGGCTCAAATGTGTACAGTACAGATCAGTGTGGCTTTTGAGTAGTTACTGTCAGGCAGTATCTTTATTCTACAAAGAGTGGATGAGTTATTTTTACACAGGAGCCCAGAAATAAACACAGGCTCATAAAGGCTTCAGAAACCCTCTGATACTTCAATTAATTTTAATAATTGCACCTTTGGAGCCACTGGTCTCTTTACAGTTTTGTTTTGGGAACCACAGAATGCGTCTGACAGGAAATTTGATGAGAACTACGCTGCATTATGATTAATAAGCACTTAATTCTGAAGTAAGATTTTATAATCTTACACCAGCACCACTAAGGTCTGGCAACAGGAAATTACTATAAGCAAACACACAGAAAAAGCAAATTAATCCTAAAACAAAGAAAAATAAACACTCACTTATTTACAAGAACATATGCTACTAATTATTTGACATAATGGCCTAAAAGTAATAAAATGCCAGGGAAAAAAAGCAACTGGGGCCAAATACAAAGTATTAAAAGTGTAATACCTATATTGAGCTTATACAAAAAACAACAACTAAGTTTAAAATGGGGCAAAGGGTCTGAATAGTGTTTACGGTTGTGCTGTGGTTTGCACTGTAGTGTCACATGGAGAAGAAACAACGGCTTTATTTTGTTTCATAGCAGTAAGGAAAGAGCAGGGATGAGTACATTTGGGTGAGCCTGCTTCCTGTTGACGTCTCTTCCTCCCTCTGCTGTCCCTCCCTCAAAGGGTGAGTGGCCGGCTTAGCAACCAAAGGTCTCCTGGGAGGCGTAAACCATGTAGAGGAAGCCATCTTCATCTCGCTCTTGTTCGTAGATCTCAGAAATGGGGGTGGACACACTGACCATGCTGTGCTGGTTGACAAGAAGGAAAAACGCCTGGGTGGGGTTGAGCTGCAGTCTACGCCTGGAAAAGAGTGACATTTTGATTACTGATTAAAATGACAAAAACATGCACATTCAAGACAAATTAAAGGGATATTCTGGGTTCAGTACAAGTTCAGCTCAGTCGACAACATTTGTGGCATAATATTGATTACCACAAAAATCTATTTCCACTAGTTCCACATTTTCTTTAAAACAAAAATCTGATTTACAGTGAGATGCTTACAATTGAAGTAAACGTTAAAATACTCAACGTTTCAATAATATAGCCACAAGATGCAAGCAATATGCCTGATATGATTTTTGCGTGAAAAATATCACTTATAAAAATTTGTGTAAGGGTGTCCAATTTAGCAATTTGAAAACCCTAAAACTGTATAAATGATAATTTAAAAAGCTTTAAAGCTTTTTATACACAAGTTTTAAAATTAATAAAAACTTCACATTTATGCCTTTAAATCTTTAGAAATCTGGCCTCATTAACTTAACTCATTAACTCATTAACATAACCTCATTAAAAAAAAGCAAAAAATCTGGTTTACAGTGAGATATTTCCAATGGAAGTAAATCTTAAAATACTCAGTTTCAATACTATAGCCACAAGCAATATGCTTGATAATATATTAGTGTTAAAAAAAAAAAATCTAACTTTTGTTTCCATGAAAACCCTTAAAGGAACACTCCACTATTTTTGAAAATAGGCTAATTTTCCAACTCTCCTAGAGTTAAACAGTTGAGTTTAACGTTTTCGAATCCATTCAGCCGATCTCCGGGTCTGGCGGTAGCGCTTTTAGCTGTAGCTTAGCATAGATCATTGAATCTGATTAGACCGTTAGCATCTCGCTCAAAAATGACCAAAAAGAGCTTCTATATTTTTCCTATTTAAAACTTGACTCTTCTGTAGTTACATCGTGTAATAAGACCGACAGAAAATGAAAAGTTGTGATTTTCTAGGCCGGTATGGCTAGGAACTATACTCTCATTCCGGTGTAATAACCAAGGAACTTTGCTGCCGTACCATGGATGCAGCAGGCGTAATGATATTACGCAGCGCCTGAAAATAGGCTTATTGGAAGTTACCTAGGTGGGGACTATTTTTAGGTGCTGCGTAATATCATTGCGCCTGCTGCACCCATGGTACGGCAGCAAAGTTCCTTGATTATTTTTTTTGTTTATTTTATTCCTTGATTACGCCAGAATGGAGAGTTGTAGTCCTAGCATGAACGGCCTAAAAATCGCACTTTTCATTTTCCGTCGGTCTTAGTACACGATGTACAGTAACTACAAAAGAGTCAAGTTTTAAATAGGAAAAAAAATCAAAACTCTTTGGTCATTTTAGAGCGAGATGCTAACGGTCTAATCAGATTCAATGATCTAAGCTAGAGCAGCTAAAGTGCTACCGCCAGACCCGGAGATCGTCTGAATGGATTCGAAAACGGTAAAACGGTAAAACTCAACTGTTTAACTCTAGGGGAGTTGGAAAATGAGCCTATTTTCAAAAATAGTGGAGTGTTCCTTTAAACAACTGCATAACTGATTTAACAATACAGCTCAAATAATACACACATTAAAAAAACAAACTTCATATTTCTGAGGATTTAAATAAATCCTAATTTTTAAAGGATCTTTTTTAAAGACAACTTAACTTGTATGGAACCTGAAATATTTTTATAATTCATGTCCACGTGTTTATTTTGTTAATAGCCATTTAAAATGTGATGCTAGTGCAGTAGAAATTACACACTTTGCCTTTAAAATCTGATAATCCTTAATCATTTTTTCAAGTCTGAACTATAAATAATGCAGCAGTTATGACTAGTCGCCAAGGATTGTGAAGCATGATGGGTCGCATGGGTCCAACAAAATGTTCTTAGTCTGATCATCTGACTGAGTCTGTGTTAAAATACTGGAAGGCAACACTGATCTACAAGCTTCCTTTAAGAGGAAAGTTTAGCTCACTAGAGTCTCGTTTTAAAAATAATACACCACAGTGGATATAGGAAAATAATGCACTACAGAGAATGTGGATGTTGTGCAAAGAGTTTTCAAGTTTGAACTGTTTAAAAGCGTTTGTAGAAGTCCCCTGTGGATGACGGGGTCAGCAGACACTCAGAATTGAACACCATTGCATTCCCCTCCCCCGCCCTGCTTCAAACCCCCACCAGACGAGTAAACAAACTGGACAAGGCTGAATCACACGACTCACTGCAAGTGACTTGTACATGGACAAAAAAAGCTCTCTGAGTATCTCAGTGATATCAAATGAAAGTCATGCAGGAATGTACACTCAACAACCCGGTTCTAAAAATTCAACATTGAGCATTTTAAAGGTCCAAAATTGGATTTAAGGATATTATGTTTACCTGATTATCTTTACCAGCTCACTCATGTTAACATGGTCAGGAACGAGAAACTTGGTCTTGTCCAAGACGGGAAGTTGCTTTTCCCCCTTATACCTCTCAATGATCACCTGGAATAAAAAATATTAACAAGACAAATGATATAGTCTTTTGACACAGTACTGAAATAGGTCTAGAGCAGTGCTTCTTTATTCCAAGGTACCCAACTGTCCATAACAATATTTATTCAAACAATATCCATTAATTTTCCAGTTGTTTCAGATTTACTGATTAAGTATATGGATTTTTTAAAATGATTAATTTCTACCCAGCAAAATACTTTAGAGCAGAGCATAACTAGAAAAATTTATAAAAAATGCCCATAGAGTTTTAAGATTTATGTGTATGATCCATTTTCGTCTCGAAATCCACATTTTTTCCATTCGGTTTCCGGGTAATTTAGGATAGCCCTCAAACCAACAAACCACACGCCTGAAATAATACATCCTACTCTAATAAAATTATCAGAATAAAATAATGTTACCTTGCAATCCCCTAAGCCCATAAAAAAATCATTTTTATTCCGTGTTATCGGCCACCTTCTCCAACTGCACACGGGTCATCGTGATCTAGACATATCCTTAGATTGACGACACTAGACGGGCGATGTCTCCCCGGTACTCCGGGAATAGCACGCGCACGCTATTCTCGGGTCGCTGGTTCTTCCCTCCTCCATGTGCGTCGGTCCACGCCATGATCGCTTTGCACGCTGAGCGCACAGTATACGATAACAACAAGGGAACACAGAGAGCTTGTGTCTGAATGTGATGAAGTCTGCAACGCCCTGCAGACACCAAGCTGTTCCGACGAGACTCGTTCGTTAGGGTGACAGTTGTGAGGTCATACATCATGCAGCAGTCTGAGTTAGACAGGCCTGTGCAGACCGAGGACCTGGTTCTTCAAAGGGGGAAAATTAAAATATGAAATATATAGATTTTTTTTAGTTGTTTTAGCTTATTTTAAAGCCCGCTTAGAAGAATCTTAGCATCTTAAAATAAATCTCAAGTTGACATGTAATATCTTGAAAGCAATAAGGCTTCACTCAGGCTTAATTCATTTATGACACATCCATAAGACAAAACTGTTTCTCACCGGAATTTTATTGGGATGCTGCTCTCGTATCTGCTGCACTTCCTTGCAACGATCAGCTGAAAAACAAGAAAAATAAAACAAAAATGTAGTACTTTAAATGACCATAGACTACAACACTATACTAGGATGTGTTTATGTAACTAAAAACACACATGATTGACATGACTGTAGTCATCCCTCATTCCTCTAAACACTACAGTTACTGCATTAGCATCACTTATGTAAAACCTGTTTAGCAGAAACAGGTTATAAACATTCTTGATGCATAGGCAAATAGTAAAGATTGATTATTGCTGATGTGTTGTTGCCTTGCTGTTTGACATAGCCCACTGTACTTTAACCATATAACATATATAAGATATATAAATATAAAAAAGTAATTCTTCCCAAAGAGTTTAATATCTAGCGTTTACATGACATGTCTGCTATGAAACCAGAGTAAAACAATTGATTTCACACGGGTTTAGTACTCTTGTTTTTCCGGAGTAACCCAATTTTATCTGAGAAAAGTCAATTGAGCAGTCTTTTTGTTTTAAGAGCATAATGTTTGGGTCAATCCAAGTAACGCTGAGAAAAAACATGCATGTCAAATGCTAAAACACAAGTCAAGTCAGCTTGATTATTGGGACAGCTCTGTGTCAATGTATCATCTTAACTAAGCCCATGTCAGGGTCATTCTAGTCAATTACATAATCCCAAAGGTTCAATAAATATGCAGAACATATTGACCTGGATGGACATTTACAGATGTGCTTAAAACAGCAGATATGTTGTCCTTGTTAGGTTTAAGAAGATTATGCAAGGGTTTTATGCTCCTCCCTGCCCACACCCTGTCCTCAAGTCTGGACTATGAGAAAAAGATCAAATTACAGCATCATTTCACCAACACGTGTAATGTCCATCCATTTCTTTAATGTTGTTATTAATCACAATTCATATTCATAAAAGGACTGCTTTCTTTAATTTATTTCAATAGATAGGCAAGAATACTAGAATCAGTTAGATTTTTTTTATTTAGTAAAATAGATAATCTATCATAGATGTTAATCTTCCCAATACCTGGCAGTTCAAATGTGGATAACAATACACCATTATAAAAATGTATATATATATATATCTCTCTCTAAAAAAAATCATCTGTGGATTAAAGCTGTTGTTATTTAAACAAGAGGCCTATGGGCCAGACTAGCTCACTGGATACCAACTGACCTCTGTCGGTTAAAAACCGTCTTTTAAACTTAAATGTATCTCTAAAATCATTTCATAATCATGTAAAGCCTTATAGGAAACTGTAAACAGTGTGACACCTAGCTGCAAGCAGGCTAGAGACAAAAACACACCTGATAAACAAACACACTTGTGCTGACACAGCACGAACAAAACTCATCTTACCATAGCTCCGTCTCTGTTTGAAGGGCCTGTCGGATGGCATAACTGGGCTTGAATGAGGTAAAAAGGAACTAAAAGGCGTTAGTTGTTATTATATGCTAAATTCTCGGTCCTTTTCGAGCTCCTGACTCACTGCAAGCAAAACAGCTCGAGACAATAAACTAAAGTTCGTGACGTCATAGCAGAACTTAAAGGGACAGCAGCCGGTTTAAGTACAGACCTACGTACATAAAACATTTGCAAGGTATTTATCCTAATCTTATAAAATAAGTTTCTGCAACTATTTTGCATTTTAGTAACCCTTTATAATATCTTAATTACTAAGTATTTTGAACATTATCCATTATTTAACAGTTCAATAGTTCATATACATTCAAATCCATCTATGAATCTAATTATGTTATGTTTCTCCATTATGGTAAACTGTATAACACTTTGGCTTTATCATTTCATTCCATATGAAAATATACAGGCAAACAATAAATGAACGGAAATGCATTGTTGTTTTATTATCCTTTTTTAGCATGCACAAACACTACGTATGTCAGTGTCATGTTGATGCTTACAGATGATGAACAGCTGAAGAAGTTGCAAAAGAGAGAATATGAGAGAAAAACGTATTACAAAATAAAGAGCAAATTAATGGAATGATAACCAAGAGCAGTACAAACTGAATACTTGTAATAAGCTATAACTTCACTTTCCTAGAACATGAAACGAAACATTTTCGGCAATTAATTAAAAAAGAAAAAATACTATGGCAACACAACTATGAAGAATTCAGGACTACTCCGTAGGATTTTGAACGACGATCAGGAAATAGTCCTTGTCTGTGGACAGAACAGAATAAAATACATTACTAATTTATGATCATAATCATCAGTATATTTAGCTTTGTGTCGACAGCCAGCAAAAATACAATTATATGGCATATACAACTCACATCTGTTTAGGTTTTTGTATTCTGAATAGAAATATACAGTACATTACACACACACACACACACAATGTAGATACACCAGCTTTTAGCTTTGTATCTAAAAGCGGGGAAGTCGTGGCCTAATGGTTAGAGAGTCGGACTCGTAACCCAAAGGTTGCGGGTTCGAGTCTCGTACCGGCAGGGAGTGTAGGTGGGCGGAGTGAATGTACAGCGCTCTCTCCCACCTTCAATACCACGACTGAGGTGCCCTTGAGCAAGGCACCGAACCCCCAACTGCTCCCCGGGCGCCGCAGCATAAATGGCTGCCCACTGCTCCGGGTGTGTGTTCACGTTGGATGGGATAAATGCAGAGCACTAATTCCTTGCCACGTCACGTCACTTTAACCACACGTTCTGAACAAATGGATCAGATTCACTTCAAAACAAAGTCAGTCCTAAACACCACATCTGACATTCACATGGTCTGCATGTCTGCTGGCAGCTATTTGATTGAGAAAAATATTATTCAATATTAAAAACATATTCCTGATCTACAAAAAAAGAAACTGAAAATATAATTTTGTAGAATTTTAAGTTAGATTGTTTTAACATTTAAAGGAATAGTTCACCCAAAATGGAAAATTAGCTTAAAATGTACTCACCCTCGGTCCATCCAAGATGTAGATTAGTTTTTTCATTATCGGAACTGATTTGGAAAAATTTAGCATTACATCAGTTGCTGACCAATGAATCCTCTGCAGTGAATGGGTGCCGTCAGAATGAGAGTTTAAAAGACAAAAGAGTTTCAACGGTTCCAGTCCATCAATTAATGTCAATATTATAGGCTAGATTATGGACTTGTGTTTTAGCCGGAAGCAGTGGTTTAAAGTTAAAAAAACATCTCAATGATGAATTTGTTAAACATGCAGCTTTTTTGCTTCACTGGAGTCGTGACGTTAACTTGTACATTATTGTGGATGTATACAGCTGTGTGGAATCTCATTCTGACGGCACCCATTCACTGCAGAGGATCAAGTGATGTAATGCTAAATTTGTCCAAATCTGCTCTGATGAAGAAACAAGCTCATCTAGCATGGCCTGAGGGTGGGTCAATTTTCTGTAAAGTTCCATTTTTGAGTGAACTATTCCTTAATAATAATAATTATTATTATTATAAAACATTTTTTAAAGGGCCATCAGTTGAAATTTCCCTTTTAGATTTTTTTTGCATTTAGGTTTCTGACATGTCTGCCAGCTCAGAAAAGCTGAAAAGAAAACACAGCCAGTTTGTTATGAGCTGTCTGAGTCTGAAACTGTGTCATGCAGTGAGCTGTTTCAAATTGCAGCCGGTTTCTACGTAGATAGCTAGCTATTTGAATACGAAGTCCAAGGCAACGATTCACTTGTCTTTTGTTGACATGCCCCACGGAAGAAAGGAGTGGTGTGAGCAGTAGCTCATTATAATTTAAAGAGCAATGCACCGAAATGGTCGCTGTGAACAGAGCTGTTTTTGACAAGGTAAAAAGGGTGTTTATTACATGACCACTGAGGAATTTTAACCAAAGTATGTTGCAGACATTTCATGAAGAACCTAAAGAATCATACCAACTTGTGGAAAATGGGCATCCGATGTCCCCTTTAAATTATTTTAAGTCATCCTCTGGCTTGGAAGTTTGTTTGAGAACCACTGCACTAACCTAATGGAATTACGTAAGTGTACATCTCTTTACCTGGGGCAATCATAATCTCATTCTTCTTTGATCGAACTCGGAGAAAGGTGAGATCATTTTGAGGGTCGATGTCCCTCACCATTCCCCGAGCGTTCATGAGCAGCTGATGGACATTACCAGCATACTGAACTGTGCTTGAGTTGTCAAGAGTGCTTTTGATAGGGATGCCTATTAAAAGAGCACACAGAAATATTAGATACAAAGTTCTCTTTGTTTGATAAATTTCATGCTGCCACTGAAGCGCATCACAAACTAAAACATCTGCAAGCATTTCTCATTTGCCAGATACCTTCTGCATTAACAATGATGATTCCTTGTACTCCTTTCTGACTCTGAATCCGTTTGATCGTCTCTTCCACCTCAGCCTGCAACATAAACGCAAAAGTGATTAAAACGGCAAAAGTAACATGACAAAAGCCGTGTCACTGCTTAGTATCTAATATCCTTCAAAACAGCCGCTCTGTAAAATCCGTCTGCGGAAAAAATAGACGTATTTTTGATTTTGTTTATTATATTTACTCGAGCAGTAGCTGGTTACTAAGTGCCATCTCTTATATGACAACGCCCTGCAGTCAAAGTTAGCCCACAAAAACCTTAACCGAGACAATAACGAGCTAATAAACATGTACAAGCACATATTAGGACGTTTAAGAGCTAAACTGTACTTGCCATTGTGACGGTAATTCGCCTTTTTCGTTGCTTAGACTGTTCTTCTTCTTCTTCTTTTGGAGTTTTATGGCGGTTGGCAAACAAACGATAGGTGCATTCCCGCCACCTACTGGGCTGGAGTGTGGGCCATGGATAGAATAGGAAGAAATAAAATAAATAAATTAATTAATTCATTAATTAATTAAACCCTTTTAAATCCTGCTAAACAGATCTACTTTTTTAAAGAATGTCATTAAAGCATTATATATTTTATAATGATTCAAGCCATTATTCAACAAAGTTTTAAGTGTAATATTTTCTATCCCTATTCTAACAGAAATGCTCTTTCATTATCATAAGCAGAACAATGTAATAGTGCATGCTCTACTGTTTCTGGTAATCCTACAGTTCCCAGACTCATGCTTATTCATTTGATATAGAGAATAATTTAAAGCAGTATGGCCAATGCAAAGTCTGGTAATAATTGTATCTTCTCTTCTACTACCAAAATTAACTCTTTCAACCCCAACTTGATTTTGAATATGATAATGATGTCTTCCTCTCTCCTCCTTATTCCAAACTTCTTCCCATCTCATTTTTATTGCTGTTTTAGCCTTAACTTCTTCTTTGCTTCGTTGCTTAGACTGATGCTGCAAGCTAACGGACCTAGAAGTATGTAGTATGTGAATGGTTGGAGATGCGTTACTGCCCTCTGCTGGACTGGAGAAAAGCAGGTCACTGCAACAGCTCTGAGGCCTCTCATATTTAAAGAAAAATGAATAAGGATTTTATTTTATTTTATTATTATTTATGCACTGAATGAGTGTTCTTTTTTGCTAAGGATGTTCTCCACTATAGGAAGTGGGATATAGGAAATTCTTTAGTTAAGGTGTCTCTGATCACATGAAGTAGATATGTATATTTTATATTAAAAGGGACTTTATATTAATACCCAAAATATGGTTTAACAATAAATAATAATAATAAAAGTGTAACTTATTTTAACTGCTGTAAAAACTTTACATTGCCAAAAGTGACATGGCAGATGGAACAGGTTTTAAAAACAAATAACGGAAAGTTTAGTTGCAGACTTTGAATGTTTGCTCCACAGGGTTTGAAAAAAGATGGACGACGCACCTTCACTCTCTTCCAAGGCAAGGCAAGGCAAGGCAAGGCAAGGCAAGTTTATTCATATAGCACATTTCGTACACAATGGTAATTCAAAGTGCTTTACATAAAATAAAGTAAAAAAAATAACAATAAAACAAGCAATTTAAAATTGAAAATGATTAAAACATTTATTTAAAATTAATTTAAGGCAGTTAAAAATAGAAAATTATTATGCATAAAATACAGTGCAATAATTTCGGGTTGCATAAAATACAGTGCAATCAGTTCAGACATCGCACAGAGCTCATTCAATAAATGCTCATCTAAACAGATGAGTTTTGAGTCTAGAGTTAATGTGACTAATGTTTTAGCACATCTGATTTTTTCTGGAAGCTGGTTCCAACTGCGGGTGGCAAAATAGCTAAAAGTAGTTTCCCCTTGTTTTGTGTGAACCCTTGGTTTTTTTCTAACTGACTCGATCCTAATGATCCGAGTGGTCTGCTTGGTTTATATTCAGTGAGCATTTCTGCAATGTATTTATGTCCTAGGCCATTTAGTGATTTATAAATGAGTAAAAGTACTTTTAAAATCAATCCTAAATATAACTGGAAGCCACTGTAAGGACCTGAGGACTGGTGTAATATGCTCAGATTTTCTGGTTCTAGTCAGAATCCTGGCAGCAGCGTTCTGGATGAGCTGCAGCTGTCTAATGGTCTTCTTGGGAAGGCCGGTGAGGAGACCATTACAATAGTCCACCCTGCTGGTAATAAAGGCCTGAACAAGTTTCTCCAAGTCTTGACTAGAAACAAAACATCTAATTATTGCAATTTTGAGATGATAGTATGCTGATTTAATTACAGCTTTGACATGACTACTGAAAATAAGGTCTGACTCTAGAATCACACCAAGATTCCTGACTTGAATTTTAGTTGTTAGACCCCTAGAGTCAAGGCATGCATTCACCTTGAGAACTTCATCTTTGTTTCCAAATGCAATGACTTCAGTTTTATCCTTGTTTAACTGAAGAAAATGTTGGCACATCCAACTCTTAATTTCATCAATGCATTGGCAGAGGGAGTCAATGGGGCTGTAGTCATTTGGTGATAAGGCTAGGTAAATCTGGGTATCATCAGCATAGCTGTGATAATTTGACAATTTGGTTCTTTCTCATTATTTGAATTAGTGGGAGCATATACAGGCTAAACAAGAGCGGTAAGAATTGAGCCTTGTGGGACGTCCACTTAGACTTATGCTCTCCTATACTCACATAATAACCTCTCCCTTCTAAATATGCTAAGTATGAATATTCCATTGAAATAAAAGTGAAAGCCGCAAAGTCCCACTGGGAGAGGACCTATTGTAAACAATTGACCTTACATCAGCGCATAAAAAGCTCCATAAATGACAAAAAAACCTTTATTTATTTGAAGTGTAATTTGATTTTTTAGTTTGGCTCACGTCCCATTTGTTTACATGGAGAGGGCGGGGTATTTGACCTATATTGCAGCCAGCCACCAGGGGGCGTTCGAAACGTTTTGGCTTCACTTTTCAAGACTTGCGCGGCACACTTGGGCCATGTCCAAATGTACACGGGTATTTTTATAAACGAGTTTTATAAAAATAGTTTTATAAAAAAATAGTTTTTCTTTCTTCCGTTTAAAAAAAAAATCTCCATCCACATGAAAAACGCAAACGCGTGCTATGGAAGCACTGTCAAGAGCATGCCAAACCGACAGGTGGCGATATAACCTCAACTGTAAAGCCACGCTGGCCAATCAGAAGCCTGAAAAAGTTTCCAGTAGGCGGAGATAACAGTGCATGCTCCGACGTCACAAGCCAAAAACTCCAGTTTCGCTGTCTATTATATTATATCATTTATATAATTAAAATGAAAGTAAACGTTTTGTCTAGGTAACGTTATCAATTTTAAATGAAATGTTAATTGAACAGTACAGTAGAATAGAAATGAAACTGGGCTAAATCTGCCGAGTCCGGCTTGGATTTTTAGCCGGTGTCGCCAGTGTCGTCAAGTTACGGCTGTCGCATCTGGTCCGGTTGATTTGGCCCAGAATCTGAAAGTGAGTACACAGGCATCCAGGCCGGGTGCAGCAGATGGATCCGGGCCGATGGACAAGTCTCTAGCAGGTGAAAATTTTACTGAAAATGGCCCGAGTGTACGGAGAGGGATTGTGTATGAGGTAGATCTAAATAGCCTATCAGCAAACGTCAAATTGGTAAGTTTTAACTAGACTTTAGTGGAGTCAGCAGTTCGCTTGACAGTAAATAAGGATCTAATCCTAAAGTATACATTTTTTTGTAAATACCATTGTTTTCCGTTGTTGGTGAAGTGTTATTTTGGTATCCGATCACTAAGGAGAGGCTACACATGGTCCTAAAGATGGCGGCCGCAAAAAAAAAGTCACGTGACTGAGACACGAGGGGTTATCCAATAACAATGCAAAGGTCCAGGCAGGGGCAAACAGTATCCGAACAGGGCAAGACGAGAGAGGTAATCCGAAGTACACAGGCAATAATCAGAAGACGAGGAAACAGACAAGGCAAGACTAGGCTAAGGCTATCGAGAGGAAACCGGCTCCGTAGAGTAGCTATCGCTAAGAGAGTGATAAACGCATACAATACTCGGCAGAGGGAAGGGATCAGAGAGAGTGTTAAATAGTGAATGAGTGATATAAAACAGCTGTGTGCAATCAGTGCTGTGTGCAATCAGGGCTGTGTGCAATCAGTGCAATGAATGATGGGATATGTAGTCCGGGGTGATATGCAACAGTGTGTAGTGCGAGAGTCAATGAAAATGGAAAGGGTGACCTCTGATGGCTAGCAGACGGAAGTTCATGGACCGGATACGTAACATCCTTTTCCTAACCTTCCTTTTGTTTGAGAAATGATCCAACTGAATTGCCCAACGTGAAATACCCCAACATCTACAACTATTTGTGTCCTAAACGCTCGTTTTTTTGGGTCGACAGCTTACAAAAACGTAGTTCTGTTTTTTTTTAGCTTGTTTACTGTACACCTTGTCACATAGCAGCTTTTAGGCATTGCTCTCTTTTTTGTTATAAGTCAGAGATGACAAGGAGGCAGCTTCCTGCAATAGACAGTCAATGGAGAGTAGTGATGGGTCGTTCTTGAACGATTCGTTCATTTTGAACGAATCTTTAATGTGACTCTGGAAGAACGAGTCGTCTCGAGGAGTGATTCGTTCAGTCACGCATGCGCAACATTCTATAGGTTCTGTACTGGAATTACCCTGCGTTCCATTCGGAAGGGCTCATCCCTATGCCCTATGGGTTTACCCTTCGGAGTGAGAGCTTCGAAGGGTTGAAGGGTGTAGGGGACCAAACAACTGTTTCTTGAAGCGCCCTTCTGCGTCATCATCACGTGCCCACACGGAGGCACGTCATCATAATAAGCTTAACCAATGCAGTCTGAGCCTGAAAGAGAATTGATTAGTTCATCTCTCAAGTCTTCGGGTTTTTCGAGTCGTTCGTTCATCACATGACTGACCCATAAGCTTAACCTATGCAGTCAGAGCCGGAAAGAGAATTGATTAGTTCATCTCTCGAGTCTTTCGAACTTTGCCTCAGTTTTTCCACTTAATGACTGCCGCTCGGTCAGCTTTACTCGTAGTCTACACATAGAAACTTTGACTCATTCCATATGTGCAGCTACATGCATGATAGAGGGGTTAATAGTGCCTCACATTTTTGGAGGAATTTAAAACAAATATGACAGAAAGACCATGTGATGGAGTAAAAACACTCTCAGAAATAAAGGTACAAAAGCTGTCACTGGGGTGGTACCTTTTCAAAAGGTACACTTTTGTACCTATAGGTTCTAATATGTACCTTTAAGGTACCAAAATGGACCCTATGGGTACAAATATTTACCATTTGAAAAGGTACCGCCCCAGTGACAGCTGTTGTACCATTATTTCTGATAGTGAATTAACAGCACAAATCACAAAGCAATATTTTCTGCTGTTATTTCACAACTTTACATTTTATCTGTATTGATACATATGAATTACCAAGCAATCTTACAGCTTGTGAACTTTTTTTTTCCTCAGTGTTTTTTCCCCTCAGTATGCATACTGTGTTCTAGTGTGTGATAAAAACATCAAAAAAGGAAGTTTAACTGCACATTTATGGTTATACTTCCTAGTTTTGACAAAAAAATTGCACGTTGATATTTACGCATGTTTACAGTATACAACTGTAAGATACAAGCATGTAATTTCCTCTTTGACTCACATGAACATGCTAATTATAGTCTAAGTTATAAGAGCCTTTGTAGACATGCATGCCCTGAAGTACACAAAAGCAGTCCACATAGCATCCATGTCCAAAATCAAATGTGAACCCCAATGAAATGTGTAAAAGCTGAAATGTAAATATCATGCCTTCTATTAGTGCCGCTAGTTCAGGAGAGGTTTCAAATGTTATTACAATGTCCAGAGCCAAGGCGTTAACTTTTTCACTAGAGTCAAGAATTTTACATAAAACAGAGACTCATTAGTGATGCTTTCATGCTATAAAATGTAGATATCTGGGAACAGAGCCATGCTCCCTCAGGAGAAAAACACCTTTTAAAAGTGGGCTTTGTGAACGCTTTTACTTACTCCTGCACATTCTATGTCAAGCACCTCCTGGTCCTCTTCACCGTCTCCTTGTCATGTAATAAATACTTTTACTTCACATTCAGAGACACTGATTTCTCAGATTCCCTCTGAAGTGATGCGAAAAGATCTTTGTGTTGATACCGGTTTTGTTCAGACACACATAGCCTCACATTTTACCAAACGAAGGCCAAACTGCAACTCTTCTCAATATGACAAAGCAATAATTTGTTCACATAGTTTGTTGCTAGCACATTATTTTAAGAGACAATTTCCCATGCCAACATGCACATTTTCAAACTGTGGATAAATCCCTGTCTCTTAGTCAAACATAACTGGACACCAGCTATTGCCCAATACGGGTTGTCTCGTCTTGTCTATGACTGCTGATGGGCGAGGAAATATGATCCAGTGACTATAACACAAGTCTAGTTCATTTCAAACCCTTTTGAAAACAAAACACTTTTTCCTCTTTTTTTCAGTTCCTGGCTGAAAAAGTTATACTTTGCTTCTTTACAATTTTGATTTCTTTTTAAGTCTCAGATAATCCACTCAAATAAATGAATAAAAAGCAAGCAAATACATTTTCATTTTTAAAGTCTGTTACCTGGAATTCTGTGGAAACTATATATAGTATTACACTTAATAGCTGTTAATGGTTTGCACAGCTGCTTATTTTATCACACGCCATGTTTTGCTTTCTCATTCTTATGTGGACATCTCAGATGTTAGTTCAGTCCCCACCTGCTTATCATATTGTCCTTCAATGGCAAGTCCTTGGCCAAATACATTTTGCTATCCCTGGAAATGATTAACAGTGTTTAAAGAAAACAGCAGCAACAACCCCTGCATCAGCAACTCTGTGTCTGTCTATCTGTTTGTTTTTGTTTGTTTATGTTCAACTACGCAAACGTTATCTATGTAAAACTATTACTTAACTGCTCTATGGTATTGTACATACCTTGTTTAACATCCTGTCATAGTCTTCAGTAATCATATCACTTACACAAGTACTTTATGTTCTATATTTCTATAGTACATGCAGATACTTTATCATCTGTCTCTTTCTTAACTTTCATTCATAGATTTTCTTTTATATAAAGCAACGTTACCTTAAAGGAGTAGTTCACAAATCAGAATGAAAATGCTGTCATCATTTACTAACCCTCCACTTGTTCCAAACCTGTATGAGTTTCTTTCTTCTGTTAAAAAGAAGATATTTTGAAAAATGTTAGTATCCGAACAGTTGATGGGCACCATTGACTTCCATTGTATTTTTTTTCCTACTATGGAAGTCAATGGTGCCCATCAACTGTTAGAACTGTTAGTGAACTACTCCTTTAATTTATGTAGATATCCTATACGCGGTCAAATGTGGTCACTTACTTTTATGTAGTGTAAAATAAAGTAATTTTTTTGGCATTGAAAACAAATGAATGTGTCAGCAACAGAAATGTCCTTGAACAATATCAGAATGACAGCTAAAGATCAGTAATATCGTGACATAATGTTCAGTTTGTTTGCCAAATGTCCAAATTTTAGTCTGTGTCCTGAGTGTTTACATTGAATTTATGCCCAAAGTTGGACTAAAGACAGTTAAGCAACTAGATATGGTGTACTTTCTCTTTATAGTTCCAACTCTACACAACAACATCTTAACATGCTCACATATTTGCATGGACGTGAACACACCAGTTTCACGAACACACATACACACTCTACCAACTTGTTATACCAACCAATTTGGTGCATTTCTTCTGTCCTATATTCTGCAAAAATGGGCATAGGAAATGACTGCTTTATCTGATGGGCGCAAAAATGGTTGCTTTTACTCTTATCTTGGATCTGTCCTGTAGTCTTCTGAAAAACTGCGTTCTCGTATATGCTGTCTCTGCACTTGAGAAAATGGATCAATTTTATTCTTACTACCATTTTAAAACCTTTTCATTTGTGCAATAAAGTGCTTTTTTCCATTTGCCCTCATTAGGTAAGACATTTAGCTTCTCGCTCTAGTCTTTTATTTTAGTTTTGTGATACAAGCAAAGGCTATTTTGTCTACATCAGGGTTTTATGTTCAAAATTAAAAAGTACATCATGTCCTCCTGCATAAATAGCCTTGGGAGACAGGACTGATAATACGGATACAAAGGTCTAGTTTTCTGTCCAGTTGTATGGAAGCTGCACTGCTTTATCACGTCAATTACTGTCAAGCTAATTCATTTGGAGTAAACACTGCACTCTGAACAGCCTCAGTGGCCTGTCAGGGAACTGCTGCATTGACTAAGCAATGGACAGCTATCAGAGAACCACACAAACCAGACACAGGACGGATGCCAAATGTGCAGATAAGCACTATTAGATTTTTATGTTTCTCTCATATTTGATTTACATCTCAACATTTCCCGTAGCTCCATTTGCACACATCACAATGCGCAACAATCCGTGCAGGGAATGTGGGCTATATCTTGAGCAGAACAGTGGAACTAAATATAAGGCCTTACACATTGTTTGGACATTGATTTAGCTATATTAAATAGAAATTATATTAAAAGCTACATTCAATTTGTGCAAGTTGATCTGGCTCTTCTTAATTCCAATAGTACCAGTGGTTTGGACTTCATACTGACACCTACTGGTATGGAGGCACAGCAAATGTTATCTTATAGCACTTACATCTATAAACATTATTTAGATTCAGTCCCAACACAGTCATGTGTTCAGAACACAACCCAGCTCATCCTCAAACCTGGGTTATAATGAGTTAATAGCTCTTTAAGTGTGTTGCACCATATAGATTCAAACAGCTTTTTCTACACTGCAAAAACAGATGTGTCAAAAACAACACACATGGTTGTGTTGACAGCATTCTGACACATGTTGTGTAGGATTTTAACACACAATGTGTAATTTAAAAAAAAAAAGTCTTTGGACAGATTGACACAATAAATGTGTTATCTCCTGGGCTGGCAGTTTGTGTTTATGGAAATAAATACAATACATATATTTCATATGGTAGCACATAAAAAGCTGTAAAAAATGACTAAAAATCATTAATAAAATAAATATACAATATATACATCTCAATTTATTAAACTTAAAATATTAACGGCTATTTTTTTGTCGGCCAATCACGTCGTGCCTCTCGCCTTTTTAAACTGCGGCGGATCCCGCTCTTTTCACTCTTGCTGGTCTGTTTTGAGGGGGATCACTATGCTGTCGGACTCACATCTCTCCGTAAGTTACAGCAGATACTCTTTAAAATGCATAGTGCTGCAAAAACCGACCATGGAAATAGTTAGCTACCAAATACATTATTAATTAGTTGGAAAGTGGCGACGTGCACTGAGCAGTATGCCGTTAGTGAAAAGTGTAAGCGAGGCCGAGCGCACAACTGGAAAAAAGAAGAGACGCTGAAACAGGAAACATGACCAAACAAGTTGTCTAGCACACCAGATCATTTTATAAACACCTAAAAGAGGATTATAAGTGAACAATTTAACATGGAGCGTTTGCTTCGCTGCATCAGGTGCGTTCGCAGTGCTTGTGCTGTTTGATGCGGGTGACACGGCGTGAATGTTGTTTCTTCTCTTCGCATTACTCTACGGTGTGAGTAACACTGAGCCTTATCTTCAAGAATTTACAGATGTTGACAGAAGTGAAGAATTTTGACCGATTTCAAGTCTTCACCTCAAGCACGGGAGCCCTACACCAAACGAATGCTGGAGAGATAACGTTAATCCAGGTATTTTGTTTTTGTTCTCATCCCTCTGCTATATGATTATTATGTGCATAATAGCGTTTAAAAGGTCAAACTCACGGCCATCATGTAATGCAGCATGTTCCAGTGCCAAATGAACAGGGAGGCCTGCACTCTCTACTTCAAAGCAAAGCAGCAGTGTTAAGTTACCCGAGGAACACAGGAACACAGGATCATTTCAAGTCCAGGAGACTGCTTGTCAAAGTTTGTGTCAGTCACTTGGTGGAGAAGGGTGAATTGTAAGTATATAAATTCAAAAAAATATTCGACCACACTGAATTTTACTCAGTGGTGTTTGGCCCTGTCAGATAAGTGTTTTAATATTGTACATACTCTGTTTTCAGTTAACTTTACCCAACAAGTGCTGAATAGCTTGTTTTTGTCACTACTTTCACATCTTTGCCGGGTCGGATTAAAGGAAAAGGAGATGGATTTGTAAGTAATATGTAATTAATGTCAAAAACAGCCAAATGTGTTTTTTTTACTCTAAAAGAACATTTTGGTTGTTGCATTCCTTGACTGTTGTCAGTTGGCCTTTACATTTCTCATGATAAACTAACTTACAGTTTACTACATCATCTGACTCTTTGATAGATATTAGAAATTAATTAAAAGGTATATTGTTGAGATCAATACTTTGTTCTTCAATTCTTTGTATCTTTTATTAAATCAGCAGTGGAGATGAAGATCAGGCATAGGTAGTGGATATCGAAGGGGACTTCTACAATATCTGAGTACCCATGCTTCTTGAATATGCCAAGTGTGGTAGGTCTCATTGCAGTTCAGTCTTTACTTATTTTCTTCCGTTACTTAAAAGGGATAGTTCAACCAAAAATGAAAATTCTGTCATTTACTTCCCTTCATGTTGTTCCAAAACAAGGACAAGATATTTTCTTCTGCTGAACACAAAAGAAGATATTCTAAAGAATGTTGGTAACCAAACACTTTTGGTTCCTATTGACTTCCATTGTATTTTTTTTTTCCATTCTATGGAAGTCAATGGCTACCGTCAAACTGTTTGGTTACCAAAATTCTTCAAAATATATTATTTTATGCGCAGCAGAAGAAAGAAACGCGCTTGAGGTTTTCGGCCAATCACAACGCACTGGATAAGCTGGCCAATCAGAGCACACCTCGCTTTTCAGAACGATGAGTTTTGTAAAAATCAACGTGTTTCAGAAAGACGGGGCATAGAGGAGAAAAATTATGTACAGTATGTGGAAACAAAAAGGTTTGGAACAACATGAGGGGGAGTAAACAACGAAAACAAACCCATTTCATTTTTTGGAAAATCCCTTTAGATATTTTAACAGACATGCAAAAGGTCTGATCGTGTTGTAAACTGTTTTTTATATAATATATATAAGATAGATTGAGAAATTGAAAAGATGAAGCTACCTGGAAGGAAGATTGCATCTATTATAGAGGGATGAAAGCCCAGCAAAATGGTATGTATGGACTCTTTACTTAACAACATCTTTGGTATATTTCTTATTTTTTTTTATTTTTTTTTTTTTTTTTTTTTTTTACCACTATTGCATTAATATATGATTGACCTGAAGAAGGACAGATGCAGGTAATTGCACATGTTGATCTCTGACTGTTTAGGTTTCTTTAGTGCAGATCTATGGAGCCGCTGTAAATAATCACAATGGTACACAAAGTCTAAAAAGAAAAAAAATTTACTAATTTAACATTAAAAACACATGTATTTAGTGTAAAATGAGAAGGGCTTAGCCTTAAAGAAAATGATTTGCCATCCTGTGCAGCTGGCTTGTCAGTATTGAGGTATTGCAATATTGTGATTATCACAACAACCCTACTTGGGCTGCTCTTAATCCTGCACTTAAACATTTATTGTATTTCTAATCTGTTTTCATTAATTTTCAGATGAAAAGTGCTACCCAAAGCTGGTTGTTCTGGCATTTCTTCTGCCACCGTTGCCTGGAAGTCGCTGCAGTGTTAAATATGAAATTTCATTCCTTCAATTTCCATTTGTACCGGTATGTTTTACATGCACAGTTATTCTTTTAATGATGTCTTGATGCTTTCTAAACTCCTGAAATGTATTTGTTTTTTCCCCCCCCCCTTAACTCTAAGCCTGGAGCCATATTGCATCCCTCTGCAGCAGTTTTGAGACCGCATCAAAGACCAGACCACAGCCAATCTACATTGAGAGTTTGAAGAGCACAACATGACAATACATTGCGACAATTGACAAAAGGACCATTTCTGTGGATGAGGGCCTGACGTGCTGTGGACAAGATATTCTAGGTGTGAAAATTCTGTCCACCACAGATTAGTTCTGCCTTCACTTTCTAAGACTGGGACATCTAATATCGAAACCCCACATTCTCTTCCTTTTAAAACTGACATACTGTGTTTCCTCTTTTGTGGCCCAAATGTATTCTTCATCAAATACAACTAGTGGATGTAACAAGAAGTATTACTTCACAATTAGCACACTTACAATTTTACAATATTTAAAACATTGATTGTCATTGAGAACAATTTCAAAATATGTGCCTGAATGTTTGTCTGAACTAAAATGTTTATTTATATGTATCAAAAAGTATCTGACTTTCTTATGAGATTAAGTTGATCTTATTTTATGAGAAATGCTATCCTCTGGTCTTGTTTCTGTTAACAGTAAGTATAATCGATGTTGGCAACACTTTTTAATGAATACTGTGGTTAATAGCTAGTGCATTACAAATGATTTTGTATTATGAAGAAAAATGACAAACATACTATAGATTTATAAAATTAACTGTCATTGACCAATTTAAAATGTTTATTTGTTGTCTGATTTGGACATTTTTCTTGTATCTGACATTTTATGTTACAAGTTAATCTTATGTTATGAGAAATGTTATCTGCTAATCTTGACTGTATGATTTTCAATCATCCAAGGTGTAGTTGATGTTGGTAACACTTTTTAATGTATACTGTATTGTAGCTAATAGTTGTAATGCATTTGTGTCATCTAATCATCTAAATAAAATTTATGAAATTGAGATTTAGAACATTTTGTTGTCCCTCTGTGCATGCATTGTTCTCTACCCTGAACATTTTTGACAAATTAAATTGCAAACATTTTTACATCTGTCTGTTTTATTTCAATATTGTAGAATTACAAATTGATGGCAATGCTTATTATTTTATGTCATATTAACACATTAATTAGCAGTTTCTGATCATTTTCAGTTACACACAAATGTGTTTAAATGACACGTGTGTTAAATTACATTACACAGTAGATGTGTGATCCATCTTAACACACAAATTGTGTTAAATTTGACACAACGTGTTGTCCCTGAGCACACTCACCACATGTTAAAATTCTGCACAACATGTGCCATTTTTAACACATCTCTTTTTGCAGGTAGAGACTGATCTGACTTGGAACTCCAATCTCATGTGAATGCATATACATTTGAACATTCTTAAAAGTTACAACATCCCCCCCCCTATAACAAAACTTACATTATCAATCAACTCAACGGTATAACAGTAGAGTTTTTTTCAGGGCAGTTAGGAAATGTCTGGTTTAGCCTACTATCTTGTGGGGACTCTCCATAGGCGTAATGTTTTTTATACTGTACAAACCGTATATACTATTGCCCTACACCAACCCTACCCCTAAACCTACCCCTCACAGAAAATGTTCTGTATTTTTACATTCTCAAAAAAAAAAAATCATTCTGTTATGATTATAAGCTTCCCTACGAAAATTAACCATAGTTTTATTATAGTAAATGTGTAATAACCTCTTTTTTTGGCACATTGATTACCATTTAACCACAGTTTTACTACAAATAGGCCCCTACACCACCATGGACAACCACCTAACGATAGTCTGTGCCACAAAACCATGGTTAATTTGTGGTTACCATGGTTTAACTATAGTACGCATTTTTATTTTTTGAAGTAAAATCATGGTTAATTTTCGTATGGGTTCTGTGACACGAGTCCCCATGAGTCGGTGTGTATTCAGGTTTAAGTCCCCACCGGGATAGAAAAACGTACACGCAAACACACACGCGCGCGCCACGCATACCCACACACAGAGAGCGAGAGAGAGAGAGAAGGAGAGAGCGAGAGAGAGAGAGAGAAAGATGCGAGAGCGTAAAGCTTGACATCATTCCTCAGTGCCATACGGAGTTCTGCGTGTTAGTCGCCCACACTCGAGCTGAGAACAAGGTGGTAAGTAGCCTACATTCTAATCGACTGGATGTGATCTTATACTAAACCAGTTTTAACTTAAACAAACCGAACTGAATATATCTTTACGAGAGAGAATGCGATGAGGGCAAGCGGTCTCAAATGAGTTAACGGAGTTGAGCTGCCGCCTCAAAGTCATGTTCTTTCTTTCGCTCGACTTCTTTTTTTAACCCACACTTTTAGCTAATGCAATGCTAACCAGTCCCATTCTACTACTATACAACAGGTTGTTGTTATAAGATTTATTTCGAGTTGAACACGATGAAACACGTTTTCACCTAAAAGTTTAAACTTGAGCTGAACTTACTTTACCTTCCTAAATTGTGCATTAGTGATCATTGAAATTGTGTGCGGTGGTTTTAAAAGTAAAAGATATTTGTAACTTTTTCATTTGAATGTAAACTATGGCTGTGTCTCAAAACTTTTATGAGATTCTTACTTTGCTTTATGGCATGTAATCGGCGTTCAAGTGTTCGACCACTTACTGACGAGGTTTTGACACACATCCCATGAGTGACTAAATGCCCTCTAGTGTGGATTAAAGGGGTCATATGATGCGATTTCAAGTTTTCCTTTCTCTTTGGAGTGTTACAAGCTCTTGGTGCATAAAGAAGATCTGTAAAGTTGCAAAGACCAAATTCTCAAATCCAAAAGAGATATTCTTTATAAAAGGTAAGAGTCAGCCACACCTACCTAAAACGGCTCGTTCTAACACGCCCCCACATATCTACATCACTATGTGGAAATATTAGCATAATGCCGCCCAAATGCATGCAAAGAATGAAGGTGTGGTTTCAGGAACAGCAGTCAGTGTTGATGCAGCCATGTCAGGGAGACGCTGTGTGTTTCAGTGCGAAAGCAAAAGCACTTTATTTGGCCCTCCGGAAGTAGATGCAATTAGAAATCACTGGTTAAGATTTATTTACAACAGAACAGCACAACCCAGATGTTCCAATTTGTGCAACGCATTTTATGGACGACAGTTTTTTGATCCTAGAAGAGTACAAGGCTGGCTGTGCACAAAGGCTATTTCTAAAAAAAAAAAAAAAAAAGGGTAAATTCCGACTTTGCTATGACAATCTGGTGCTTCTGAATCAGCGACTGTAAGTATGTTTTGTTATTAGTTTAAGTATTTGCTATTGACTGTTCAAATGCGGAGTTTTGCGCAGCGCAGAGTAACGCGTCGTGTGTGTGTGTGTGTGTGTGTGTGTGTGAGGGGAACAGGGGCACATCAGAAACATTCGCCACGTCAGCTGTCTTAACCGGGCTTGTGTACTGCTTCATCACTGTGTCTGTCACGCGATCTGTTGCCCTTTCGGGCTTGAACTGATGGTAAAATTAACGACATTATTAACTGTCTTGATATTTACTTTGAAAGCTGAAGCGATTATGGTAAGGGGTGTTACATTTCCGATGCGTGCTTGTGGTGTTCGGCCAATCACAATGCACTGGGTCAGCTGGCCAATCAGAGCAGACTGCACTTGTAGGAAGGAGGGACTTTGTAGAAAACGACATGTTTGAGAGAGGCGGGACATAGAGGACCTACAATAATGTACATCATTTGAAAAATAATGTGTTTTTTGAACTTTAAAGCATGCCAACATATTCTGTTACACCAAATAATTATCTTTAAAATAGCCTTCATATGACCCCTTTAACTTTCCGTTTGTGTGTAAATGAAGGGTTTCAGTTGAGTCAGTTCAGGTTGTGTTTCTTACCACAAGACGTTTACAGTTGCTACAAAACGTTTTGCTAATTCTTCCCAAATACACACATAGGTGGTTGAAATTAAGATAATAAAAAAAAAAAAGTTTACTAGACTAGAGATATATCTAGGTTTGTATCAAAGTTACGTTTTGTGTTTGTAGCAGCTGTCAAAAAGGTGCAGAGTACATGACTCCCCAAACACGGTACTGAAGAAAAAAAAAAAAAAAAAAAAAAAAAAAAAAAAAAAAAAAAAAAAAAAAAAAAACCCCCCCCCCCCAAAAAAAAAAAAAAAAAAAAAAAAAAAAAAAAAAAAAAGAAAAAAAAAAAAAAAAAAAAAAAAAAAAAAAAAAAAAAAAAAAAAAAAAAAAAAAAAAACAAAAAAAAAAATCAGTAATAACAAACACAATGGAACATGGGAAAACCTGTGCAGTTTTCCAACTTCTGGGCAGCTTAATTCCATGAGTAATTTGTCATTTGTTTTTACTATATAATTTTTTGTTTTTCTGTCATATAATTTTAGACTAGCACAGCAGTGTAAAAGGGGTATATTTACTGTACAAAACTGGCAAACAACGGATCTTTACTGTAAAAATACAATGATCAAGAATTTTGGTGATTGTATAATTTACAGATCTTAAATTATGTATCATTAAACAATGGGGGCTGTTGAATGCTTGAATCTGATTGACTGATGAACGTTCTAAGGTGTGCAATTATTTTCAGAGAAAAGTAGTTCCAGGCAGGTCTTGACCGCATTACATGTCCATATCACTTCGTCAAATGATTTCAGTTATTTCAAAGGTCCTTACAGCAGCAAAAGAACCGAAACCCACACAACAACACTGACCAAGCAAATACATATAGTAAACAATAGGATAAAAACGACTAATTATATCCATGTTTTTGCCACAAATTTACATTCTATTATGTACGGAAAACACACACACTCGCACACACAGAAACACACGTGCACACAAATGTTTGTTAGCGCTACTCTTGCCGATTTTTTTAAATATTTTTTTTTTTTTTTTTTTGTTTAGCAACTTTAAAAGCTACATGGACATTTCTCCCCCACTTAGCGTGGTAATAATGGCGTTGTTCCTGAAACAGAACAGGGCTGCCAACTTTTGAGTTCAACTTGGAGTGAGAATTTCCACGGTGGGATGGGTGTGGGTTTTGGTTGGGGTTTTGTGAAAGAAAAAAAGTAATTTTGTCTAATGTCTGGAGTGGACACACCTAGTAGTTAAGGTCATGATGACTGGTACTGTGTTTTATCTTAAAATTATGTAAAATAACTGTTGGAGTGCTGCAAAAGTAATAACATTTCTTTGGTTGATTGGTCATTGCAATTTTTGAAAGTGAATCCAGCATTTATTTGAGGGATTCAGGATATTTCTACTGGGGGGGGGAACGAGTCAATATGATGTTCAGGGGGCCCAGAAACCATGCTGCATGTACAGGGTATGTGGCCGTTGGTCCTGTTAGCAGCACGAAAATCAAAACTTTTATTCAAATTCCGAATGGAAAAAAACATGGTTACTATAGTTAAATCATGGTAACCACAAATTAACCATGGTTTTGCTACACTAACCATAGTTTAACCATGGTATTTGTAGTAAAACTGTGGCTATACAAATGGTAATCAATATTCCAAAAAAACATGATTACTACACATTTACTGTAATAAAACCATGGTTAATTTTTGTAAGGGTGTAGCCTAGAAAGCGAGCGAATTGTGCTTCCATGTAATCATTAAAAAGCTGTCACTCTCTTCAGTTCATCACAAATTCACAATGTTCTGTTATAATCAATGAAGCTCTCTAAACTGCACAATGAAACTCTTATTTACATCATGTCTACACTTTGTTATGATGTTTGGAGGTGAGTGAATTCTGACTAACTTGAACTCAATGGCCAATCACAGGTGTTCAAAAAAATCAAAAGATATGTCTGTGATTGGCTATATTGCTCAATGCTACAAAAACACGTTGCAATAGAAACTTTCGATGCTTTTTTGAGTGCAAACACAAATACACACTGGACCCTCTGCCAAATATGTGACCCCTTCTGTGAAATCCGGCTAAATTCGCATGATCTAATTCTGAGATAAAGAGCGTTAAAGTTGTGATAGCCATAAAAATGACGAAAATAGGTCATTTATGTTTATTGCTGTAAATGATGGATAATATCAATAGATTCGATATACAGTTTTCTAATTTTCATTTATAACATGATAAATGCTGAAATTAATGATTTTATTGACTACATCTTATTATTTTGTGCAAAAAAATTCCGGAGGAAAGGCAAGAAAACTGCGACTTTAGCCAGTTTCCGATTTCTGTGTCGTTTTTTTCGTGGCATCATCGAAATTTCAAGAACAGCCTTTTTTTTGTTACTCAATACTCTGCCAAGATAACCCGCTTATTTTAAGGTCATGACGTTGATGCTTCGGGTTGATGAATTCCTATCTGACATGAAGCGCGATGCTGTGAACGACTCAAAACGAGTCTGCATCGATCCGAAAAAAAATACAAAAGAATAGTTTAGATGTTTAAAAAATATATTTAAATAGGCATATAATACATATTATTATTGTTTCATTGTAGGCTAAAATAACTCTTATGTATTAATAAAAAGCTTTGCATGTCCTACGGAAGCAAAGCACTTGCATCTGATGTTTCGGTTTTGTTTTTTAGAAAAAGAATATGCATGAATGAGAAAATAAAGTGCAGGACGTGCTTGATGTTAGTTATTAATCATAATAAGACACACAAAAAAAAGATCACTGACTGACACTGACCTGAAGCGCGCACAGAAGGACGCATAATACAGAATTACTGTATTTTAAAACATCTGTCTTGGCATGTGTTACGCCCAAACCTGTAATTTTTTCAGCTTTAACATAAAATAGTTTGTAATGAATACATTCAATGAAGACTATGCAGTGATTATTTTTGATTATTCAATTTCAGTTTTTCTTGAATTTTTTGTGTAGTGCCGGATTTCTTCCAAATTTTGCACAATAGCCCAAATACATGAATTAGATGATCTACTTAAATGTTATATATTAATGACATTATATATCAGACATTTTCACTTATTCATGGTACAAATAAAATAAAAGTAGCCTATATGAATAATTTCAGTGAATTGGACTGGTAATTGTTGATACAATCAAGATCTTGGTTCCCCCCATTCGTTTTCAAAGTTTGTTTTTTTTTTTCTTTGTTCTTGTTTCGGCTTTGGACATTAAATTGAATGTTTTACAAAACTATAAGAATTTTCCCATAAATGTGTCATATGTCACTGAAAATGGGAGAATCTCAGCTATATTATATTATATTATATGTACATTTTGCATTACAAGCGGCTTGTGATGGGATGACGAATTTATAAATATTTAAAATCTTATTGTCTCAAAACACTAGCAAGGCCACAAAATTATACGCCAACTTTGTTAATGTAAATGTCTAATATTATAACCACCTCAAGTGTGCATTATTTTCTAATAATTCAACGGCCCATCGTCAATTATTCCTTGCTTAAATTATATAGTGTTGGACAGCAGTAAATTCTACCTAATAAAATGCTAATTAAATATAAAATTGAATTGCATTGTACATAGCAGATAACAAAAATAACTCTTTAAAATAATAAAATCTATAAACGTCCATTTTCCAGTCATCTTTAACCAGAACTTATAAAAACACAATTTTACAGTATTTTATCTGATACATATTGCCTTAAAGGTCATTCTTTTTGCTTCTTAAAAAAAGTGTGTATTGTGGATTAAAATTGACATATTATAACTTAATTTTACAAAACTCTACAAAACAATTGTATTTTTTGTGAACGTATATATATTTTCTTAAAGTAAAGTAATTCATATTTTTTACTTAAAACATGTTTACAGTATTTTACAGTAAAACCTTAATGTATAAAAGTATTGCAAGTATGCTTTGTCAATTCAAATATACTTTTTGCTGTATACAGTAAGGTAACTTACAGTTCACTGGGCAACAGGTTTTTACAATAGCATTTAAAAAATATTTTTATTGGTAAAATCTACATATTTTACAGTGTAGCTAGCTATTCCTGTTTCTTAAGCTCAGTTTTTTAGAGTTAACACATATGAGTTGACCAAGGGAAAAGAAAATGGGAGGCACCGTTGTTTTGCATTATGAAAGATATTCTGGCGGTCAGAGAGGCTGATAATTGTGCTGTGCTTGGAGCAATGATGTGGGGGATGGTGGGCTTGTTTTTTTTTTTGTCCCTTGTTGAGGGAACCACACCACATGCATCTTCACAACTGTGAAACCAACTTTACAGGAAATGTGAGGCCCCCAACCTTAGTAGTCCACTCCACTCCTCACTTGAAACTCTCTCTTCAGTGTTAACATGGCTTGACTCTTTAAAATGCCTTGAGCAAAACAAGCCTCTCACGCCTCTGCAAGTTAAAAAGCTTTGGCTGGTATCCAAGGCAAATCTTTTAGAGCAGGGTTTCTCAGCACCTCAGCAGTTTTGATTGCTGTTTCGTAATTACTTTTTTTTTTTTCTGGTGTCTATTGGTATAGGAAATAAAAATTGAATGGAAAATCTCTGACACTGTTTATGTTTGCATGACAATAATTAAATAACAAACAAACCATGGTGGAACATTTCCAAATTTTTGCACACACATTTGTTGTGAATGCTTAACTGAATACATGATGTCAACTAACCACATAACAAATATTATAGCTGTATATTACTACCATATGTACTGTATGTTACTCTGATACACTCATATCTGGCAGATAACAGAATACTTCCTGATTGTAAGATTGAAAACAAGCATTTTCTTTAAAGCTGCTTTGAAACAATATGTATTGTGAAAAGCACTAAAAAAATAAACTTAAATTGAAGGGCTTGTTAACAAAAACATACTGTGTTTATGGAAAGCTTACCCAGGAACATATACGCCAGTTACATTACAGTAAGCACACCTTAGCAGCCACCCACCCCCATTGTCTTTAGAGAATCAACTTACATTTGGTCCCTTCCAAATCCTGAGATTGTATTCACAGCCCTGATAGTTCTGAAAGGTTATGTCATTTATCAACTAATGTTTGCTTGCAGTGTGGTTGCCTTCCAAACCCAGTGTGTACCTCAAGGCTCACACAGAAAGTTTGGGCAGACCTTTTGTGAAAAGGGGTCCCTTTTAGTGAGTAAAGGGCACATTTCTATGAGCAATCAAATTGGAATAGTTTGGCAGGCATTGAGGAGCCTCTCAGTTTCAGTAATACGAGAGTCCCAATTGACGTTGGTATGCAAACTAATTCATTCA
Source organism: Sinocyclocheilus anophthalmus (assembly GCA_018155175.1). Taxonomy (NCBI): domain Eukaryota; kingdom Metazoa; phylum Chordata; class Actinopteri; order Cypriniformes; family Cyprinidae; genus Sinocyclocheilus; species Sinocyclocheilus anophthalmus. Next base: position 330,774 of record JADLZN010006564.1, on the reverse strand, counting down.
GATGAATAACTTTGCAAATGAAAACACACGGAAGGTTTTGATTTTAGTGTTTTTATCTTTTCTTTGACCATGCAAAGCCAGATTAGACAGGAGTGTTGATTCACGTAACTTGGCCAGAGTACCAAGATTTTGACATTTGCTCTATTTCAAATCATGAGAATCACGGTTATCTTTAGAAGAACGTCACAATTCGCAGGCTGCCCACGTCCTAGTGCAAATATTACTTTGGCCTAATACATTTAGAGCCACTTGTAGGGAAACTAATAAGTCTCTTTCTCTTTCTGCGTTACAGCTGTTGTAATTCCTCCTGATTATTTTTCTGAATGGACTGCTTGTTTCTCAGCTTAAGCGAATGAGAACGTTCTGGATTCATTAGCTCTGGATTGGTTACTGTAAGCTCCTTGCGTTCGTTTTGAGCATAGTTCATTTTGAGTAATGAGCGGTGGGAGAGACTCGTCTGTACCGCCACTTTGCTGACTAGGTGGGTTTGGCACGCTGGCCTGAGATGTAATTCTGTTTGGTCTGTAGTGAGGCAGCTGTCTGCCAGAGAGAGATGGTTCTTCCGAATCAGCTGAATGTCAGCTGATCCCACATCCCCCACCCCATTACCAGCGTCTCCCTGCTCCACCGGACACGGCTCCCTAACAGATGAGGAAAGTCTTGTACTTCCTGTTTAGCATAAAATTTCAGCCTTGCTCTGCAGTCACTTTGGCTGTGGTTTCTGGGGTAGCTTTTTTTTTCTTTTAAAGTAAAGTGGTTGTTTCAAGGATGCTTGTTAAGGAGATCAAGCAGGCCATTTAAGTACCATGGATCAAGTACAGAGCTCTAGACTGGGAATTGTGGGAGTAGTTGCATTTGACAGTCATCAATCTAAAGATGGATTTGCTGCATCAGTGCGATTGGTCCAATGCAGTCAGCGGTGCTTAATGTATGAAATTCCTCATTGTGGATTTGGTGGGGAGTACGAGGGAGGTTCAGCCACATTCTTGCAGTCTCATCAGGACGCAGCAGTTGTGGCATTTTTGTATTTTGTCTTGTACTTGTGTTTTTGAAGAATAAGTCGACAGACAGACTTTCATTTAGGTCAATTCGTCATGACTGTCGGTGAGAACAGGACGAAGTAAAACTTAAAGGTGCAGTAGGAGATCTTGGTAAATGCTAACTTTAGCGCTAAGCGAACGTCCCACCCTCCCTGCAATCGCCGTCCAAAGCCACGCCCCCTGAACGCATATACGCTCACAGACCAGAATACCAGAGACAACATTACTACAATAGGCTATATCAGCGGTTCCCAATTCCAGCCCATGTTCCGAAGTGAAGTAAACTTCAACGGATTTCCCCTGCTCAGGGAGTAGGGAGCAATGAACACTCTGTAGGGATCATATCGATTGGAACACAGTTCATGCACGTAGTTCACTTCTAACGAGCTGGTTATCTGAATCGGGTGTGTTTACTAAGCGAGACATGCAAAATATGCAGAGTGGGTTGGCGCGAGGATTGTAATTGGACCGCGTGGCTACATCATGTGTCATTCACAGGTGAGAAAACTTTAAAAGTACTACAATACCAGGAAGGAAGATCGGGTTGTTGATGTTTGTCGGCCATTCTCGCTCTGTCTGCACAGCGTGCGTGAACGCGCTGATGATGTATCCTGTCTGCGCGAACCAGGTGCACTGAGGCATTCAAATACATACGTTGACAGGCAGGTAGGAAAGCCATTTAAAACGCTTGGACCGAGCGTTTTGATTGGACGAACATTTAATGGGCCTACGCCTTCCACAGAATATATACAGATAAATACATTTAGACCACTTAACTTATTGATTGCTTTCGGGATGTGAAGAGACTTTCAACCACCACAACAACAAAAAAATTCTGAAGACAATCACCTATTACACCTTTAACAAAGATTAATAAATTATTCTTTCATTTAGCATTACCTCAAAGAATGAGTTTCTTAGGTTGACTTTAATAGGATGATTCACATAACAATAGAAATTCTGTCGTTTACTCACTCTCAAGTACATCAAAACCTATATGTGGAGCACAGAAGAAATAAATTGAAGGGAAAAATACTGTGATCTTTGCTCTTTTCCATGCAGTTATGAGAAATGTGGACTGTAGCTTCAAAAACGCCTTCAAAGTGGTTAATATCGCTTCATGTGAGGAAGCGACTGAACTTTAAAGGGGTCATATGATGTTGCTAAAAAGAACATTATTTTGTTATTTGGTGTAATGAAATGGTTTATGCAGTTTAAGGTTCAAAAAAAAATTTTTCCACATACTGTACATTATTGTTTATCTCTATGCCCCGCCTTTCTGAAACACAATTTTTACAAAGCTCATCGGTCTGAAAAATGAGGTGTGCTCCTGATTGGCCAGCTAGCTAGTGCGTTGTGATTGGCCGAATACCTTGTGTGTGTGATGGAAATGTTACGCCCCTCAGCATACTGTGTTGATGCCGTGTCCGGCTGGAGCGACAAGACAAAAACATGAAAATCCATTTTAAATGAGGCATTTGTTGCATCCAGTGGGGACATAATTAACGGATATAATGACATATACTGTCTTTTTACTCCGTGTAGAAAGGCCAGAACATGGTAGTCTACCTCTACCAGTATCATAACCAGTCCCGCCACCCCAAGGAAAATTGCTGCACACATCTGAATATTTGGGTTAACTGTTCTGGAACAGTGTTGTAAATACATTTTAACCACTGATTTCTAGTCGTGTCTGTTGTTGGAAGGTCAAACAAAGTAGTTTATTTTTCACAACGAAACACAGCGTCACACACACGTCGGGCTTGAGTGAGCGGCCGGCGGCTAAGACGGGCGCAGCGGATTCAATGAAGGAGCGTCCGGTGGGCTTGCGTCAACCACATGTGACGACCCCGGGCTGGACTCCGCTTCGTCCATGGTGAAAGCCGATCCAGCGATCCACAGCACGAAGTTTATGTATTTCCACAGCAACCAACACGGATCAGCTCTGGGCAGGACGAAGCATATGTCCTCTTTTGGAAGGCCAAACAAAGTAGTTTCGCTTTCTCAACGAAACACACAGAGTCTCCACGACATGGCGGCAGCAACAATACTCCCACAGCTAGATTAAAGTTATGCCTTCTTTCTTTGCGTGTACTTTTGGGTGGTGTTATGCAAATCTTCCTACATAGTGATGTAGATATGTGGGTGCGTGTTAGAACGAACCATTTTAGGTAGGTGTGGTTGACTCTTAACTTTTATAAAGAATATCTCTTTGGATTTGAGACTTTAGTCTTTGCAACTTTACAGATCTTCTTTATGCACCAAGAGCTTGTATCACCTCAAAGAGAAAGAAAAAAATTGAAATCGCATCATATGACCCCTTTAAGTTATTCACTGAAGTCTAGGTAATTCATTACCAAAATAGTTACCTATGAGTGTATTATTTAGACCAGTTTTGACAGATGAAACAGAATAATTCATTTGTGAATCAGATAATGAAATCATGAAAAAGTCTTTCTAAATGTTGATGTTCTTCTGTATTTTTCAGGAATAAGGAGCTTTGGCAGCAGTGGGTGCTGCTTTAATATAAATGCAGCTGTACAGATGGGAAGTGAAGCTACATTGCCTCCGACTCATTTCCTTCACTGTACTGAAAACTGAGAAACAGCATGTCTGTCTCTTTTTAGCGTGTTCCACTGTGAGGCCTTGTGCTTTGGCTTTTGCAAAGTCATGACGAAATGGACAGCTAGAACAAAGCCATAATGGACAATCCTGGATTGAAAATCCTGTCATTTTCCACCTCAGATGCCATTTTGTTTTGTAAAGCAACTCATCATAGACCATAAAACCCACAATCCATTTGGCAGGAACAAGCCAAGCCAGAAGTTAATTCCTGTTACTGCGGTGGTTCCTTTAAATCTTTCCTCTGGAAAATTCACCCCGAGGTTTAGTTTGCCTTAACCATGATGTTGAGAAGAAAACTGTACTTAGGCGCTCTGCTAGGTGCTATTTTGTTTTTAATGATAGCTGCTCACACCATTCAGAAGGCCAGTGTTGTGCCCATCACAGATTTACCCACTCATCACGATGTCAGGTTACCAATGAAGAACCAGACACCGTTACAAACAGTTATCACAGAGCCAAGACGAGGTCATTGCTGTAGCTGTCCTTCCTGTATTGCAGACAAGGGTGTGTCGGAGTGGTTTGACCAACGCTATGATCATAAACAGCAACCTTACCTCACCGGCAGGGATAATGACATAGATCTGCTTTCTCTGAAGTGGTGGCTGGTAAGTGGCAGATTATTGGTTTAATTTCTGCATTTAGTTAGTCTAAGGCTGTCAAACATTTTTAAATTTGAATTAAATTATTTGCATGATATGTTGAATCATTAATCAAATAATTCACAATTTATCTCAATGTTTGCCAATACATGGAGTATCTTTGGCTACTGCATTGTGGCACACTGTTTTTTAATGTGTCCTTTTTAAACAGAAGTAATGACAGATCATTTATTCCTTACGCTGATGTACATTCCATTGTAACGTATGGATGAATAATTCACAATAAGTTACATTTAGAAAATAGATTGTTTGCATTTTGAATAACACGCTAGAAGTCTTCAACCCTGCTCCTGGGAACCCACTGTCCTGCAGAGTTTAGCTCCAACCCTAATCAAACACACCTGAAGCACCTAATCAAGTTCTTCAGGACTGCTTGAAAAAACACAAGCAGGTGTGCTGAAGCAGGTTGGAAATAAACTTCCCCAGGAGCAGGGTTGAAGACCTCTGCTCTAACTAGAGATGCTCTGATCCGCCTTTTTCGCCTCCGATTCCGATACCTAGGGTTCGGTATTGGCCGATACCGATCCGATACCAGTGAAGTTTTTTTCCCCCCATTTAAATAAATGTAGAATTTATATATCTCTGTGTGTGGAACTGATAATCATTCTTTCACAATCTACTAGATACAGACTACTTCATTATTAAGAAAAATAAAATAAACAAATATGAAACAATATAGGCCTATGTATATTTATAATCTATGAAAAAAATTTATCATAAACTAGGTTAGTGGATTATTCGGCAGCAAAAGTTATTCTAGAAAAATCTGTGCACAATAATTTTAGAAATCCAAACATTTAGTGAAAAAAATATTTTGTGGGGAACAAATAAAAGTGTTGTACTAAATATGGTACAATATTACACATTGCTATTTGTATTATAAAATCCATTAATTAAAAACATTCATACATATGTTTAAGTATATACTATAAAATTAAAATACATTTCTTTTGAATGTATAGCACATTTTTTAATAAGGCAACATATGATAGATACGATAGGACACAACAAATACAGTGCGCAGCAACTGTTTTTTATACAGTCTATGAGCACAAAGCGCTTACAATGTGCGCATCCGGTGTGCAGAATGATGCGCTTAAAGCAACATGGAGTCACAGCCTGACGCCGGGTTGCTTCAAGCGTATCATTCTGCACACTGGATGCACACATTGTAAACGCTTCGTGTTAAAAACTGCAAAGCACAAAGTGAAGAGAAATTGATGCGTAGTGTATTATATCTGTGCAACAGTTATTGAGCCTTTCTTTTAACAGTTTTAAATTTCAGTTACTGTGCACGTTAAAAACAATGTCTTTTCTACGCCCGTGTTTTGTTCTCACAGACATCCTGTAGCAAGTAACAAAACAACATTAAACTCCGGCAAGAAGATAAAGTCCTTTTTGCAAAATCATAGACATGTATTTACAAATCAAGTATAATGGGAACACAGAGTGATCTTGGAGAGAGCTTTACCAAACTGACTGCTGTAACCGAACGCGACCAGAGTTTAAAGGCTGAACGAATGACTGACAGCCACAGCGGAGAAAAGAGTTTGTGTGAACTTTAATGTAAGGACTTAAATATTCATATGTAGCTCACATTAAGCTATCGTATGGCTTCAGAGGTAACACAGAATAATTCGCACAATCGGGAAAATAAAAAATAAAAATCTCCCGCTCGACCGATACCGATCCGAGAAAAATGGCACTATCGGAGCCGATACCCGATATGAATATCGGATCAGCGTATCCCTAGCTCTAACCCATAATGAAGAAATTGCAGTGCTGTGGCCAGCTACTATTAGACCATATCCTGATTTCCAATATCAGTAGTCATTGTGAAGTAGTTTTGTTTTTGCATTTTCTCACCAAAATGGTACTGATGTGGCAGCTGACCTATGTCTCGACTGACTTGGGAGTTGAGCAGTGATAGAACTGACTATAATACTGCAGAACCTACTCATGAACAATCATGCTCTTTTGTTAATCGCTTTACTCTTAAATTTGAGAAAATATTTATTTATAATTTAAATGTATATAAATGTAAATGTAAAAGTATTTATTACTTGCATTTTATATATTAAAATGAATGCAGTGTATTTGACATTGTATGTAGTGTCGACTCATTTATATACATATTTGACCAGTTTTTGAGCACCCTTTTAACCATTGAATATATCAATTTAAATTAAATAAATAATGCATTGAGCTATGCTTTTATCAAGCGACTTACATGCATTTCAGCTATACATTTTTTACCAGTATGTGTGTTCCCTGGGAATTGAACCCCCAACATTTTGGGCTGCTAACGCAATGCTCTACCGCTGCGCCACAGGAACACATATATAAAACTACATAGTAAAATATAAATTTCCGAAATTGTTTGTTGTTAATTAATTATTATTATATATAAATATTTATATTAAGGTCCTATAAAATATAATATTATATCAACTGATGATCAGATAAATACATGATCATTGGATTGGACTCAAAATATATTTTCTGCAATGAGTGGGACAGCTAATGTTGGATTTGTTCCTAGATTCATTTTATAGTCTATAGACAGCCATTTGCCTCTCTACGAGACAAAATAGCTCTTGGGATTCTCAGGCATGCCTCTAAAGTTATATCATCATAGCTGTAGATATCATTTCCCCTTTCTGGCACATGGACACATCAGGGAAAGACAACAGCTGTTGTATTCATTCCAGACCTTCTCAAGTTCACTTACTACCATCATGTCTGTTTGCCAAACATCATTAATGCAATGGCGGTAGATCCCCAGAGCTGCAGTCATTATCTGGTTTTCTTAAACAAAAAAGTAATTATCCCAGGGGAACAAGGTCAGAAATAGGCCCTTCGGCCCAGCCATGTGTTTCAGTAAGGTTTCATTTAGCCTAATTAAAGGCTTTCAGGCTTTTGCAGGCTATGAGAACACACTCGGATAAGCTTGACATTGGTGTTCCTCAAGCGTCTTGAGTTTTCACATGGCACAGAAACGTTGGGCAGTATTTTCAGGTAGTGAAATCTCTAGGCGCCTTTGATTGGATTACGATTCAGAGGGCTGCGATGCGATGATAAAATGATTATCTACACATCTAGATGCATCTTTTTTTCTATACAGGATTTTTTTCTCACTGTGTGACAACTGGGTACTTTCAAAGCAAAGTATTTGTAAAGATATAATGAATTTACTTTCAATATCTTTCATTAATAAAACAAATGGAAGAGATGTGGCAAGTCAACTGGAAGATTACATTTTAGGGGTGGGAATCTTTAGGCACCTCGCAATCTCTTTTATTATTAATTAGTTTACCAACTCGAAATATCAAATTTATATGTGCATTTTCATTAAATTAAATTACTTATATAAGTAGGCTACTTTTGTCAAGCAAGTTGCACGTTTCTCTCACTTCAACCATGAAACTTTATGCAAGTTTTTATACTTATTTGATATTTTGTGTGTGTTTGTGTTATTGGCAGCAAACGGTCTCTAGTGTATACAAGTGCCATACCACATATGTGGGAAAAAATTAGCTCAGAATCGATTCTGAAAATTTCGAAGATTCAGAATTGTTGAAGAGAGAATCGCGATGCATTGCAGAATCATTGTTTTTTCCTCCCACCCCTACTATTTTCTGCATGTACAATAAGATTGGAATAGTTGGGATAGCCAAAATATCTTCCCTTTTAACATTAAAGATGTAAAGATTAGTAGATTGAAATTTGGAGGTTAGCTTTATGAGTTTTATTTATGATATTGTTTTGTATAGTCTTTGCAGTCATCTGATGGAATGATCAAGGACGTCACCCAGAAGATGTATAAGATAATTTCCCCTCCACCTGAGGACGAAATGCCACGGCAGAAGCAGTGCCAGAAGTGTGCAGTTGTTGGAAACTCAGGGAATCTGTTGAGGTCCAAATACGGAGCCTTGATAGATTCCCACTCAGTTGTTATTAGGTGTGTTTTATGCTCTTTGTATGTTTGGTCTAAACTTCTAATAAGGTAATTCCCCCCAAAATTAAAATTCAGCAATTACACCGCACAAAAAAATATTTTGATACATATTTGAAAGATATCTTTTTGTCAATACAATGAAAGTCAAAGGGGTCTAAAACATCCTTGGACCCCAATGACTTTCACTGTATGGACAAAACAACACTGAGACATTTTTTTTAAATATATTTTTTGTGTTTGTTTAAAAAAGTTTCACTTTTAAACAAAAAACAAAAAACAGGAAGTAATTAAAATGTTAAACTGATTCATGTTGACTTTAAAAGTATCTGAGAGTGAAACGTGAACAAATTCATGAAAATGATAATTTATTATTTTTTTGGAGAAAAACCGATAAGTGCAAGTGAGTTTTTTACTAATGCATTTCGACTGGAACGTCCCACAGAATGAATAAGGCCGTGACTGTGGGTTTTGAAGAGGATGTTGGTAACCGAACCACCCACCACTTCATGTACCCAGAGAGTGCGATCGATCTGAGACCTGGTGTCCATCTCGTCCTTCTTCCCTTCAAACTGAAAGACATGCAGTGGTTATCCAGCGCTCTTTCCACAGGAGAGATCAAAATGTATGTCAAAATCTCTCTGAAAATTGTGCAACATAGATTTTAAGCAAAATCACTCCAAAATTATTTTTCTTAATTGTTTTCACTAAAACTCAATATATCCCAAACAGGACGTACATGAGAGTGAAAAATCTTGTGGAAGCTGACAAAGACAAGGTCAGTGTAAATCATGCTAAAGCTTGTAAATCCATAAATGCATCATCTGTTAAGCCTAACTCATCCTCCCATGTGTCCCGTCCAGGTGATAGTTGTAAATCCAGCCTTCTTTAAGTACACGCATGACAAATGGACAGAGCGTCATGGAAGGTACCCTTCCACCGGGATGGTAGCCATTATGTTTGCTCTGCATCTCTGTGATGAGGTTTGTACTTGATTTACAGCCAAGATAATAATTTCTGCGTCACTATACTATTTTCAGTTATGATGTTCAATCTCAACAGGTGTCAGTGTTTGGATATGGGGCAGACAAGCAAGGAAACTGGCACCACTATTGGGAGTACAACAGAAATGCCGGCGCCTTTCGAAAGACGGGCGTCCATAACGCAGATTTCGAGACTGAGATCATTCAGAGGCTCAACAAAGAGGGCAAAATCAAACTGTACAGATGAGCCTGTAATTGTGGCCTTTATTGATTTGGTACAGCTCAAAGCCATGCAAATGCAGGGCCAGGATGCACAGCAGCTGTATGGAAGCCAAAGAGACACAGATCTGTGATCCGCCGTACCATTAATTGACCACTGTGAACTGCACTGAAACCAAACCCACAGACATCAAGCTCTAGTCCTAAGACCAAATGAACTCCTCCTGTTCTCTCACAGCATTTTACTTGCTACGTGCCTGAAGAAAAAGACGGATGTTGCCTTCCTCCCAAGTCGGGCATTGAAATTTTGAAGAAGACGAAAAGTAAGCAAAACAGCTTGATCTGAGCCTCCTTGTGTACTTCTTTCTTATTGCAACTGTTCTGTCTAGCCTCTCACAGTGTCTGCACTGCAAGTTTGCAACATGACAAAACTAGTTTCATGTATAATCAAAAAAGCTGTCTACACTGCAAGAAAGATGTTGATCATCAGTGGCACTCGCTTGCAGGTAGTTTTCAGGGTGTTAAAGCCTTAAAGTCAACACAAAGCTGTTTTTTTAGTGCAACAGAATATTTTATGAGGAAAGGGGTGGGGCTTGATTTTTATCATTGGTAGTTGATTGGATCATGAAAAGTTGGTGTTAAATACCAGATGAGACCATCTGGTGATTGGTTGGAGAGTTTGACGTCAGCCGAAAGGAAAGTCTTGCTGAAAGATTATGAAGACAATTTTCTTTGAGATAACACGCAATGATATACGTAATATGAGTCCAGTATTAAAGGGATAGTCTTCTTTCTTCTTTGGCAACACAAAAGAAGATATTTTGGAGAACAATACTTCAAACAATATTGGACCCCATTGACTTTATATTTTTAGTCATACAGGTTTGGAACGGCATGAGGGTGAGAAATTGATGACAGTAATTTCATTTTTGGGTGAACTAAAGTACACAAGGTCAGTTTAAATTTCATGTTGACTTCTAACTTCAACCTGCAGTGCATTAAAGCTTTTTAGATGAGTTTGTGGATTATAAGGTTTTAAAATAGCAAATAAGCAATAAATATGTTTTTAAAAGTCATAAATTAGTTTAAATAGTGTTTTAAGACTTTCACAATTGTTGTTTTAGATTTCACCTCAGACAATTACAGAGATGCACTTACATTGTTCAAGTCACCACACATTTCGTGTTGATTTTAAGGACTTTTCTCACCTCAAAGTTCTGTCCTAATTTAACCATCCTGGCATTGAAATCAGCTAAATATACTCAAAACACTTGCTGGGAGATGTATTTGTCACATAGAGCTGAGAAAACACATTCTAGATTCTAGTTGAGAGTGTGTTTGCTGTGGGAGTGTTGTTTTTGTGTTACATGTTTAATATCATTATAAACCTTTAGACCAAAGCCGTCCATAGAGACCATCTCAGTGGTCTTGAAATGACCCGGTGCACTCGTTAAACAACCTGTCTTGTGACTTAACAGTTCTGGATAGAGAACATGCTGTATTTCATATCATACATCTTTGAACCATTATCATTCTTTTCCTGAATTACAATCGATCTCTGTTTTTTTTATAGTTTAAATTACAAGTGGTAGATGTTGTTTCCCCCCCCTTTTCTAGTTTGCATTTTTGTGAACTGTTTTAAGGACTGTGACAAGATTGAAACTTGAGCTGAAATTTCAATATTTGTTGCCAAGTGTTATCAAGCTGTCATTTGTTCTGTGACTTTGTTCTCGAATGTATTTTGGCTTTGCATTCTTTGCTTCATGTCAATCAGTGGCTTTCACGGTTTACAGAGTTCGTGTGGAGAAGAGATATTATGAACACTCAAATCAAGGCATCATCATTGAAGAATTATAGTTTGGACAAAATTTAGAAAGAAACAGACATTGAAGTGTGTTTTAACAATATATTTAGAAACAGAAGCAAAGCATAAACAATAAAAAATTAATTGAATTCAAAAGTCACAGTTTAGGGCATCCAGGAGCGTATTAAAAATAAAAAATATTTGATTTTGCTGCATAAATAAAAAATACAGAAAAACATACAAGCCGATTTTTTAATGAGTTGCACAATACATAAATATCTCACAATGCACTAGTTTTCTGATCAGGTTCTTTAACAAGTAAAAACCACAATTTCAACTTTTAATGCATGACGGTTTATATTTATATAAGGTCCTCTAATGCAAGTAGAGAAACATCTCACCAATTAAAATTGAATATTTATTCCACCTCCCTGCTGGAAAGATTATTTAGGAGGAGTCCAAGATATTGAGCAGTAATGTCAAGAAAAGCTGTGGCCAAATGACTTTTTATGGTTTTGTTTACAAGTCAGATTCAACATGTGACCGCAGATTTAATATTCCCTGGGTGTGACATGATTTTAAAAAATTGTCTTCTGCCACAAGTAGTTCTCGACTCTCAAAGCACTTTAAGGAGTTAGCTCATATTCAAAGACTGTCCAGCTGAATGTGATGGTTCGATCCCATTGTAATGGCCAAATTGCGTGGTGTGTGCACATCTTTGTAAGCTTCTATGTTCATGATGTTTTGTGTGAACCTGTGATTAATCTGTGGTCTGTTTTCAATAAACCACTTAACCATTTATTCAGTGATTATTTCATCTGAAGTTATGGAAACAATAGAACAATAAATGGGTGATCTCACAATCTCCTGTTCTCAAACATGTCCATGTCTTTTGTTTAGCATAAAGAAAAGAAATGTTTCAGGACCATTACAGTTTTATTACAACTTTTATATATTTTTAAAGCACCTTTCTTCCCAAATTGTTGCTGTAATGTGAAACAATCTCATTCTAATCACTTTAATGCAAACGTATTTATACTTGTATACCAGCATTATGGTAGTATTTTCCCTGCTTTAAAAAAAATACTGTTTACAGTATTTAATACAGTAATGGAAATAAGATTTCAAACTTGGAATATAATTTTTTAAAAACTGAGATTTTGGAGGGAAATGTGCTTAAATGTTGAAAAAATAATAATTCTTGGTACAAAAAAAAAAAGTTTGTTCTTTAAAACGTAGGCGAAATATGACCTGGATGTTGTATTCACCCAAACACACAATATTAATAATTCATTTGTTTTTTCTTGATTTGCTTTCTGAATGAATTACGTTTTCACACAGTTACCCTGTTGCAAAGGATTGTGCTTTAAAGCTGTTCTCCATTTTTTGAATAGCAGCACAATCTCAGCATTATACTTTTTCAATACGATTCTGTGATCTGGCATATATGATTCTTCACATTTGAGTTCAGTTCAATGTAACATGACATGCAGTTCATGCTGTGTGTGCTTTTGGAGCACTTTTAGGAGCGTACAGGATGATAGATTTTACTCTATGAGCGTTCGGCTAGGCTGGTCTGTGGATGGATAGGAGGGCATGATTCTCATATCTGAGGGGCCTTTAGAACCAAACTATGAGAAGTTTTGTGCACAGCACAAAGTGTTCCACATATCCCATCTCTCTTGGTGCTGCAGACGGGCCTGTGAGTGCTGCTTTGTTATGCTGATTCTTCATTACCGATGGTTCTGTGGATAGACTTCAAACCCCTCATTTCCCAGGGTGCTTTGGCAGTAGAGTAGTCCGTGCTATGATTTCAGCTCCATTGGCCAGCTTCATTCAGCAACCATAGAGACAAACGAGGCTGGAAATAAGCCCATTCTGCCCGACTGTCCCTCGACGTAGCCGTGCTGAAAGGGAGATATTACTGGCTCTGGTTAAAGTCATCGGAAGGAAGGATGTTAAATTCAATTAAACGAAGGGGCGGAAATTATAAAGGAAGTAATGTTATGAACAAGGGCTGTGAGTCTTTAATGAAAAGGGAATGAGGCGAACACAAAAGATGTGGGACGTGTGAGGATGTTTAAAATAAGATGCAAAACAGGATCCATTTCATTTTAAAAGCTCTTTCCTGCATGCCAAGTGTCTCTATGAATCTACATGAAATGTATTCTTTTGATGGGCCATCCAGAGGCTATTTTTCCTGTAGAAGAATCTGCAGGATATTAGGCAAGCCCGCTGGAGACGTATGGGCGGCTCTCTGACTCAGATATGGAAGCAGAGCAGAATAAAACATGGACCCTGAGAGCTTTGCTCTGATCAGTTATTTATTTAGCTGCTCCCATGGGATCGTAAGACTCGTCTGCACACACAGCATGAGTCTGTCAAAGGCTAACAAGAACCCTGCAGCTTCCTCATCAAAACCATCTTTAAGCGTAACAAGGAATTTGAGTCATTTATGCCAACAATACTTCAAAGAGCAGAAGACAAGTGGAAATAAAGTGTGAAATAAAAAATGAAAAATGTACTATATTTATATTTACTGGCCTGTAAAACAAGGAAGCACAATAGAGCTGTTCAGTTTGTAGTCCTCAAACCCAAATGAGAATAAGCAGTTTTATGCCATGGATTCTTCCATTTTTTTGTTTTTTTATATAGATTTTGGTTTTATGTGTAATTAAAATAGTAAAAAATGGGATTTACTGGAGAGATTTACATATACAGTGGGTACGGAAAGTATTCAGACCCCCTTAAAATTTTCACTCTTAACAATATTGCAGCCATTTGCTAAAATTATTTAAGTTAAGTTTTTTTCCTCATTAATGGACACACAGCAACCCCTATTGACAGAAAAACACAGAATTGTTGACATTTTTTGCAGATTTATTAAAAAAGAAAAATTTAAATATCACATGGTCCTAAGTATTCAACCCTTTGCTGTGACACTCATATATTTAACTCATGTGCTGTCGATTTCTTCTGATCATCCTTGGGATGGTTCTACACCTTAATTTGAGTCAAGCTGTGTTTGATTATACTGATTGGCTTGATTAGGAAAGCCACACACCTGTCTATGTAAGACCTTACAGCTCACAGTACATGTCTGTGCAAATGTGAATCATGAGGTCAAAGGAACTGCCTAAAGTCTCAGAGACAGAATTGTGGCAAGGCTCAGATCTGGCTAAGGTTACAAAAAAAATTTCTGCTGCTCTTAAGGTTCCCAAGAGTACAGTGGCCTCCATTCCTTAAATGGATGACGTTTGGGACGACCAGAACCCTTCACAGAGCTGGCCGTCCGGCCAAACTGAGCTATCGGGGGAGAAAAGCCTTGGTGAGAGAGGTAAAGAAAAACCCAAAGATCACTGTAGCTGAGCTCCAGAGATGCAGTCGGGAGATGTGAGAAAGTTGTAGAAAGTCAACCATCACTGCAGCCCTTTACCAGTCGGGGCTTTATGGCAGAGTGCCCGACGGAAGCCTCTCCTCAGTGCAATACACATGAAAGCCCGCATGGAGTTTGATAAAAAACACCTGAATAAGATTCTCTGGTTTGATGAGACCAAGGTAGAACTTTTTGGTCTTAATTCTAAGCTGTATGTGTGGAGATAACCAGGCACTGCTCATCACCTGTCCCATACAGTCCCAACAGTGAAGCATGGTGGTGGTGGCAGCATCATGCTGTGGGGTGTTTTTCAGCTGCAGGGACAGGACGACTGGTTGCAATCGAGGGAAAGTTGAATGCGGCCAAGTACAGGGATATCTAGTACCAAGTACTTTCTCCAGAGTGCTCAGGACCTCAGGTTGGGCCGAAGGTTTACCTTCCAACAATACAATTACCCTAAGCACACAGCTAAAATAACGCAGGAGTGGCTTCACAACAACTCTGCGACTGTTCTTGAATGGCCCAGCCAGAGCCCTGACTTAAACCCAATTGAGTCTCTCTGGAGAGACCTAAAAATGGCTGTCCACCATGTTTACCATCCAACCTGACAGAACTGGAGAGGATCTGCAAAGAGGAATGGCAGAGGATCCCCAAATCCATGTGTGAAAAACTTGTTGCGTCTTTCCCAAAAAGACTCATGGCTGTATTATATCAAAAGTGTGCTTCTACTAAATACTGAGCAAAGGGTCTGATTACTTAGGACCATGTGATATTTCAGTTTTTTCTTTTTTAATAAATTTGCAAACATGTCAACAATTCTGTGTTTTTCTGTCATATGGGGTGCTGTGTGTACATTAATGAGGAAAAAATGAACTTAAATGATTTTAGCAAATGGCTGCAATATAACAAATAGTGAAAAATTTAAGGGGTTCTGAATACTTCCGTACCCACTGTATATATATTCTAAACATGAATTACCGTCACCAAAAGGACTTTTAAAACTCCGGGTTTAAAAAAACTAAACCACATTGTTACGTCATTAAACTTTTATTCTTTTTTTGATTTATTGAATAAACCTTTTTTTTTCTTAATAAAATAAAATCTATTCATTCAAAAATTTAAAAAGAGAACAGAATGAAAATAAATAACTTCGAAAGTGAAAGTACTAAAACAATTAATAATTATCAATGAATTAATCAATTAAAGCAAATATACGTATTTATTTGCCTTAAAAAAACAAAATCTTTTAAACATTCAAAAGACAAAACAGATAACAAAATTACTAACATTTAAAGACTAAAATTACATGAAAATCTAAAGAATTAAAATATTACTAAATACTATAATAGATGTAAGACTCAAATAACACTGACCTTAGGTTAAGGATTTTTAGCCAACTACATTTAAAAATCACACAATCCAATGGATTTAAAACCGTTTCTAATAAGAGGTTTACCCACAGAGCTTTTTTTCTTCATAGATCTAATACTAAAAACATATCAGACATTCCAAAGGGGACCCATGGCAAATAAGCTGTCCACATTGGCCTCAAAACTGACGTCATGACTTAATAATTCCATTTTTACATTGCTCTCTGGAATGTTTTATACTGATTGGTCAACCTCATCATTCTGAAAATGTTTTTGTATAATGGCTACTAAACTGTACAACTGACAACTGTCCCAGGAAATTAATTTCCTACATAGTTGTGCTAGTTTCATGCATCTCTCTTTGTAATTTATCTCAAATGAATTGTCCTTTCATTCTTATACTCACCCACCAATCAGCATCCTCCTCTCCGAGAACCACCAGAACCTCACCCTCATTAAAGCTGAGCTCATCGTGATGATCCGCCACACAGTCATACATGGCTTTAACACGCTTCAGCTTCGACTTCATCTGAACACAAAAACAATAACAAGAAGTTGCAAAAACTGTACCATGTGGCTTCTAGCCAATATTGATTTTCTTTTCAAATAATTTGTTGATGGGAAATCGCACGTATGAGGAACATGTCAAGGAATGTCTGCATCACTCTGACTTTCCAAAAGCCAAAGACAAATAAAGTAAAATAGCACTCCTCCAAACCCTGCAGAAAAAAACAGCTCAGACCAGCACTAATTCCCATGTGGATACAGGCTGGTTTAAGCCGGTTTGGTGCTGGTAGATTGATTGATGCAAAACAGCTGGTGAAGGTGAAGTTAGAAGCAAAACACAATGATTTCTAAAGGATCATGTGACAATAAAACTGGAGTATTGGGTGCTAAAAAATGTAGCTGATAAAACAATAATATTTCACAATGTTACTGTTTTACTGCATTTTTGATCCAATAAATGCAGCCTTGGTGAGCATGACAAAAACATAAAAAAATTGGACTGATCCAAATTAAATGAGATGATTTTTTTCAGGTTCCTGCTTAGATTTTCTTCTAAGAAAAAAAAGACCCAAGTGAAGTAGATATATTTTTTTTATTTCTCCTTTAGGAACTTCAGAAGAAACATCTGGGACAAAAAAGACTAATGAAACTTAGAACATTAAAACTCCTTAGCTATGAAAGAACAACATGTGAGCAATATGATATTCATCTCTCCAGTTCATGCTGTTCTCACCAGGGTTTTTCTGGGCAGTGGGTGAGGAGCAGTGTGGCAGGAGGACGAGGAACTGCCGTTAGCCTCCAGGCTGAAGGAGCGCGGGGAGGTGGGGGACAGGGCCGGGGTGTGCCGCCCGCCACTGCTGATGGGCTGTGGGGTTTGGTACAGAAAGTGAGACGAGCTGCTCTCCCCATCTGCTCGAAAGCCTGCTGAGAGAGATTACAGACACAAAACCATGAGCCATGATATGCAAAACAACTTAACTGAAACCAATATAGTGGAAAGATATCTGGACAGTTATAGTTATATACCTCGTTCTGGTAGCTCAGATAAGGAGTTGAGAGTGGACGTGGTGTATTTGGGAGACCCTGAGCTGAAATAGAAAGTCTTACAATCAGTATGTGTTACTAACAACACAATATTCTGTATTGCATTGTACTGTATTGTATATAAACAATGTAGTTTACTGTAAAAGTGTAATCATGACAGTGTAGCGCAGTAGGTTCTTGAGTAGGTGGTTTGTATATATCTGATTATACATTTAATGATGATGTTTACAGCAATTGTTCAAAAGTGAGAGTAAAGACCATGTTACAAATAATTCGTTTTTTAAAATGCTGTTCTTTTGAACTTTCTACTCACCAAAAAAGTCACTTTTTTCACAAAAATATTACGCAGCACAATTTGTTTTCGACATTGATAATAAGAAATGTTTCTTAAGCACCAAATCAGCATATTAGAATGATTTCTGAAGGATCATGCCACAATGAAGACTGAAGTAATGGCTGCTGAAAATTCAGCTTTGCCATCACAGGAATAAATTACATTTTAAAATATATTAAAATAGAAAAAATTGTAATAATATTAAGTTAAAATTTTTTTTTAAAAAATTATGTTTAGTGTATTGGTATCAAAACATAATGCAGGCCGCCAGCATAAGAGACTTTATTTTTAAATGTTTAACGACACAATATTTTGTTTTGCATTGTACTGTATTGTATATAAGCAATGTAGTTTACTGTAAAAGTGTAATCATAACAGTGTAGCGCAGTAGGTTCTTGAGTAGGTAACTTACCTGTCAAGTAAGTCATTTTGCTAAGTAATTCTGTTCCTTTACTTGCCAAAGCCAATTTTTACTCACAGTAAAAAAACGCAGTTTCTTAAGTACCTTTAATCTGCTAAATTATTATTTGCCTGCTTTAATGTGTGTGAGGGGGGGTGGGAGTTCCAGCAGTGCACAGCACTTACACACACTTCTGGAAAGGTGAGTCTGGACCACCGAAGCTTCTCGCACCTGCAGGTACTCCATAATCTGTACACAAGAATTATATATTTATATAACTTGTAAACATGACCATAAATTATGTATGCAGGGATCTTACACCTATTGACCAGTGAAATTACATGCATTTTCAGACATTTGTGATGAGTTGATGAAGATCAAAAAAATATAGATGTATTCCAATTCATTTATTTCTTTTAAACTAACTTTATAGTAGATTAACATAAGCAGACAATTCTACTCACTTTCTTATAGTAAAAACTATATTCACTATATTCATCATGTCGACGACTTTTCCATTATTGTAAGGAATTCTAGGCCTTTTGTAGGATTTTTAAATTCCCAGATATTTCCAGGTTTTTACAAATATGGGGACCATCTAATATACATCATCCAGGTTTGTCACGTACCTGTTGGTCCCTGCCGTGTAGAGTGGGGGCTGGGGGGCACCTGAGGGGCAGGCTCAGAGTAGGTGCGCTTATGTCGGATGACGAGAGGGGGAGGAGGGGTTCGTTTCTTCCTGCTGCTCACTTCATGGGACGTCCAGTCATCAGGTGAGCTCATAGGAGGGGGAGGAGGGGGGATGTTTGGAGCTGGAAAGGACATGAGGAGAGTAAACAAGACTGTAGAAGAGAAGAGAAGAGAAGAGAAGAGAAGAGAAGAGAAGAGAAGAGAAGAGAAGAGAAGAGAAGAGAAGAGAAGAGAAGAGAAGAGAAGAGAAGTTTCCCACCTCTGACTCGAGGTGGCAGTGGCGGTGCGGGCGATGAAGGGGGTGGCGGAGGGGGACTGTCGAGGCTGCGTGTCTGAGAGTTGGGACTGTCGTACACATCCCTCCGGTTTTCTCCCCGGGCCATTGCCAGCCTCCGACCCACATTGAACAGCCCCCCTCCACTACTTCCTCCTCCACCGTGAGAGGCGGAGCTACTGTGATACAAGCTGAATGGCCTTCCTAAGCGCTCCTTCTTCACTGGGCCCATCTACAAATATGGACCATTACTGTTAAACACCGGATAATCAATTGCATGATACACAAATATAATGTCTTTTGTATTACGCTTTATTAGCACTATATACTGTACAAGTCTGTTCTATTAAGTTATGGGAGGTGTAGTCTTATGTTGTTACCTTGTCATCTAGGTCGTCATCACTCTCGTAAAGGTCATCTTGCCGGAGTTTCCACTCATACTCCACGTGCACATGCATGTTGAACTGGTTGTTCTGTGATTGGTGGATCTGAACATGACACATCATTACGCTGACATGTGGATCAATCACTTTTTGACCGATTACTTTCCATGACTTGTCTAGGTGTTTGTAAATATATTTCTAAAGATCAGTTTGTAGAGATTGCGCAGGTATTTTTCATTTCTATGTCAATTAACATTCCTTGGAATGTTTAAACAATTACCAATGACCTAAACCTTAAGGTTAAACAATCAATCTTTTAATATACAAACGTCTCTAAGCCAAAAAAATTAGTTGAGATTTAAATGCGATACTCTATGAATGCTCAAATCAGCCTCTCCGTTTAGTAAGGCAGCTCTGTGTCCCTTAGGAAATAGTTATTAGCGGGTAACCCTGCAGACCAATGAATCACTCAGGATATTAAATTCAACAGACTGATTACAGTGGATTGCTTGCAAGCATTACACAAGTACTCATAACCAGCAATTTTAGAGTATATCTACAAAATATATATACTGTATATTGAAAAATGTTATTGTGTACACTACTGACCAAAAGTTTGGGGTCAGTAAGTTTTGTTGTTTTGTTTTCTAAAGAAATGGATACTTTATACAGCAAGGATACATTAAATAAAAAGTGACAGTAAAGACATACAAAAAGATTTCTATATTAATATTTCATATTAAATATTTTTTAAACTTTTATTTATAAAGAAGCTTGAAAATAACAGAACAACTGTTTTCCGCACTGATAAAATAGAAAATGGTCTTGAGAATCCAATCAGCATATCAGAATGATCATGTGACACTGAAAACTAGAATAATGACTGCTGAAAACTCAGCTTTGCCGTCACAGAAATAAATTAAATTTTAAAAATAAAATAGAGCAGTTTAAAAAAAATTGTCATAATATTTAACAATATTACTGTTTTACTGTAAAAAATGCAGCCTTGATGAGCCTAAGAAACTTTCAAAAATATAAAAAAATCTTATAGACAAGTTTTGAATGGTAGTGTATGGTTTTGAAATACATTTTTCTAGCTATACTAGCTTTTTCATGATATTGTTATATTAAACATATATTACTTTCCATTGTGATTTCCAGCCCTGGAAATGTCATGAAAAATATTACAATATTTCAGTCATGCTATCACTTTGTGAATGACTTTAAAAGAAATCCTTATCCATTAATCACAAGCATCTGAAAAGCTATTGAAATACATTGGCCAAAAGGTGTGGGAACCCAGCTTACAGAAAAGACCATGACCATGATAACGGAAGTGTACAGCACTTTTGAAATATACAGGTTACACCCACATGAATATCCTATTAATAAAGACTCACTTTAACAAGTTACTGCTGAAAAGCTCTTTGACTCACCAGCTCCTCACACAGCATGTGCTTCAGTCTGCGAGCCATGTCCAGCCCTGTCTCTCCATTATCATTCTCTATCACAGAACATTATCATCAGCACAACAATCATCCTGCTCTGTAATTAACTCCTGACGAATGAGCCAACAGCCAAACCAGCCATCAGAAGAACATGAGCCTCATTCCTTTAACAATTACTGATATGATGATGAAAAACCCCTATACATCATCAATAAATGTTAAAGCTGAAGTGTGTAAAATTTTTGATGTTCAAAACCTTTTCCTATTACAACAGAGACCACTTAAAATTATGAACTGGACTAATAAATAAACAAACACATTATCGAGCATGAAACAGCTCAATGCAAAA
The DNA here is from genome assembly GCA_018155175.1 of Sinocyclocheilus anophthalmus. Classification (NCBI taxonomy): domain Eukaryota; kingdom Metazoa; phylum Chordata; class Actinopteri; order Cypriniformes; family Cyprinidae; genus Sinocyclocheilus; species Sinocyclocheilus anophthalmus. The sequence continues at coordinate 309,314 of JADLZN010006564.1, read as the reverse complement.
ATGTCTTTGTGGTTTTAGGATTTGAGGGTCCCACTCACTGATATGTGTGTTGGCCTTGGCTCTGAGCAGAAGTTTAAGGCACTCGGTTTTGTTGTGCTGACAGCAGTAATGCAAAGCAGTGTTCCCCTTCACATTCTGAGCATCCAGATTTTTACTGAAACGGAAGACAAGAAGGAAAGGCAGTTATGATGAAGATAATCCATATCTGAATCTGTTCAAGGCCACTTTCAGAATAACAATGCCATTATTTCTAACTGACCAGTTGTGGAACAGGAAATCAGCCACATGGAGCGATGTCCTGTCAGACAACAGGACGGCTAGGTGTAGTGCAGTTTCCCCCTTTTCCTATCAAAACAAAATATGCAATTAATTTAATAGAAAGAGAAGACCTGAGATATACAAGTAGGTATAATATTTATGTACTGTCCACATGTATGGGATAGTCCATCTAAAAATTTAAATTTCGGCAGAGTTTTACCATACCTCATGTCGTTCCAACCGGAATGACTTTTTTTCTTTTGAGGAATGTAAAAGAAGATATTTTGAAGAATGTTAGTAATTAAACAGTTTCGGTTCCCATTGACTTCCCTTGTATGGATGAAAATACAATGGAAGTCGATGGGAACAGAACTGTTTGGTTACCAACATTCTTCAAAATATTTTATTTGAGAAGAAAATCAAACCTGTAAGTCATACAGGTTTGGAACGGTACTGAGTACATTAAATGATGACAGATGATCATTTTTAAGTGGAATATCCTTTTAAGCAGCAAATTTAAGTATAACATGTTTTGCTGACTGTTATGGCAATTTCAATAAAGGTATGAGACAAAAGTCTTTTGATGATTTATTTTCTTGCAAGAAAGGTCAACAGTCATACAGATTGGCTGCAGAGTGTGACCAAGAGGCAACACCCAAACTCAACATTTATACCTTCATCAAATACGGATGCTTTGATCTCATCCAATCATAATGCATATTCAACATATATGTCCATTTAAGGTGCCTAACTATTAAGAATTTAAATGCAAAAACAATTTTAACAGTAACCAGGAATCTAAGAAACTAAAAATAACATTTCTGTCTCCCCTTTTCTTGCCACACACACATTAAATAGATTTTCTGTTATCTCTCAGCTTATTGAAAACTCAAGCATACTGAAGCAAACTGAGTCTAAAGAACACTCTTTAGTACAGTGAAGCAAATAATACAGAAAATAACATTTCCTCCACACTAACCTGTAGGGGGCATGGCAGTGGCAGGCTGAAGTCCATTCTCTCAGCATAGAGCTGCAAGAGGCTAAAAACATCCCGACTGCGCACAGCGTCCTGCAGATATTTGCGTTTTATTTCCGGTGAGCCGCCACTATGTTGTGCAAACTGCCATTCCATATACTTTGAGAGTATGAAGTCCTTACGTATGGCCCTGCAAAATTTTTTGTTAACACCAACTATTTTAAAGGGGTCAATTGATGCGATTTCAAGTTTTCCTTTCTCTTTGAGTGTTACAAGCGTTGGAATAGATAAGTCCCTGACGGTTGCAAGAATTAGTCTCAACCCAAAGAGATTCGTCCACGCCCTCCTAAAATGCCTCGTTTAAACTCTACGTCACTGTGTGGGAAGATTTGCATAACACCGCCCAAATGTTCACGCAAAGAAAGAAGGCGTAACTTTGATTCTCGCTGTAGTATTGTTACCGCCACCACCATGTCGTGGAGACGCTGTTGTTTCGTTGTGAAAGCGAAACTATTTTTTTTGGCCTTCCAAAGAGGACACAACTAAAAATCAGTGGTTAAGTTGTATTTACAAACACTGTTACCCCAGAACAGTTCAAAACCAAATATTCAGATGTGTGCAACGCATTATGGAGGACTGTTTCCTGAACCTGAAAGGTAGACTACAATGCCGGCTGTTCTGGTGAATTCAGTTCCCCTGTTTCCCCTTCGGCGCGCATGCTGACCCTATACACTCTATGATGCGGACAATTAATGCTGACTCACAGCCTGTAAGTAGTTTTCATATTTAAAGAATTTGCCACTGACCATTCAAACGCGAGTTTTGAGCAGTGTAGACTAGCGCTTGTTTTTTGTCGTTTCTCGATCATAAATGCAGACAGGGTTTTATGTTTACGTGGCGCGATGCAAAGCAACACGTAAAAAGACAGTAAAAGTCATTATAATCAGTAATTATGTCCCACTGGATGCAAAAAATGCCTCGTTCATAATGGGTTTTATTGGTTTTGTCTTGTCGCGCCGGGACACGGCATCACTGTATGGTAAGGGGCGTAACATTTCCGTCACACGCTTGAATATTCGGCCAATCACAACGCACTGGATAGCTGGCCAATCACAGCACACCTCGTTTTTTCAGATCGATGAGCTTTGTAAAAATTGTTTCAGAAAGGCGGGTTATAGAGGAGAAACAATAATGTACAGATGTGGAAAATAATGTGTTTTGGAACCTTAAACCCTCATAACCAGTTAATTACACCAAATACACAAAATAATGTTATTTTTTAGCAGCGTCATATGATCCCTTTAATACACAGCCATTTATTAGTTATCAAAAATGGCAGTGTGAATTAACAGATTCCCAATACCATCATCTAGTGACAGTGTAAAAATGAACATCTCTGCAATATCTACTAGCTCATTACAAGCCCAAAGATGGTACAAGACACATAATGAGCAGGGCCGTCCCAAGCTGGGGCAGGGCCCAGTGCGAGGTAGGGAGCGGGGGACCCCCGTTGGTCCATTCACGATCGCATTCCGGGGGGGGGGGGGTCCCCTTTGGTCTGTTCGCCACAGGGCCCCCTCGAGTGCGGGGCCCGGTGTGGCACCGCCCTAAGGACGAATATGACTGGTATCGGACGTGACTCTCATTAGTGCAACTATCCTCTCTTTTCAGGGTACCTTGTTGGACAGATGTGGGTTGAAACACTACGGAGACTGCCATTAGGAAAAAATCCAGCCCTGAGCCCTGAGACAGACACCAGCAGACAACAGCTGTGAGAGGTCTTAAAGGGGCCATGCTTCCAACGCATTTTTTGTGTATGCCTGAAATCAATTCAGTTATGTTAATTAAAAATCCAAGGATTCTTGCAACAAAAAAGCAGTTATTTAGCTTTACATGACCATTTGCACTCTCTCTGACCCTTAAAATTGCACAGGCTATTTCCAACTACTGTTTGCAAACAAAAAAAATTTCTTGAAAGAAATTAATACTTGTATTCCACAAGGACGCATTCAGTTGATTAAAAGTTACAGTCAGACAAACGATACCTATTTCAAATAAATGCTGTTCTTTTGACTGTTTACAGCATTGACAACTATAGGAAATGTTTCTTGAACACCAAATCAGCATATTAGAATGATTTCTGAAAGATCATGTGACACTTAAGACTGGAATAATGGCTGCTGAAAATTCAGTTTTGCCATCACAGGAATAGATTACATTGTTAACAACATGTTATAAATATGAATGTTATTTCAGGGCTCTGTCCAAGAATCTATTAATAGTGCTATTCAATTAGGACAGCTGGCAAGATTAGTGTAACCCAACCATACTTCCTTCATTGATTGTGACAGCAGGGCAAGTCAAACTGTTCAGTCTGAAGGTTAAAGTAATTTGGATGTTCCTAAGCTTTCAAATTACTTTCATGAATGATCAATTTAAAACAAATTTAAAAGCTTTGCACCATCTGCAGACAGGTTAATTGTGTACAGAGAGGTTACCGCTGGCCCAGTCATGAAAAGTGCTCTTTTGCTGGAAAAAAAAATCATGATTGAGAGGGAATTGAGTGGTACGAATTCTATGGGAAATGCTAAAGACACCGGGTGCTATGGGGACACAGAGACTCCAAGAGCTGAAACCATTTGGCTGACGTTTGAAGAGCAATTACAGGGCTGCTCATCACTCACATGTCACTCTCTGCTGATGGCTTCACAGAGGGACTAGGAAGACTGGCCTCCACAATTTCATTAAAACCTGAATTCCCCACGTTTCTCGCCAACTAAGGAGCATAAGAGAGAAAGAGCCATAAATCTGCAGATAGTGGTTAAGCTCATATGAAAATTGCTGATATTGTCATACTGTGAAAAACTCTCTCTCGATTCACGAGTGCATTAAAGATGACAACCTGCTACAGTAAACAGTGCATGAATTAATTGAATTCCTTGAATGAATTAATGAATTCCTCGTCTGTTGAAAACTGTAAATCCTTACCAGCAATTCTGAAGTGCCTAGTTTGTCAAGAGAAAGCGACTGAATACGTGAATAATGTACACCCATTTCCCGATGGATCCCTGAGCACTCAATGCACGTCAGGATTCCAAGGTTTATAGAGATCCAAGACGGATCTGAAAGGAAAGAATGTAAGGAAAACACATTATCAGCTGCTTGACAGTCCGAAACTAAACGAAGGTCAAATAAAGGGTAAGTGAAGGCTTATTAGCAATAAATACAGCCTGATTGACAAGATGACCTGTTTTACACTCCTCATGTTCTTATCATTGAAGTATAACTTGTTTACAAAGTACAAATAAAGTATGTAAAAAAAACAAAATGTTATATCTTACAACCAGGGGTGACATATTGTTTGTAAAATACTAAAACTTAAATAAAAAACTGAAAATAAAAAAATAAAATGTACTTCCCCTATTAAGATTACTATAAAATATATACGACATAATACAAAATTAACATGGGCCCAGTGTGAAAGTGCTCCGGTAATATTCAATGACACATTTTGCAATGGAGACAAAAGGTGCAGCCGAGGAAAATCTGTACTCTCCAGCCAAATCATCAGCATTTCTTAGAGGAAACATGCCTATAAATCAAGCAGGCCGTTCGCTCATGTACACTCACTGAGTTCTTATTTAATTAAATATGATTTATGGACAGGCACTGAAAAAACAGCATGAACAGAGAACCAGCTCAGGGTGCTAGATGGGGCCCATTTCCAAAGTAGCTGTCTGCTTAAACCACTTAGTTTCCATTTCTAACCCAGTTTCTAGTTTTATTCCAACTGCGCTGTCAAAATCAATATGAAGGACTGTATCATATAAACACTGTCTGTGAGAACTGTTCAAGACCCCTTGACATTAGATTTGTGTGGCTAAAAGTTGACCAAACTCGCTTTTAACATGCGACATTTCATTTTTAGTCTTCTGGGACAACAGACCAAAACTGTTAATGACTCACAATGTTATAACCATTGTACTGAACAAGACTGTAACAAAATATTCAAGACTGGGGAAACCAAAATATAACATTTTAAGAACTGGTAACTAAAAAAATGCCAATTAATCAACCACTATTCTGAATATTTAGATTCTACCTATAGTGGAGTCAAAAAGAGTCATTTTCATTTACCATGGTATTTACACAGGACTTCTAGATACTTCAAAGAACACCTTAATACTTAAAGCACATGTCCAAAAACATTTGTGTTACTGTAAAAATGTTCTTTTTGCACCTGGGGCCCCACAGTCGCAGCAAACATTGTTTCCAGGCATGCGGCGAATATCCTCAGTGATGGCTCGTGTCAGATCCTCAACACTGTTCTCCCCACTTTGCCTCCTCTCATCCAGAGCCACATTTAGAGCCTCCTGCTTACTGTTTGTTAGCACTGATATCCACCTGATATTTTTAGTAAGGTGCAAAAATAAATATAATCATTAGAGGGCGACAAGAAACTTCAGATTGAAGACATGTAGATTACATCAGTATTCCCAGGTGGCACCATGCATAAAAAAGTCATTTGTGACTAATGATCCTGCTCTGAGAGGTTACATCAGGATTCATTTGCAATTAATGAGAAGATGCCCTCGGTCACAGCTCAGGGAATTTCTGTGTACAGTTCAAGGCTTTGTGTACTTCTATTCAGTGAATAAACTCGTTTGGATTCATTTCTGAAAAGGTGCGGTATAATGTGACTATCAATAATCTCTTCACTCGCTCCTCTTCAACTCTGACATTTAGCTGAAGATAGAAGCCTGGGCTGTGATCTGAAATGGGAAGCACTTCAATCAACGTACAGACAGCCACATCAGAGGAAGAAATGTTACATATTTTTCTTTCTCTCCAAGAAAGGGTGTTACTCTGTCAAGATGGAAAGGACAAATTGGGAGAGGTGTGTGTGCACAGAAAATTATACAAGCTCTTTCCTATTTGACACCGTCCACACATTCTCATGTGACAGTCACATTGGTGGACTGAGACTCAGACAGATCAGTGTCTGGCAGAGTAAAAGCATTTGTCTTTAAAGAGCCCATAAAATCAGAATCAGAGTTATGTAGCTTTTGGTTCATGACTGTTAGCTTTGAGGTCATCTTTATGCAAGTGTATTCCTAAGCAGTGATAAAATTCACTTTTAGCAAATATACACTAGCGTTCAGAAGTTTGGGGTTGGTATAATTCTTTATTTGTTTTTAAAAGAAGTCTCTTGTGCTAACCAAGGCTACATTTATTTGATCAAAAATACAGTAAAGCAGCAATACTGTGAAATATTGTTACAATTTAAAATAACAGTTTTCTATTTTAAGATATTTTTAAAAGTAATTTATTCATGCGATGCAAAGCTGAATTTTTAGCAGCCATTATTCCAGTCTTCAGTGTCATATGATGCTTCAGAAATAATATTAAATATGCCGATCTGGTGCTCAGGAAATATTTATTTATTTATTATTATTTATCTGATATTTCTTGCTCACACTTCCTATTTCAACAGTAAATACAGTAATACATCATTTACATCTCTGTATTAATTCAAGACACATTTTTGTGCATAGTTATAGATAAATGCAGTATGAAAAAAATGGTTTGCGTTGCATTTTATTGCTTGGATTTATGCGTAATTATGTTGAAATGACTCATTCAGGTACATAAATGCTTGAGTAGGTTCTTTAAGGTTGAAATATCAACAAACTAAATAGGGCTATTTGCTGTGAATAAACAAAAGAAATACTTACGCCACACAATCAGACTCATCATCAGCCAGAAAATGGTAAGTTCGATTATCTAAAAAAAAGAAAAGAAAAAGAAAACTCCTCATTATTTCTTTGCAAATTCACAATTTATTCTCAGCTGGCACCAGCTAACATGTAATCAGCAAAGAATTAGGAGAGATAAAACCGGTTTGAGGTCTTTTGTTAAAATAGAAGTGGCAGGAAAGAACAAACAATTTGTGCTTAAGTGCAAATACTGAATTTAAATAGTGCCCTGTTTTCAGAACAACCTGTCTTTAGTTCAAAGACATATCTCAAAATATGTCATGATTCATACATAATGGCATAATGACACTAGAGACATGAGGCCAGAATAATGCATGGATGCATTCAGATACAATTAACAATTCTCTTCACCAAAAATAGCCTGAGGCTGGTACGCTTCAGCTTGGCGTGAAGATCCTGAAATCTACCTTTGAGAGTGCGTGGTAAACTCACGTGAGATGAGGTCAAAGCATTTCTTGTCTTCCAGACTTGGTTTGACTTGGCAGGTGAGGAGATTCAGTTTAGCTGGTGATTTATTAGGCTGCAACAAAAGGATAGCACATCATCACTAACATATCATGACTAAAGGCCCGTTTAGTGATATTAATTTCATTTGTATTTTGTATCAGCATTGGTTTCAACCTTTGAAAATGTAACTGAACATCATGGAAGCATAAAATATAAAATAATTATATAAATTAAATTACCGGTAAATATGAATATTTATAAATAAATATAGTATCAATAAAAAGTAAAATTCTAAGAGTAAATTATCATTACAAAAGTTAAAATGATTTCTTAAGGATCATGTGAAACTGAAGACTGGAGTAATAGCTTCTGAAAATTCAGCTTTGTCATCACAGAAATAAATTACATTTTAAAATATATTCCGTTATTTAAAAATATTCCTGTTTTTATTGATTTTGATCAAATAAATGTAGCCTTGGTGAGCAAAAAAGATGCCTTTCAAAAACATAAAATATCTAATAACCATAAACTTTAGAACTGTACTGTAAATATAAAGATACAAAACAAAAAAGTCACAAAAATTATGTCCAATGTGCCATTAAATATCAAAACAATTTTACAAAATTAAAAATGACAGATCCACACAGTACAATACTACAATACTAGGTGTGAAATGCCATTTTAAGATGCATTGTTTGATATCATATGCATGATTTTGCTGACAAAAAATTCCTGATTGGTCTGCAAAGGCCTTACAGATATTCCTGAGAAAATCTGCAACTCTCATTTGGTAAACTAAAAACCTGAAGAGTGCTTTAATAAGGTTATACCAAGTTTTACAGCACCATTACAGCCTACATTGTAGAACTGAATGTATATCCAGGATGTATTCACATTTTATCACAGAAACCAGCAGAAGAAAAAAAAAATGCTTGCTTCTGGATTTACAGAGAGTGATGTGAGTACTCACGGTTCCATGAGCGATGGTAAGATAGCAGTTCTGCACGGTACATTTCCTCTTCTGCCACATCTTCCTCAACCTATCAGAGAAATGAGATTACAGCACAGCATCTACATCACTTTCTCCTCAATCAACACAAAGCTGTATAGTGAACGCAGAGACAGATACGTGTGTAACTCCCAGCACAGCGTGTCCTACAGCACATGAATAATTTGAAACGAAGGGCTACCAAAGCACTTCCAAAAGGATTTATCAGTGAAATCTTAATGAATGAGTGGATTATACGTCATGTTTGAAGAATGCAGGATCCGGGAACAGTAATTTGATAATATCACAACCATTTGCTACAACATTAATTCATTTACCCATCACTCCTCTTGTAGAGGTAGCCTGATTTATCTGTGCCATATTGCTTGTTGCCTTGAAGCTGGTGCATGCTGTACACAGTCTGTCTGCTTAGAGAATCCTGCACAACAGAAGCATAAACGGGAAAGTCATGGTTTGTTTATATGTGGTGCCCAAGAAGCTTTGGCGATTGAGTCTGTGCATGGGATATTGCACAAAACAGCTTAAAGGGATAGTTGCTGTATCATTTTCTTTCTTTTTTGTTCTTGAGTACATTAAATTACCATAAAATTAGTCTATATGACTAGATATGATTACAGTTCACTTTTATTCTACAGAAAAGAGCAGTGTGAACATTGTGCGAAATATATTATCTTGGGTTTCGTGGAAAAAAGAAAGTTATACAGGCTTAGGCTGAAATGAGTGGGATTAAATGATGACTGAAGTTTCATTTTTGGCTGAATGTAAAAGTAAAGTCTACACTACTCAAGCTGAGGAGAAAGTCACACAAACTTCATGTTATTCATGCAGAAAGGTGCTAACATTAAGAGGAAGTACCAGCTCACACTTATGATGAAGAGTTAATACATGCACGAAATGCACAACAGATGAATGTCACTCATGCAATGAGTATACATTTAATTTAAAAAATAAATTAAGGAATATTTCGGGATAAATGATGTTTCAATGATAATTTCAAATCATACCTGAAATTAAAAAAAAATTTGAATTTAAGATTAAGATTTAAATATATTTGTACAATGGACATCTACAGGGCAAATGTACAAAGATAGTAGTGTAACAGTCGACAGCATGCTGTTGACATCTTAACATATGTTTAACCTGAAATATTCCAAATATCAATGGCTTTCAGAAAAAAAAAAACATGATAGTCGGACATGAATTTTGCAGCAGTCTGACAGCAAAAGGTGCATTCCTAGCGACAATGTCACACATGCACATGTACATTTTTTCAACTACAGTGGGAAACATAAGGTGACAGTTCACATGCAAGTGTTTATAGGTAATTACAGGAGCTTGTTAACATCACATGCTAATTAAAAAAAAAAAAAGTCAACTTACTCTCCTGGACTGCTATTTTGTCAAAGAAGCATTTAGAAAAACAATTATGTTAAGAGCTGCTCTTCACAGTCATTCCAGGCATTTTTATTTATTGTAGAAGATGATTGACAGTAACAAATATACATTGATCCGCCTCCACCATAATCCCATTTAATACTTGAATAGGACTAACAAATTACTCCATAAGACCCTATCTATTTATTACCCTGACAAATAATATATACCGGCATGCACTGCAACATAAAATGTTATTGATTTTCCTGGAGTGAATCAATAGTGGTGGGTGAACTCTGATACAGGAAAAACATATAGTAGAGCATAGCGGTGGGTTAGGGATATATCAGTGATATAAAGACATATGAGTATATTATATTAATAATATATATATCATATATTATATATATCAGTGGTGTGTGTGTGAATGCAAATATCTCATGCAAGAAGGACAGACAACAATCACAAATCACACAACAATGAAACGTGACCAAATTACTGGGAAATAGCCCTTGTGACAACTTGCCCCAGTCTCCACTATACATAAAGCCTTCAATTTAACTTAACCATACAATGTATGATCATATACAAAGGAAATGTAAAAAAAAAAAAACCTGTTTAGAATTTGTAAACTGAACAGCTGAAGTGTAATAGGAGAAAGCAGGCATGAGAAATTTGTGTGAATTCCAAAGCAGGAAAAATGTGGGTGTGGCATAGACGTCGGAAGACTTTGCAAATAAGTGTCGTTTTTTACCCTCGTTGATTCGGGCAGGCAGAGCCATGTCTTAGCTGATCTCTTAGAGACAGAGCGTCTCTCTCTCATCCTGCTGTATTTTTTTGATCTACAGACACACACACCCACACACACACACACACACTTAATTCCTCCAACACTTGCCTACAATGTCCCTCCTCCAGGTACATTCCTCCACCGTGTTTTCTAAGCGTGATTACTTAGACTGTTGGTAAGACAATGGCCCTTTCATTAAGCTGTCTGTCACTCACAACATCACCTGCAGCTGAAAAAAGCCGCCTGCTTTATCAGCCATACATTTACTGTTACCAACGGCTTACTGCCGAGTCAGTGTGAGTTAAAGCGTTGAGGCTGTTAACCCTTGATGCGCTTTGATCAAAGCAAACAAAAGAGCCGCTCTGTTGTGGTTCCTTCGTGTCAAGAATTCAAATCGGTGTAAAATAACACATGTTAGCACCATCAGAAAAGGTGGGTTATCGGCTTCCCATTTCTGAGTAGGTTGCATGCAGTTTGCTAGATGTTCTGGTTGAGATTTCTCTCATTGTTAATTTAGTACTTTTTATATACTATTATAGTATTTATTTCTATTTTTAATGAGCTTTTACTTTTATATTTCCAGTTATCATTATAATTTTAGTTGAGTTAATTTTATATTTTAGCTCTTTTTGTGCTTTTGTAATTTGTATTTATTTATTTAGATGTAATTTTTTATTTTAGTTATAGTTTAGTTTTAGTTTTAAGTTTTTCATCTAATATTTATTTTTTTTATTTCAGATTTATTTCAATTCACACGTTTTAATAGTTTTCAGTTAATTAAAAGTACCTGGTTGCCTAGGTGTACGTTTTAAGAAGTATTTTTGGATGCTTATCACTGGTCGAGCTAGGAATCAGCAGGTTTAACCAGCTAAACCAGACCAGACGTCCCACGAACCAACTTAATTCCACATAGGATGTTTTTTTAAAGAAGGTTTTTTCGAGACAGGATTACATTTTATATCTTAATTTCCGTCCCTGGCCACCTTGGTTACATCAGTGGTTTATGTGCACGGTATTGAGATATCGCCTTAACTATTTTTAGCCTTCAACTATTGATCTGGGCTACTAACAAAGCACGACAAGGGGAAGAAATATTGTAGAATGCATTGTGTTTATTTTGGGGATGATGGGACCATAAAGACACAAACACTGCCCAAAGGTAATTTTGCTCTCAGCATATCAATCTACTCAGATGAGATATATTTGGCTGAGAATTACCAAAGAATGTGTGGATCCTCTGTAACTTGTTTCAATTTTAAAAAATAAAGACCCGTTCGCTTATAAGAGTGGGAGTACCTATATGAAGAAATAGTAATACCTGGGGATCTATCATTATGTACTGAGTGATTGGGGCCAATGTCATGCTCATCCTGAGCTTCATTGCTACAAAGTGCGATGTGGTCTATACCGATTACCTCTGCCACCACAGGACCATCAACACTGCCATAAAGCACACACACACCACACACCCCCCACACACAGGCTGTCCTGTTCGTCGGATGATTTGAGTATACAGGGCCTAATCTATCAAATCGCGCGGCAGATGATGTACAGGTTATCTGTCTGAATTATTTCAAGTCAGTTTGGATTTCAACGCCTTTTTATGCATTCTGACCTTTCCTTGAGTAAGCCATTACTCGCTAAATGGCAAGCTCTCTGAATTTACAATTGAAATGTCAGTTTAGTATAATTATGCTAAATTTAAAAGCTAAAGGTCTGTCAAGTGATAAAAATATTTGGACAATTCTTCCCTATTTCAAACTAGAGTTATAATCACATTGTACTGTAAGATACAATCTAAAGAGCTAAAGGGCTAGAACGGGTGGGTGAATAATAATCATAATAATAATAAAACAATACTATACTGTCATTTAAATAATTATAATTGTTAAGTATAATAGTATAGCAATATTCATAATCTAATAATAATAATCACCTTAATCAAGAAAACAATAGAACAACATAGTATTTTAGACCAATGATTTTATATATTTTATGTAATTATAATTACATTTGGGGGAATGGGGGGGGGGGGGGGGGATGGGAGGTATGGGGTTTCGAAGGGTAGGGGTATGGTTTAGATTATGCAATTTATTATTTTATATATTTATATATAGACTATTGTTTTATATTTGTCTATTTATTATATAATACTATAGTTATTATTAACAGCAGAATAACCACGACAATATATTTTATCCGCATTTTATTATTATTATTTTTATTTTTATTATTGTTGTTGTTGTTACTATTATTAGTATTTTCTTTTTCCCTTTCATGCAGCATTACAATGCAGTTTGGTTAAACCTGTTACCATCTATTTGAGGTTTGGTTATTTTGTGTATGAAGCCTTTGGCAACACAAAAACAAGAATGAAAGCAAGGAAAAATACACCTTAGAGGGCTGTTCATCCTTATTTCTTGCACTTGCGTAAGTGTGTTTGTGGCTGATTATAATTGTAAAGTGGGATTTGTGCCACAGCATGTCATCTGCCCTATACATTAAGAACATATCTGTGCAAGCAGCAAACATGGGCAGGATCACTCACAGCACTCAGCTGGCCCGTCAGGACATCAATGTACTGCTTGAGTTTTTCCGTTGCAGCCAAACACTCCTGAAAGAAACTGACAGGAGAGAGCCATTTTAATTACAAATCCCATAACAAAATGGCATTGTTAGTCAAGGCAGCATCTCTATTCCTCTTTTGCACTTCTTTCAATGGTTTCACACCCTCTCAAATTCCAGTCTATCAGAGTATCAGACTCGAGCATGGAGGGATGCAACTATAAAGAAAAGCAATCAGTCAAACCACACACACATTTAACACTGATGGTGATGTGCTGCCCAGCCCACATGGATGACTTTGTTCATTTTGCCATGGTACGGTTCATGCCATTGGACAGATCTATTGTGGGAGACTGAATATCTTGCTTTACGGTGACTTCTCGTACGAAGGATTGTTATATATCCATAGAAATGCACAATAAAGTTACAAAACCTTTTAAAAAAATCACAGTTTTATCACAGACTTACTTGCATTGAGAGTGGTAGTGTTTGATGAGGTTCTGTAGCAGGTCTACTCCTTTCTTGGTCTTAATTTCATTTACTTTAATAAGGTACTGTATATGAGGAGAACAAATGAGATTTAAAGAAATGATTACTTCTACTCAGCAAGGACACATTACATCGATAAAGACTTTTACATTGTTATAAAAAATTCTATTTCAAATAAATGCTTTTTAACTTTCTATTCATCAAAGAATCTAAAAATGCTCCAACGTTCACAAAATATTAAGCAGCACAACTGCTTAATATTGATGATAGTAAGAAATGTTTCTTGAGCACCAAATCAGCATATCAGAATGATTTCGGAAGGATCATGTGACACTGAAGACTTGAATAATGGCTGTTGAAAATTCAGCTTTGAATCACAGGAATAAATTACATTTTAATATATTCAAACAGAAAACAGTTATTTAAATATTTGTAATAATATTTTACAATTGTACAGATTTTAGTGTATTTTTGATCAAATAAACGCAGCCTTGGTGACCATAAGAGAGCTCTTTCGTAACAATAAAAATTCTTACGGACCCTAAACCTTTAATAGTATAGTGTTAGGTCGTGCAGGTATACAGTCAGTGACTGTTTAGAGTCTTTCATATTCAATTTATTATTCATTTTAATGTTACACAATATACAGTAAATGGGACCATCATATTCACCCATGCTAGGCATCAAAAAGATTAAAAACTCCTAGTTTAAAGTAATAGTGTCCTAGGAAAAGTTTTTACCATTAATATTTACAGATGACAATACAGATTAGCTGATTACAGCATTAATCTAACAACATCTGTCATGTTCCTCTACAGCAGCTTACACAAACATGAGCGGATCTTACTTCACACATCTGTAGCTGGAACATCCTGCGCTCTTTCTCCATCTCTTCTGCAATCTCTCCTCCGCTCACCTCTGTGCGCACCATACCGTACTGCTTCGCCAGTTCCCTCTTCTCTTTTTCGATTTTAGTGCTGAAGGGGACATAAATCACATGACAATGTGGTCAGGTCTACTGTATAGTTTAGTACTACATAATACACAGATGGTACGTATTTGATTCGTGGAAACACAATACAAAAGTATTGTAAGAGAAGTGAAGCAAGACACTTACAAGAATTACAATTAAATGAAGAACAGAAATTAGAAGGAGAAAAATAACGATACAGGAAGTACTGAAAGGATTTCTGGTAACAATCAAGGATTAGCAAGTTAGAAGATCATGGACTTTCAACTTTGCTGCGTTAAATCTACAAAACAGAAAGTATGACTTATATTTATATTAGGGCTGTCAAAAATTAAAAGTATTTAAAAATTGTTGCGTAATAATAGATTAAAATGACAACAAATTCTGATTAATCTCATTATTTGTTAAATATATTTGTCTGGATGAAACATGTATCAGAATGTATGTGCTACTTCTCAGTTTCCACCTACAGTTTTTGTTTAAAAAAAAGGGTATTTCATAATATTAATAATATTTTCACATGATATCCGTTATAATACATGCCAAAAGGACCACATTTCTGGTTTGGTGTTCATGAAGGAGCTCTTGAGTCCTACTGATACGTACACAAGAATAAAACTACACTAAGCAACCTAAACAACCACGGCTTGTAAAAAAAATGTGTGAATAAATATGAGGAAGAGAACAAGTGAGAGTGATGGTGATGCTACAGAGAATATGTAACATATGAGGCACAAAGTATATGAATCCTACAGTTTCTAAAATTGGTTGTTATTTGACACACACAGACACAGACACAGACACAGACACAGACACAGACACAGACACAGACACAGACACAGACACAGACACACACACAGACACAGACACAGACACAGACACAGACACAGACACACACAGACAGACACACACACACAGACACAGACACAGACACAGACACACACACAGTTTTCTTGTTCTCTTGCTCATTTCGAAGATTTTGCAATATCTATTTTCTAATAAATCAAAATAAACCATCGCGCAGTGGGTGTCAAATAAGACAAAACAGCCTAGTTTGAAAACAGTGTTCTAAAAAGCACTCACAATTTATTCTCATAATCTCTCCACGCCTTGTCAAAAGGCTTTTTCAGGTCCTGACAAGATGAAAACAAGGAGTTAGATCAGAGACAGACTTACATCATCTTATGGTAAAAGACAAGAGCATCAAGACAGATAGAGAAGAATTATTATATATACTATCTTATCATAGGCCTCATTACCATCTGCTCACATTAAACACTGTGCTTATGGTAATGATCTATGTAATCGATTTCTACTTGCACAGGCAGGGAACACATATGCCTTGTTGCCTTCTGGGAAAATATCCTGCACACTTCATCTATATTAGCATCATACAGTAGAATTACTAACAAAGTAACAAAAATATCAAAAAGTATTTTTGGACACCATTGTCATTTCATTTTTTGGTACCTTAGAGTGCTTTGTGAATACTATGGTATAAGAAGATGGTAATTATTCACTATAATGGTATACAGTGGGGTACTATCAAAAAATGCCATGGCAAATGTAATATTTATACAAATGGTTGAAATCTGATTTAATTATCTGAACTTATAAAATTAGTTAAAGCCAGATTTATCTACATTTATCTGATGGTAACATTTACAAAGCAAACACAAGAAAAATGTCACTTCAAGTGGATCGCTTGTATTGCAGATTTCAACTTACTCCTTTGACCTCTTTCAGATCCCCTTTTACCAGTGAGTCCAGGAAGAAGTTGACGTTGTGCAACATGCTCTTAAACTGATAAAAACAGAAATATTAAAATGGAAAGTATTAGCTGGCAAAACCCATTTAGACCCAGTTTATGTCAGCGTATACTTGCAAACAAGCACATTAAACATGTTTTTACTTTAAAAATCAATTTAACAGGAATACGCATGGAAGGAATAAGGAACTGTGGACAGAGAACTGAGACAAACTTTGGCGAGTTGTTTGCAGATAAGGCCTTTCTTGTAAGTCCAAACCATGACTAATACTAAAAACACTCTATGGGATTACGCAGAAGCCTAACGGAAAGCCCTCCCCGGAGCTCCATGTGTCTCACCAAGTTCTTCATTGGCGGCAGCAGTTCTTTGGAGAATTCTGCAAACTTATTAAATGCAGAGGCTACTTCCTGTTCTCCATTGTTGCAGAAATTCACAGCCAACTTCTCCATTGAATTGATGTATGACTCCAAATGTGATATGTGGTCTGGAGGGAGATCAGCAGCAAAAATTCAACACAAACCCACAAACCATGAAATATAACTAAGAAGAAAAAAGTTGATTTGGTTAAAAGCACATGAAAACAATTCATACATAGCTGGGCTGAAGGAAATGTTTTGCATGCTCTGTCAATCTCTCTAATGAATTAATGCATATTCAAAAGACTAAATGAATGCTGCTTACAGTCTAATGTGCAGGAAATTCGAAAAACAATTGGCATTGTAAAGACGTTTGTGACAAAATGTTGCAAGCAACCGACTAACTGAGAAATGAATCATGATACCTTTTCAGGTATTTTCTCACACGTGTAAACACAAATACACCCAAAAGATTCAATGTTATTCATGTTACCTTGGCCAGAGATGTGCTTTGCTTTGGCTGCTTTCTTCATTTTCTGCAAGATTGTGCGGTCAGAGTCCAAGGCCTGTTAAAGGAAAGAAAGAAAAAATAAATGTCTCATCAGCAACACTGAGGGAGGATTTCGCAGGAAGATTTTACATTTACTTTTTTAAACGGGATTAGTGACTAAGATGTATGTTTTAACAATAAATCCCATACTTTCCCTTGAGCTCATCACGTCGGCATAGTGCTAGCAACGAGAAGGTCATGGGTTCGATTCCCAGGGAATACCCGCACTGAAAAAATCTATACTCTACTGTTCAAAAGTCTGGGGGCAGTAAGTTTTTTTGTTTTTTAAAGAAATTAATACTTTTATGTAGCAAGAACGCATTATATTGATCAAAAGATTTCTATTTCAAATTAAAGGGGTCATATGATGTTGCTAAAAATAACATTATTTTGTGTTATTGGTGTAATGAAATGTTATGAGGTTTAAGGTTAAAAAAACACATTATTTCCACATAATGTACATTATTGTTTCTCCTCTATGCCCCGCTTTTCTGAAACGCTTTTTTTTACAAAGCTCATCGGTCTGAAAAACGAGGTGTGCTCTGACTGGCCAGCTATCCAGTGCGTTGTGATTGGCTGAATACCTCAAGCATGTGACGGAAATATTACACCCCTTACCATACTGTGATGCCCTGTCAGGCCGGAGCGATGATTCAAAAACATTAAAACCCATTATAAACAAGGCATTTGTTGCATCAGTGGGGACATAATGAAGTGTACTGTCTTTGTGCGTTGCATTGCGCCGCGTCAACATAAAACCATGTCTGCATTTGTGAACAGAGAAATGACAAACAAACAAGCGCTACTCTACACTGCTCAAAACTCGCGTTTGAATCATCAGTGGCAAATCCTATAAATATGAAAAACGTACGACCCCGGGCTGGACTCCACTTCGTCCACGGTGAAAGCCGATCCGGCGATCCACAGCGCGAAGTTGATGTACTTCCTCAGCGACCAGCACAGATCAGCACCAGGCATGACGAAGCAGATATCGTCCTATTTTGGAAGACCAAACAAAGTAGTTTTGTTTTCACAACGAAACACACAGCGTCTCCCCGACATGACGGCGGCGGCAACATTATTACAGCGAGAATAAAAGTTACGCTTCTTCTTTGCGTGAACATTTGGGCAGTGATATGCAAATCTTCCCACATCGTGACATGTGGGGGCGTGTTAGAATGAGCCGTTTTAGGTAGGCGTGGTTGACTCTTAACTTTTATAAAGAATATCTCTTTGGATTTGAGACTTTAGTCTTTGCAACTTTACAGATCTTCTTTATGCACCAAGAGCTTGTGACACTTCAAAGAGAAAAAAAAAATTATAATCGCATCATATGACCCATTTATGCTTTGAACTTTTTTATTGAAAGAATCCCAAAAAATGTAAGATGATTTACACAACTGTTTTCAAATTTTTAATATAAGAAATGTTTTTGAACAGCATATCATATAGAATATTAGAATGATTTCTGAGGGATCTTGTGATAATGAAGACTGGAGTAATTGACACTAAAAATTTAGCTTTGCCAATTGCCATGACAGGAATAAATTACATTTTAAATTATATTACGATAGAAAACAGTTATTTTACTTTTTTTTTTATCAATAAAATGTAGCCTTCTTTCAAAAGCATTAAAAGATCTTACCAACCCCAAACTTTTGAACAGTACCTTGAGTTCAGTGTACGTCAATTTGCATAAAAGCTTCTGCAAAATTCATAAATGTATTTTCATTACAGACCACTTCAATTTGTTTAAAACGTGTTGAAATAGCCACAAGGAAACACACATACAGGCACACAAAAAGATCTTGAAACGGCTCCTTACAGAAACACATTTCCTGTTTCAACAACAGCAATTACATGCAATTGTGAATCGATTATGAAATCATGAAAGGCCCAGAGCGTTTGCCCACTGAAACTTGACTGCTGAAATTACACCTGCTATATTTTCTATACTAAAATCTAATCTAGCGACATGAATTATGCAAAGGTTGAGTCACTATAAGGCAGCAACTGGAGCATGAAGTCTGATTGTTGTGTCACTAAATAAGCAAGCAAGGAAAAATTAATTAACAGCTTCATAGTCACTTGTTTACAGTCTGCCATCTGAGAGCATGATACATTGCTGTGTGTGGTTCAGAATAATGAACTGCGGTGAAGTCTTCAACAATTTGGCTCATTTAAGCTATTTCCACCTACCACATAGTGTAGGGCTCATGTTGTGCAATAAGAAAACATGTGTTGCATTATGGGGCCTCATAAACAAGATTCCAGGTTTTATTTCACATAGTGTCGCAGCATGCCTGAGATTGACAGTCAGTGAGAGTCTAGTTTCTTCGTATCTTGAATGGGAAACAGTATTTCTTGTGGATGTCTGTCCCAATTATCACTCCCTTCATTCAGGATAAACAGTTTGTTCCTCAGGGTGTAGAATGAAGCCCTGCAGAGGGTTGTAACACTTCCCTAGCTCATATCCCATCAGCATGTTTAGCACGACCCTAAATGGTGCCCATCTTTTTAACCACAGGTGATTTAGCATTATCACATTTTTACAAAGAGACAAATCTCCAAAATCCTATTAGCTAAAAAAGATTTTGGGTTTAATACCTGAGGGTGTCCCCAGAATGCCTTTGGCAAAGCAATTCATTTGTTTGCTCCAGTTGAGAAAAAAAGGAAAGAGGGCAGCTGCCATGTGTGGATCAAACTGAGGAGTCAATTATCTACAACAGTACATTTAATAGATAGTCTATATGCTGCACTTGTTCCAGGTCAAAAACAGCACTGTAAAATGTAAATCAACTCAAAAGACCCCGTTTTTTACTCAACAGGTCACGATTCGAAGGACAAAACCAGACACGACGCAGAGACACGAGCAATCGAGAAAGTACGGTTACCGGGACAGGCAATAATTCAGCAATTGCAAGGGAAGCACACAAAGTCAATGACAACAGGCATTAAATGCTGGAATACACTAATTTTGCCCAAATTTCGCCCCGATTTGCAGTCTGTAGAAGTCGACACTAACGAGAGGCTAGTAGCACCCAAAATGAACATTCTGCTCATCTATTACTTATTACAATAAAGATGTACGGGTGGTCAAACACACGTAACCACAGTCGCAATCAGCGATACAATATGACTGCGCGAACACAAATTAAGATATTTTTGATGCATTCTGACAGCTCTCTGACCCTACACCATAGTGTAAGACAGTCAGCAAGAGGGGTCGTACACGGCAACTGTCCAAAAAATGAGCAGGAGATCGGTATACACTGAACGCAAACAGCGTATGTTGTTCTGTGTCAGCCGCACCACATCAAAAATCAAAATCAAACCACATCAAATCAAAGCACAAACAACGTAGAAAATGTATGGCGCAACTGATACAGAATAGCATAAACCATTTGTGTTCAGTGGATACTCTCCAAAAATCGGGCGCTTAAAGATCTAGGGTGACAACCGCGGAGGGAGGAGACGAATTGTTGAATAAAGTCGTTTTTTTTTCCTTTTGCAAACAAACATTATTCTCGTAAAATTACGGTTGAACCCCTGATGTCACATGGATTATTTTACCGATCATAAAATAATCTACGTAACCTACGTTTCTGGACGTTGATCGTGTAAGGACCCTTTCTGTCTATGGGAGGGTCAGAGAGCTGTCAGAATGCATCAAAAATATCTTAATTTGTGTTCCGAAGATGAACGAAGATCACACAGATTTGGAACGACATGAGGGTAAGTAATTAATGACAGAATTTTCATTTTTGGGTGAACTAACCCTTTAAGGAAGGAATAGACTATTTTTTTTTTTTGGATTTTTGGTTCGTTACCAAATTGAAAAGTCTGGTATGTATTGTATGATAGGCAAACATACACCGATTTACTCTGTAACCATGATGCAGCAAATGATTCCTACTGTTTAAAAATCATTTCAGATTTTAAAAGTCATGTGGTGTATTCTAACCTTAACACGTATAAATTAAAAAGTAATTGCTATATGGTCACCTCGCTATTCTGAGTGTTTTAACACACTGCTATGCGGTTGCTAGTGTGTTCTAGGTGGATGTTAGATGGCCACATTCACACATTCACACACGTCCTGTGTTTGAGTTCTTAAAGTCACAATGAGTTGCAATCTTTTCTTCAATATTGTGACATACACCTGAGTGTAATGGATATTCGATCTATCCAGTGGTTGTTGGTTGGATTTTAAGCTGTAGGTGCCACACTCTAAAGTGGAACTAGATGAACACAAGAAGTCCTGCATACGTCACCAAGGAGAAGCTGAACCACACTTTTAAAATGACGTGTCTCCAGCTAAGAAAAATATGTTCGAAAAGCATTTTGCTAATATTCCCAGTGAGTTATGAAAATGCATGTTCTATGAACATTCAAAATGTCCTTGGTTATATACAAATGTTAAGGATACATTCCATTTGATCAATTTGTGTTCTGAAATAAAAATAGTAAAATTTAGAAAACGTTAGATGAACATCCAATTAAAATGTTTCAGAAGAATGTTCCATGAATGATGTACAAATAACCTTTTTTTGTGCTAAAGTTTGTGCTAAGAACATTATTAAAGACCTGATATCTTTGTAAGAACATTCCATTAATGTTACTGGAAGTGTGTTTGTTCATATCTTGCCAGAACATTAGCCAAAGTTCTGAGAACATTCCCTGTTTGCATGAGACGTGAATGCAACCATTAAAGATGACTGTCTAGCATGTGTTTACATAGAAAAACAATGGTAATGTAGCGCACTGGAATGCATAAATGTGAGTCAAACGCACAACGTTCATGTCCGTAACACTGTCTAATGTTACTGCATGTTAAGCGCAGGAGAGCAGTTTCATAACATGATTAAAACTCTGTAACTATTAGATTCTTTGTTCTCCTTAGCCTTCAACTTCCTTAAAAAAAAAAATCTCAGTTTCTATGGAGACTTATTCCTGTTTCAAAGCCGAGGACCTCTGTCTGTGGCACTCTTGTCTTATCTTGCTGTTTTTACAATCTAATGAAATAGGCCTGTCAAATGCCAGCATAAAAGGATTATAAGCAATTAATATTCATTGGTGTCGCACATGATAGTGTGAAGAGGAAAATGTAATTCGCTGTTCTTAGTTCAGAGAGCCTGTAATGAACTCCTCATGCAGCACAATTGAGAAACATGTTGGGTGTGATCTGAAATCATCTGACACTGGGCAAGAGTCAACTGTCACTTAACAAACACTTAAAGGGATATCTGATCCCAAATTAAAAATGCTGGCATTATTTACTCACCCTCAAACAAGTATGATTTTTAGATTTTTTTTCTGTGGGACACAAAAGGAGACATTTATTGCAGAAGCTGCTAGGCTGACATGATTTTCAATGCAGATTTCCAACTTCAATTTGGCCTGTTCTTCACATAAAACTATCATAGCTTGAGAAGACAGAATATATTGCATAAGTTGTATGGAATATCTTTATATGCTTTATGTTGTTCTTATGTTCTTTTTGTAGCTTTAACACTTCATTTAAGTTAGATAAACAGGAAACCCAGGAATCACATTCAGAGCCGCTCATTTTACATCAAGGATGTTTAACTTTCTTAACTTTAGCCCTTCCAGTCAGCTCTGTGTACACTGGGCCAGTAACAATTCAACCGTGCAGTGGTTCACCTGGAACAGCATTCCATGCTGAAATTCACATTCCCCTGACTAGGCAGAATGAGAATTCTGTACTCAGCACGGCTAAACCTCACAGATCTTTTGTTCTTTATGGCAGCAATGGTGCCTGGCCTTTTGGATTGGCTTTTGTGTGCATTTAGTGCTATTACATGAAAATGCTTGGGAAATTCCCCACAGCACACATAGAAAGGATAGAACAGCCATACATACTCAAAGTAAACAGACACAGTGATGGGCTTATGAAAGTTGTCGCCAGAATGTTGTTGATTCAGTTTAAACTGCCAAGAGAAATGCCATCCTACTCTTCCTAACATTGTACCTGGGAGAGAAGCATTCAACTTCTTTATGGACAGCACAGTGATCCACTACCCTAAAGAGGACAAGCAGTTTGGAGAATGGATAGATGGATATTAAATTTAGAAATAAATGACTAACTGAACCACTAACTGACTAACTAACTGGTCTGGTTTTCACCTAAATATGAAATAATACCTTAATATGGTACTTTTCGAACATATTTTTCTTAGCTGGAGACACGTCATTTTAAAAGTGTGGTTCAGCTTCTCCTTGGTGACGTATGCAGGACTTCTTGTGTTCATCTGGTTCCACTTTAGAGTGTGGCAACTAACTGAACCAAAATTGGTCTGGTTTTCACCTAAATATTTCAGCTGAAAACTCATCTCTTTCGAAGCTACTTGACTTCATCATAAAAAAATTTAAAAAAAGTTTCTCTCTCTTTATTTATTCCTTCTCTTTCTAGCTTGTACTTATTTGAACAATGTCTAAGAACTTGGTATTACAACCACTTTAGTGTCTGTTGCCTCTATTAAGAAAAGGGGGGGGGGGGGGGGAAAAGGGGGACAAACTCGACCTGTTTTAACAAATGTATTGACCCCACAATTGTAATCGCTTTGGAAGATAAAAGCTATAGTCTGGAAGAGTGCATGAAATGTGACAAGTGATAAAAAATATGAAATAATACCTTAATATGGGATAATATTATAATATAATATGACATAAAATTTTGAATTAAAAAAATCCAATTATTGGATTCATTCGCCAGTGAAGATGTTCCTCTGACAATGGTGCTGTTTCTCACATTTTAATTAAAATCTTATTTCTTTCAGGTTCTTTTTCCAAAACGTATTTATTTTCCTTGGGGAAAACAATGTCTAATTTATTGGAAAAAAATAAATAAAAATAAAAAAAAACACGGATCAGCTTCTTGTACTAAAACATAAAAGCCCCAGTGCTTCCTGTCAGGAATCCACCATAAGACATGCAGTAATAATGTTTTGAGCTCCAAGGCATTCTATAATTGAGGAGCACAACCAAATGTTTATCTCCCTCTTTTGTGCTTAATAAAGCAAAGCCCACACAGTTCACTCTTTTCACCACTGGTGGATTTCAGCTACTTAACCAAGGCCAGAAGTGAAACTCAAACAATATCGCACCACACAACCACGAGTTCACTTTCTCAGTCATTATCTGTACATTGTAAAGCAAAAAGGTAAAAAGTGACTTAAAACTGGAAATTTTCAAACTGACATCTTGGATAGCCTATATACAAATGTAGTCCAGAAGTGCTATGACCACTCATTTAGACCTGTGGGTCTCATATAAAGTGATAAGGCATGCTATTTTGCTATATTATGCTATATTGTGTCCACAGTGCTCTAAAGACAGAGTGGTTTGAGACACACACACATATAGACATTTAGAAAGATCAACCCACTCAGATGAAGCTCAGCAGCATGAAGAATCCAGAGCAGGTTTATCATGAAGTCAGCAGATGTTTTATGATATAAAATATGCTGATGCCACTTCCTTTGAAAAGATGTTGCCAAAATGACATATGACATAATTAAATAAACTTTTAAAGGGATATTTCACCCAAAAAAATAGCTATTCTGTCATCATTAACTCACCCTCATTCCAAACCTGTATGACTTTCTTACTTCAGAAGAAGAGATTTTGGAGAATGTTGGTAACCAAACAGTTCTGGTTCCCATTGACTTCCACTGTATGGACAAAAAAAAAACTGAGACACTTAAAATATCTTCTTCGTGTTCCACAGAAGAAAAAAAGTCATACAGGTTTGAACAACATGACAGTGAGTAAACAACGACAGAGTTTTCATTCAACTGTCCCTTCAAGTACATAAGAAAATGGGATCCATGTTTGTGAAATCACTAGTAAGTGCGTCAAACTGCCTTTCATAGCATTAAGAGCTGCTAAATTGACAGTAATGCATTTAACTGGGAAGCAATGCCACAGGGTTAAGTCAAATGGGTTATCAATTACTTTACCTATTGAATTAATTTTATTTTATTTTATTTTTGAAGATGCTCAGTCGTACTATTTCTAGAGAAGATTAATATCATCCATTTTAAAATATTTTTTAAAATACTCTTAATTCTGGTTTAAAACAACTGTATTATGGCAAAAAAATACTGATTGTATCTTTAAGAAACCCCTGAGGAAAAAACCTACTATGCCTTTGCTCATCCTACTGTCACCAAATGCTCCAGGAATGAAGAGAATAGTAATACTCAGGTGTCTCCACTCTGAATGAAAGGGAACTCTGATTACTTTATATAAGAAAACAAGGCGTGCAACAACAGCGCGGCTACTGCTTGGTGCAGCAGCAGATTATCCAAAGCCACTCAATATCTTTCATATCCCTCTCTGAGTGCCTTTGCTAATCCCAATCGCCTTCATTTCAATTTACTTTCAAGCAATATTAACAATAGGGAAACACCACACGCACATGTTGCGGAAGCAGAGATAGCGGAGGTGTGGATTGGATCATCATCCGGCTGTCCAGGGAAATCTTTTCAGCTCCGGCTTTATAATTAAGTCAAATGACCTAAACACAGACTCTATGATTATAGCATGGGGTTCCCATTAATCTCTCTTGAGGTCAATGCAGATTAAGGCAACGCATCTGTGTTGTCTTATTTCCTCTCTTTATTTTTCAATATCCGGTGATGGTGGATCAACTGAATAGTGTATCATTGGACATGTTTTAGAATTAATATTTAAAGTAGAAAAATTAGAAAACGGCTCTTTTTTCGTTTTTTTGTTTTTCCAAAAAACAAAAAACAAGAATTCAGCTTAAATTTACGTTTTTCATTCATGGGTAGAAAAATAAATAAACAGCTTGAATATTCTATTTCTACACATGGGCCGGAATTAAGCGCCCCTTTCTGCTGATTGGTCAGCCAAAACCGTGCCATCATCAGTTCTTCCAAAGTATCACGCAGCAGAATAATAGTCCTCCACTGCTGCAGTTGTATGGATACTTAACACATTTGATCAATTTCATATTTTCTCATCAAACAAACAGACTAATGAATAACTCGACACAACTCGTACAGGGGCAGAGTCTAGACAGTTCTTTCTTCTGTGTAGACCAGCAGTTCTTAAAGTGATAGGGGGTCCGAGAAATAATTTGCTATAGCCTAAAAAAATTTCCAGACTGTAAAGTCGCTTTTTATCATGCTACATAGGCCTACTGTACTTTATTCCAAAGTGACTTATATGATGAATTTAATGTAAAATAATCTAAATTAAGCATATTAAAAGACGAGTATTCCCTGTGGTTCATATTTGTGGCATGCGCCAGAAAAATGCTCAAGGAGACCGAGACGCGCTAAAACAGTGCATTCTGTTGTTCTCTTTATTTTTCAAAGGCATGACATTTTGGAGTTATTTTGAACGTAACGTTACATAATTAAAAATATACATTTTACCATACAACTATAAATGACAGAGTATTAAGTTATTTCCCCTCGATGGGGAAAAAAATCCAAATGAACTTCAATCAGTACTCAATATTAATTTAAACTGATTTAAATATGACTGCTGCTTATTTCCTGTGCACTTCAATACTGATCTGCACTTGACTGTAGCGCGTCGTTGCTATTGAGTTTATTTGAACTCCAGGCCATGCCCAGCTGATGCACAGAATAGAATTTATATCTACACAGAAGAAAGCCCTGTCTAGATACTGCCCCGGTACGAGTTGTGTCCAGCTATTCATAAGCCAGTTTGTTTGACAAAAAAAAAGATTAAATGTAGTTGCAATAAAACAGTTTAAGAATCCGTACAACTGCAGCAGCAGAGGACTATTACTCTGCTGCATGATACTGCAGAAGAACTGATGATGGCATGGTTTGATATTCGGTTGACCAATCAGCAGAAAGGGACGTTTAATTCCCGCCCACATGTAGAAAACGAATATTCAAGCTGTTCTTCATTTTTCCACCCATGAACGAAAAACATAAATTTAAGCTGAATTCTCGTTTTTTCGTTTTTTGGGAAAAAAACAAAAACATGAAAAAGGATCCGTTTTCTCATTTTTTCTACTTTCAATATTAAATCAAAAAACGAATGATCGACTGATACACGGATTCAACTGCTTCACAATTCAAATATATAGAGGGAAAGTGAGATTCAACATTGAAGAAACTGGAACAGGTCTTGTACCAAAAGGTGTTAAGCACAGAGGAAACCATTCAAGTAGTTCACATCAAACATGAAAATATGTATATTGTTGTGGGTGGGGGTGTATGTTTGTATTGTTTTTTCTCAATGAAGTTGGTACGGGGTGTACCACATGGTATTGGGTTCCACTTGTCCATCTGTGGTGTGTGTGCGACTCAAGGAATCCGGACCTCGAACGCCACGAGAAGTGGCACCAGCGCAACATCGCTGACCCCCCCACCCCACTCCCATCTTTCCATTTTCTCAATGAAGTCAGTGTTGTGGGCTCTATTATCATGACTAAACAGTTCAAACATTCTACTAAATATCTTATTTTCTGTCCCAAAGAATAAATAAAATCATATAGGTTTGGAACGACATGAGGATGAGTAAATGATTTTTCATGATTAATTATCATTAATTATCCCTTTAAGTCATACATATTTCATATATTTGCCCTCCTATGCTTCTAAGAAGTTGTTTTGAGGGACTTGTCCAAGCAGCAGGATTTACTTCAGTGCTTGTAAATCTGCACTAAGGCAGATTAAACCGAAGTGTGCTTCATTAATGAAGTCTTGAGCTTTCTGTTATGAAGGATGAAGAATGGTTTGAATAGTGATGGCTGACTCTTCAGAAGAAAGACCAGACCACCACTCAGACTCTCTTATACCGCTTTTGTCCTGAAACCCCCTAAGGCTATGCGTGTGCAAAGCTCACTAGATATTAAGGGTCCCATCCTGTCACATGAAACCCAAACAATCAAGCATGTAATGCGGTGCACTGTTCAATTTATATGGCTGTGTATTGCACAGGCCAGGTCATCACCATGGTTACTTCACATTCCACTATGTCACTCTTATTAAAGCAGTCATCATTCAATTGTTACGACCCTGACCCGGCTGTACGCCTCAAATTGGCACAACATGGGGGTCTGAAAATGAACACTCGCCAAGAGCCAATGTGCATAAAAATCTGGTTCTGGTTGATATTATTATTAACTTTATTAGGAAGAGGATGGCCTGTGCTGTGTCAAAATCCGCAATAGTAAAATAATCACATTGTTTTCAGGACAAATAAATATGATAAATAAAATACCTACAACATGATCCTGGATCAACATCCTTTGTTGGTCCTGGAGCAACATTCCTATCAACCAATCATCACATCCCTAAACCCTAAAATCAGAAGCCAGTGATTGGTTCACAGGAGGCTTGTTTCAACAACAACAACAGCAGCAACAAAGGATGCTGACACAGAAACATTACAGTCATATTCATGGGCTGGTTCCTTTGCTCCAGAAGATCCATGAATCCTAAGCCGGCTTTTGTTTATGCAGCTCAATAAATGCGAGATGAAAGGCACGTGCTCGTGATAATACAGCAAAAGCTCGTACTGACGCACGAGGAGGGATAGGCGATAAGAAGCGCGACATAGCGGCAAAATAAGAAATAATGAGTCAAATACATTACTACAAAAACGGAAAGATTGCGAAGTATTCGATGCCGTTTAATTTGCAATAACGACGAGGAAATGATGTTAACGCGCAATGAAATGTGTGATCCTTCCTCTTTCAGCAGCTACTATATGCCATATAGCGCCACATGGAAACGAGACAATTATAACCATTTTAAAAGCACCCCGGTTAAATGGATACAATAATGTATATACTTTAATTGAGGATTTAGCTTGAAATCACACGGTTCGTGTTGGAAATGGATTAAACGAGACAAAGAGCATCAGTATCTGTTGTAGTAATGTTTGAAGCAGTGTTCATAGAGAAAGACAAACACATGAAAGCCAACGCGTTCATTGGATTAAGCTGTTCTGCATTGAAACAAAGCACCATAAAACAGGATAAAGGGCATATTGCCTTCACAAAGACATTCTGAGACCTGCTCCTGATGATGGACAGGACAGAACGCCTTCATTTCATTCATCATGTTGTACAACTTAACTGTCAAAGACAGAACAAGCGAAGGCAGCACATTAAAATATAATCTCATACCTCCTCGATATTGTAGGCGGAATTTCGGCAACTTGTCATTTTGGTGTAGAAGGACGAGGTAGTGGGAGAGCTGTAGTCCTCCAAAGTCTCCGCGATAAAATCGTCCACCGATATAAACTCGGGCATTTTGGAGGAAAATTAAGAAAATGCTAATTATAAAAGAAATGTTTCACAGCAAGCCCATTAAAAAGGTTGATACTGTTGGTGAGGAAGTAGCTAGAAAAATGTCAAGCTGTTTGAAAAGTTAAGACAGCAGGAAAGTAAAGTGCAGCAGTGTATGTTTGGCTATAGTGGCGAAAGCTCATAAAGAGGAAACAGGACGGTTGTAGTGTCAGTCTAGCGCTGACTGTTCGATAGTACGCATGCGCAGTCGGCCGATGGTCTCCACAAGGCACATCAGCGGCTGGGGTGGTTGATACCATATTATAGGCATCCATTGTGGTCAGTATATTATCCGGTAGTGGAGATGGCTTTTTCAAGTGCATTCTGAAAACAAATAATGACACCAGGGTTTCATAAACAGCCACTATGTTAAGACTGTGTCTTAATAAATGCAGATAACCCAAGTGGCAGTCAGTCTTACCTTCAGATTAAAATTAGACCAATCTACCTTTTTATGTAACTGACTTTTACAAAGTTATGTCCAGTCTTAACTTTTAAGACTAGTCTAAGTAGGCTAGTTTATGCAAACGGCACCAGATATTTTTCCTGTAATGTATTGAATCTCATCTAGTCTCTTAGTTTAATTGCTATGCAGTAACTAATTATGTAAATTAATAATGGACAATAAATAATCATTTAAGGTCAAATATTTTTTTTTTCATTTGATTTACAGTACAAACATGTGCAGAGAAATCAATAAAGTGTGCATTAGGGCAATTTTCTCAATGTTATTATTCATCTGTGCAAATAAATAAGAGTTATCAGACTGTATTAATGATGCCAAAACATCGAAATGGTGGGGATTTTGATTCATGAGTCGAATCTTTTGAATCATTTTGTTCAACGATTCATTCGGTGAACTCTTTTTGCAGTTCACGCTGCGCAAGTATGTGGCGACAAGTGTCTTTTTGATTCGTTCAGATTCAACAGCACTGACTTGTTCGGTGAAGGGTGTATTAGTTCAGTTGGCTCTTTGTAATAGAAACGTGAACAATCCACTGAGTTAAATGATTCATTCACGAACAAAACAGCTAATATTTAAGCAAGAGCAACAGAAAACTAAAAACATGTCTAAGGGGGGACTATAGTCACACACTGCCTGCCTTTTAGTTTGAGAGTGTAGAAAAGTGCATAACATAACGCATCAATAATAAAGACTGGAAATCACCTATCCCAGCTGATTATAGAGTTTCACTCAGTCAGCTGCGGGCTCCCTTCTACCCAAGACAGCCCAAACCAGCAGAGAGCCTGTGACCCCTGCTGCACATTTCCAAGCTGTCTAACTCAGATTGTGGTGGCTGGATGCCTAATGCCCACGCACTGTAAAAATATATAGGCCTTTTAAGGTGACCACACTGAAAACAAACAAATTCATTCGAAAAAAGTCTAATGTTGTCAAAATATTGCAAAGTGATTAAATTTGAAGTTTATTATTAATTGGGACAAAACCTTAATAAACAGAAAGTTATTTTGTAACAATTTGAAACGTCTTTACATTTAAAAGTAATTTTTGATCAATTTAATGCATCCTTGCTGAATAAAAATATCAATTTCTTTAAAAAACTTACTACCCTAAAACGTTTGAACATTAGTGTACATTGAATCATAAAGCATTAAACTGCACTGAATTTATTGACAGGCAGTTGTTTGTTAAAATCGTATTCCATTTATTATTGCTTATGTCTTTTCCATTAAAAGCATTAAAAGCTATGTGTATCATTATTTCCCCAGTTGATTCATAAATTTCTCCGTTTACACCTTCTCATCCGTTGACAATAAGCTGGCTGATGTGTGTAGGCAGAGTGTAGAGGATGAGGAAGAGGAAGAGCACCAGGATAACCAAAATGATCAAAGCAATGATGTACTTCTTGTACTTCTTCCAGATAAAGAACACAAAGGTCTTCAGCGGGTTCACAAACCAGTTGAAGGATGTCTTGGGGCGGCTTAAGGGGACAAAAACATATTTATGTAGCACATTTTAAGAGACACCCAATAAAAATAAAAAGATGCAAACTGATATGAAGATATACAGTATATTATGCACAGATAGCTTTAGTCCCTTACTTTGGTTTGTCCAGAGGTTCAGGTTCTTTGCGTGCTATTCCCACAGGGTTCTTCTCAGCTTCTTCAGCTGTCACTAGATGGAACTCTGCCTCTACTTTACCCTGAAAACCACATTAATGAATGAAAAGTCTGAGTCTACCTTTACAAAGTAAACAGGTGTGTTACCACATTCATTTTACTCAATGTTAGTGCATTGACAAAGTGCTTGTACCATTAGGAGGAAGGTGTTCCCACTGTTGTCCACAAACTGCAGATCTTCTGGTTTCATTTGGCTACGCTTGCTTGACTTCTTTTTCTTCTTCTTCTTGTTTTTCTTCTCTTGTTCTGCTTCCCTCTCCTCTCTCTCAATGTCCTCTTGGCTCTTTAGTTTGATGAGCGGCCACCAGCCTTTCATCCTCTTGCTGCGGAAGATGGAGAAGCGAGGGCCAGCCTTGTCTTTGGCCATCTTGATGCTGCATTGCTCGCATGATTTTGCTGCACGGACCATATCGCCGAGACGCAACTCTATGGATCCTGGCCACAACCGTTGGAAAGGAATTCATGTTTTTACTGACCAACTAGAAAATTTCACTAGATTTCATATATCTAGCCCTTGACTAGTAACTAAAACCACTAACCTAAGAAGTCATTGGAGCCGATGCGGTCATAATCCCAGACCTGCAGCACCAGAACAGCCGGCTGGCGGAATTCAGTCTCCTCAAGGGCGAATAAGGACTCCTTCTTCTTGTAGATGACCTCCTTCTCCGTAGGAAGATAGTCAAAGTGAAAGACAAAGCGCCAGTTGAAATTGCCTTCACCAGTGAGGGAATTAAAATGCACATCCGTCTCCTGTTTCTCATTTTCCAGACCTTTAATCCAGCTGGTGAATATAAAAATTATATATTTTTATTATCAGAATCAGAATCAGAATCAGAATGAGTTTTATTGCCAGGTATGTTTACACATACGAGGAATTTGTTTTCATGAGACTGCCGTTCAAAAGTAGTGGGGGGGGGTCGGTAAGAAAATCTAATTCTATCGTATAAGAATAAGAAGTCTATATGAATACCAAGGCTGTATTTATTTATAAAACACAGTAAAACAGTAATACTATGTGAATATATTATAATTTAAAATAAACTTTATTTAATACAAAGATATAATATATTTTTATAACAATATAATATAGATTAAAGTTTTTAAACTTTTTACAAATGTCTGCCACTGCCACTTTTGATTAATGAATGCATCAATGCTGATAAAAAAGTTAATTCTTAAAAAAAAAATATATATATATATATATAATATACACCTATATATATTTACATTATTATACATTTTTTAATGGAAATTATAATGAATTTTATAGGAATAGAGAAAGTTTTAAAGCAGTATTAAAGAAACTTTAGTTCATTTATTGTGTATCCTCACCCTTTAACGTAGATGTTCATTGATGGCTCTCGGTGAAAGGAATTGACATCAATGTACGACATCGGTCAGTTCCAGATGATCACACGCAGTCTAATAACTAGAAAAATGGGATACATTTTCGTGGCATTACACAACTCTGCCCCTCATCAACTACGGAGAGCTGTAGGAAGAATCTTCAGAATCTTTAAATCTCTACATGAAGTCGTGATATCCCTGATACCTCTCTGGAAGTCTAGGTTTGATATTAACAGGTGGTGGTGGAGGTACATCCACAGGAAACATGTCGATCCACATGTGAACATAACCCTGTCACGTCAAAGACATCAGAAAATATGTTGCAACTACATGGAGGACAATGGTACATCCCAATTTCCTTACTTGTGTGTTACTCTATGCCATTTTTATTATAGTGTGATTAGTGTGCTCACTAAAAATTCCAAAAAGACAAAGTGAAACTTCAAATGCCCAGATGCACTTAATTAACCGAAGTGAACTGTTGCAGCTTTAATGACATTCTGGAATGAGACGGGCTATCAGACTCTGATGTTGGATGTCAAAATAACCTTATATAATTCATATTTCAACTTATATACATAGTGCATAGAATAAGTGTATAGTGTACAGTGCATCATTTGAGACACAACTTAAATGATGGTTTGATCCAAGCTAAATGGCCTTGCCTAAGACTAATCAGTCACTGTGTGCGTGCGATGGAGTCTGACCTGAGGGAGGCCTGGCTTTTCCGCATTAAGCAGTGAGCGGACCTCCACATGCTCAGGAACCAGAGGACACGCTCCCTCACTGAACTCTCTCATATCCTTCCAGCGCTGCAGGACACTCAGAGCTTTATGCTCATCCAGCTCTGCGTAGTCTTCCTCTGTCTTCTTATTCTTCTTCAGCAACTCTGCAGCACCAAAGTCTCATATTAATAAACAGGTATGCCATACATGGTCTGTCATCAGACCTCAATCTAGTTGAAAAAGCTAAAGAGTACATGTATATGTATATATATATTTCTGTCATGACAACTCTCGGAGGTATAGCATGGTAATGTGCATGACAATGTTAATGTGTTTGGTCTCGGTGGAATAGATCTGCTATGCTGCTACTGCTGCAGAGCAAGTATTGAGACTTGCTACTGCCAATACACCCTCAGACATGCTGCTGTAAGCATGTAAGAAACATAGCTGCTGCAAATATAAACATACATGAAATAACCCCATATAGCATAAATGAATCACCTCATAGCAGATCTATACAAGTGGAGCTGGGGAAGGTGGAGGGTTTCTGAAGCAAGCTGCAACTGCTACGCAAGCACTAGTCTCTGAATGTTGAATGAACTAGTTGAATGTTGAGCAGCGAGCTCATTGGCTACCGATACAGGAGAGAACCAATCAGCTGTGCCATGTGATAATGATGTCATTATGTCAGATTGAGTTAGACCTATCGGACTGCGCCATCTAGAGTTCATGCCAGAACTCTGTGTATATATATATTATATATTCAAAAACAAAATTTAAAAAAATATAGAATATAGAATATTTCACAAATTCATATGACCAATTTGTAGAAATTTGCTTGCATTTTGACAAAGAAAAAAGACAAATGTCGCAGTTCAGTGCCATGAAACAATAAAAGGATGTGGATATTTTTTGTATCTGTTTAGAGGCAAACTCTTTTTTTTCATTTGGACAACAGAGGACACAAAATTACTCTTTGTATTACATGAAGGTGCTTTATAATCTTTATTTTATATTAATAAAATTGTATTTCCACCTTCTGGAAAAGCCTCATTGGGAACCTTGAAGATCTTGTTGAGAACTTTAATTTCAGACTCTCTGTACTCTGGAGGTGAAATCCCATTTTTGCGGCAAAGCTCCAGTAATATCGCAGTGGGTTTCTTGGCATCTCTCCATTTATTATAGCCATCCCTGAAATCACAAGTCAGTCTAATATGATTTAACCTGCAGAGAGTCAAATGAAAATCCGGCCACAAAACAGCTTGATTTATCTCAGTCTCTTAAATTTGGCAGCTGCTAACAATCAACTGAGTCAACAGCTCTTCTAATATTAGCTTAAAGCAGTCGATGAGCTTTTGAGAAATTCTGATGATGATGTAGACAATAATGACAATGACAGTAGTGGTTCACGACAAATATAACAATACTAATCATCATTATAATCATTATCACCACCATCATCACAGGCTAAAACCATTACCCACTTATCATAATGAAGGGCCAGGCCACACCCGGCGCGGTGGCGGCTGTAGAAACGGTTCTCCAGGTCCACGCGGGTCTCACCAATCAGGTCATCAGAGCCCACAAGGTCGTGGTCAAACACATACAGTGTGAGCTCTGTCTCCAGGGGGAAGGACACGGTCAATTCAAACACACTGTGGGGAGATGAGAGCTCAGCATATCAAATCAGCAATCAAATCTGAGAACAATATCATAGATTAAGCCTCTTTAGCTCAAATCACGCTAAATAACTATAGTTTTCAGGCAATGTGCATGTGCCTTCAAGAGTAAAAAATACAGCCAAAGCCTCTATGAAAAACGTAATTAAATTTTTCATTCTTACAGCCGCCATACTGAATGTTGTGGTTTTTTCCATTCATTTTGTGAACAGACGACACTTACTCTCCAAACACTGGGTTCAGTTGTTTGGGAATGTAGCGCTCTTTGCTGTCCATTTGCTGCTGCCCAACTTTCACCACCACATAGGGGTCTGCTTTTCCATTCGGGTCTGTGGGTGCCAGATTGGTTGCCTTGGGGTTCACAAGAAAAAAGCATAAACAGTTCAAATTCCGATTCAATGCACAGAAAATATAAGGGGAAATTATGAATCCATTTAAAACCATTTAACATTTTTCTAATTATTGTGTAATTTGATACATGCAGGACTATTTATCTGCAAAAAATGATTGGAGAAATCTGGCATACATCACTAGAGAGACAGAGAGAAGTCTGACGTTTCACTGGATAATCAAGTTATGAGGTCAAAAAATAAAAAGAGAAACACGCATGAATGAATCGTTCACAATAAGACCAATAACATGCATTTAGAAAATAGATAGGGTGAATTTCCATTTCAAACTGACTTAAAATAAAAAATGACAACATCTCAATTTTCCCTCATACATTTAAATAAATCTAAAATCTAAAATGTCCATGTCCACTCTTCTCTACTAACTGTGCAGAATTTGTAAATTGAAAAAAAAAAAGGAATTTGTTTTGAACAACTGATACCCACTTTTACTACATATACCCTCACAAGGACTTTGATGGGTGCATTTTTGGGAATTCCATTAGTGATCTGACAGTCTGCATCCTCATCTTCGGAAGCGATGGGGTACATCAGAAACGATCCCTGCAATGAAGCACAGCTCTGCTTTAACCCCAATTTTTTTCATGCATGCTGTCACACTGTCAATCCAATGCATGAGAGCTTAGCAAAATGCACATCTCACCTTGTATTTACCCATATATCTCGTACTTTCATCTTCCTCTTCATCTTCCAGGCTGGATTTGCCTTTGTAGACAGTAAATATGTGCAACCAGTCCATGAACTGACTGAATTCGTTTTCTAGTTCAGACTTGTAAAGCTGGGGAATGAATAAAAAAAAAAAGAGAAAAAAATGTATATTGCAAATAATGCAAATAGTTTTAGATGGCCGAAGAGCAGAAATAAAACACTGTTATCACTCTATTGAAAGAAATAAAAGGATTGCAGTTTGAAGAACATTTCAAACCTGTATGGTGGCAATTTTCTTCCTCTTTGGAGCAGGCGGCTCTATTTCAATCACAGCGTCATCATCCTCTGCCTCTAGTGCTGACATGCTCAGTGGTGCTCCATCTGAAGAATGTGACATTACACTGATGCTTTGAAATACATTTAGTCCTAAGCATCCTAAAGCAGAAGATGTGGTCACTTAGGTCACACTAAAAATGTGTGCTCAAACCAAGTGGCATCCCCAAACATATCACACAAGAACTTTTCTAATGCACAAATATGTTTTAGGGCCTCTGTCTGATTGGTTTTGCTCAGAGTTCTAAATTCGTTATTGTTGGTATGCTACTCCAAATACAGACACTGATCAATCTAGTGATATAAGTGATGCAAGTCTTTATGAATGAGTCATTGATTCATTCACTCTTCTGATTTGCTCAAAAACGCTGATTCATTTAAAATCAGAGTAGCAATTAAATCATGCTTGCATTTATAATACCTCCATCTTGTCCATCTTCCAAATCATCCTCTTTCTCCTCCTGAAGAAGAGATGGAAACAAGACTTTTACATGTTGAGAAAACCAATTAGACATATAGTTTAAACTGTCTATTATCAAAATAGGCTTAAGTGATCACCTGGTTTTCGAGTTCAGCCAGTGATGCATAATATTTAGACCACCAATCAAGCTCCTCCTTTTCTGGCGGCTCCTCCTCTAACTCCTCCGCTTTTTTAATCACCTTTTTGATTGGAGACTGAAAACGCAGTTTTCCACAATACATTAATTAAAAAAATTAAATTAATTAACCCTGAATTTGTGAACAGGCCTTAACAATCTGCACATGAACACAGATTTTTAAAAGCCAAATGCACACACTCAGGATTGAAAGCATCCCATTTGGATGTCAGCAGGGGTCTTGGCTATGCAGTGGCTGCCCAATTAATCAGAGTGATCTAACAGCAGGAGCTCAAACTGCCACAGGAACACCCTTCACTGTGCTCAACAAACCAGCAGATTCACACCATAATCAACAGGTTAATGGGTGCAAAGGGCTTCACATTTAATAACAGCAGACTGTGGATGGGTAAAAACATGTGCACCAAGTACTCATTAGGAGCTATTTCAAACATCCCAAAGCAGCCAACTAACGTCACTGCACCCAGGCTAGATACCCCACGACCACATTTTTTTATTCAGCCACATGCTGATTTGGGGTTTATGTGTATCAGTATGTGGCTGAATAAAAGTGTTTGCAAAACCTCTGAGAAACTGGTGGCAGATACCATTTTTAAACTGTTTCACACCTATGGAGAGCAGCCATTTGAGGAACACTGAAGATAGTGTTCATTCTTATGGACTGAAAAATAAAGACAGTGAAACTTACCATGACTATGTTAAGAGGGTTAATAGGAATTTTGCTATGCTTCAGAGGAAGTCCTCCCAAATCCATGGTGATCACTGTAGTTAGAGGAGTGGTCTTCTGGGGAGGCTTCTTCTCTAAAACTGTGGACGAATGTTTAGGAATGTTCTTTATTAAAATATATTAAAAGCTACAGTGTACAACAGTGACCACTTTTAGATGTGCAAAAATACTGATATTATTCGAAATGTGGTTTAGACTCTTGATTAAAATACTTTGGGATTTGGGGTCAGTACAGTTTAAATAAAGTCCCTCATGCTCAACAAGGCTGCATTTATTTGATTAATAATAGTAAAAACAGTATCATTCTGAAATATTATTACAACTTACATGTAATGTGATCATGTTATTTAAAGCATCCACTGTTCAATGGACAGGGCCAAATGAATGCAATTATGAATGCAAAAGGCGGTTGCTTTGAATAAAAACTTATTTTTGGATCAACCAGACTTTACAAACAATACAAGATTGCTGTAAGAGTTCTCATGAGCTTTCATTTTGCAATTCATTGTAAGTAATTATCGTGTGTTGCTGTCAAGAGCACGAATGAGAAATTAGTTAATGATTCATGTGCAAAATACTCATTAACCAAACAAGTGCTAGCTTCTAAAGTATTTTTTTCAAAAACTCAACCAGATATAGATCTTTAAACGAATAGGTGCATATCGTAATGTGTTCAGAGTCTGTTCTCATTTCAACAAAGTGTCATGCATCCTAGTTTATAAAGACAGAGATGGGTGCACTTTTGAATGTAATTATTTATGTACACATATATGACAGCAGAATGCTTTAATATTTGGCCTTTTAAAACCACAAACAATATGAAGTTATAGACAGTGCCATAGACCCTCAGGCTCCTCTCCCCTCATCCCTTTCCACTCCTCTTGGTCCTGGGACCAATGACAATTTTGGACCAACGTGAGTTCCCAACCAGGACCACCTCCCGAAAGCCTCTGCTCCTTACGAGATAGTAAGAGAGGATTTCGGTAGACAAGCTCTGGAAGTTTCCTGAGGACACATGACCGTTATGAGTTACTGTGTCAATTATGATAATAAAATCAAACATTTAAATTTTTTTAAAAAGTAATAAGACCTTAAAGGGGTCCTATGATGCGATTTCAAGTTTTCCTTTCCTTCTCTTTGGAGTGTTACAAGCTGATTGTGCATAAATAAGATCCCTGAAGTTGCAAAGACTAAAGTCTCAAACCAAAGAGATATTCTTTATAAAAGTTAAGAGTCAACCACGCCTACTTAAAGCGGCTCGTTCTAACACGCCCCAACATTTCTACCTCACTATGTGGAAATATTAGCAAATGTGCACGCAAATGGCACCGCAAAGAACGAAGGCGTGGTTTCAGTAACCGCCGTTAGTGTTGAAGCAGCCATGTCAGGGAGACGCTGTGTGTTTCTATGCGAAAGCAAATCACTTTATTTGGTCTTCCGAAAGTAGATGCATTTAGGAATCTTTAAGATTACTTACAACAGAACAGCAGTGCATTTTATGAACGACCGTTTCGTGAACCTAGGAGAGGAGGTAATTCTGACTTTGCTATGCAATCTGGCGCTTCTGAATCAGCTACTGTTTTGTTATTATTTAAGTATTTGCTATTGACTGTTCAAAAAAAAGTTTTGCGCATCGTGTGTGTGTGTTTGTGGGTGCGAGCGAGCAAGAGGGGGGGGGATCACATCACACAACCTACCAGCTTCATCACTGTGTCTGTCACGCGACTCTGTTCCCCTTTCGGGCTGTCTTTACATTTATTTTGAAAGATGAAGCTCGCAATTATGGTAAGGGGTGTTACATTTCTGACGAGTGCTTGTGGTGTTTGGCCAATCACAATGCACTGGGTCAGCTGGCCAATCAGAGCAGACTGCGCTTGTCGGAAGGAGGGACTTTGTAGAAAACGAAGCGTTTGAGAGAGGCGGGCCATAGAGGACTTACAATAATGTACAGTATTTTTAAAATAATGTGTTTTTTGAACATTATTGCATGTCAACATATTCTGTTACACCAAATACACAAAATAATGATCTTTAAAAAAAGCATCATATGACATCAAATTTAACATGTACTGACTACATACAGTATTGTGTGATGAATCATTCTAAGGAAGACATCAGACTCAACAGCAGCCTGAATCTCACCTGCTTTGCTTTTTAACTTAGTAATTCTGAGACAGGATATGTGATCAAAGCTTGTATGGGAAGTATGTTCTCAACACAGTTCTTGAGATAAGGTCTAATACTTTGAAAAGAGGAAGTCTTACAACATCAAAGTGTTTAACCACATCATTGAAGTTGGGATTCAGCTTGTAGCTCTGAATTTCCTCCGACTCGATCATCTGGCCCGCACACTCAATCCTCACTTGAGGCCGCTCCACTTCAAACAGGTTGACCCTTTTCAGGTCCCTCAGGCCCCAGTACAACACCTGCCGTTTAAGGGTTTGAGTTCAAAACACTGTAGCCACATAGCAAACCAGTCAGCTGGTAAACTTGTGCAGTAGGTCAATACGTGCTGCTATTTTAAACGCTCTCTTGGGGGATGATTTATGGATCTGATAAATCAATCTGTTCTTTGGCATTTAAGACCTTAAAATGTTGATGTTAAATAAAACTCTTGCGATTTTGATTCAGTTTATATCTGTAAAAGGTTGTACCTCTATTCTGTATTTCCTGAGCACAGGGCGAACACCCTCAGGGATGATATAATAGCATTCTTCTTCAATGTACTGTGGTTCCTTGGGGTCAACATCCAGAGGCAGAGCTGGCTGAGATGGATTCAGAGCACACAAACGTGACATTTAAAAGGCATATTTTAAGACTGTTATAGATAGAGGTGGAGGTGAATTTAGACAGCAGGATTGGCTACAAGCACTGATCTATAACAGAGTAGCTACAAGTCGTCTTTAACGTAAGGTAAAACCAGTACAACTGGTTTCAGCATTAATAATAATAGGAAATGTTGCTTAAACACCAAATCAGCATATTAGAATTATTTCTCAAAAGATTTTGTGAAATCCAGCTTTACCATCACAGTAATACATTGCATTTTCAAACTTATTAAAATAGAAGAGTTATTTGTGTACAGTACGTTGTAATAATATTTCACATATTACAGTTTTTACTGTATTTTGGGATCAAATAAATGCAGCCTTGGTGGACATAAGAGACTACTTTCAAAATATTTGAATATACTGTATATCCTTCTATTTATTCAGATGTATAAAGCTGTTCTCTAACAGACAAATGAATGCTTTAAGCCATGTCTATACGTGTTTTAAGCTAGACTGTCTACTCCCTGTCTTTTGCAGTGAAATTCATAAGAAAAACAGGAGTCTCACCTCTCCAAAGCTTGAGTAATCCAACTCGATGAGCTCAAGAGCTGCCAGAATTTCACCAGCTTTGCTCTTGCCTTTTGTGATCTCAAAAAACTGCAGCTGGGGTTTTTTATATGGCTCTTCCACAAACTTCAACTCCGGCTTTGCAAATGCAGAACCAAGGGCTTGTGGACTGCCCTGTTGTAACATTCAAATGTACCACAAAAAGCCATTACATATATTAGATTGCATAATAAACATTCATAGGTGTGACTTTTAGTATTCTAGACTATTAATCGACATTACATATAGTCTTACTGTATATAGTATACAAGTACACTTTCTAAACAGGAATAATCAATATGCTATAACATTAACATTGCACTTGAAAACATGGTCCATCTTTATTTTTTTTATTTAAAAATGTTCTTACCAATGTTAGAAGAACCAAACCTATGCTATTGTTTGAGCATGGGTTTTTAAAGGGGTATTTACATTTGATTCATAGCTTATATCATTCCAAAACAGCATTAAAAACTATCACTCACTAGTTTGTTGTAGTCATAGACTTTGATGATGACCACAGGAGGGTCTTCTCTGTACTCATCCTTACTGCCCTCCATCAGAACCTGATCATAAAGGAGTAACTCAGACCACGTCGGGGACAGAGTTTCTTCCATCACCTGCAAAAAATAAAATCTTTTAAAAGTCTCTGAGACACAAAATTGTTATCAATAAAGATTGAACGGCTCATCTCAATGCCCATTCAGATCCAAATGCATTTACATTTAGTCATTTAGCAGACGCTTTTATCCAAAGCGACTTACAAATGAGGACAATAGAAGCAATCAAACCAACAAAAGAGCAACAATATGTAAGTGCAAATGACAAGTCTCGCTTAGCCTAACGCGTAGCAAGGTATTTTTATACACACACACACACACACACACACAAAGAAAAACAAGTATAGATGAAAAAATAGAAAGCTAGTGTTTTTTTTTTTATAAAAAAGAAGATA
The DNA here is from genome assembly GCA_018155175.1 of Sinocyclocheilus anophthalmus. Classification (NCBI taxonomy): domain Eukaryota; kingdom Metazoa; phylum Chordata; class Actinopteri; order Cypriniformes; family Cyprinidae; genus Sinocyclocheilus; species Sinocyclocheilus anophthalmus. Next base: position 266,696 of record JADLZN010006564.1, on the reverse strand, counting down.
AATAGATAAAATAGAATTAAAACAGAATAGAAAGTGCTAGAGTTAGAGGTTCAAATAAAGATGGAACAGGTGTGTTTTTAGTTGTTTCTTGAAGATGGTTAAGGACTCAGCTGCTCGGATTGATTTGGGCAGGTCATTCCACCAGGAGGGAACAGTTAATGATAAAGTCTGTGAAAGTCATTTTGTGCCTCTTTGAGATGGCACAATAATGCATCGTTCACTTGCAGAACGCAAGCTTCTAGAGGGCACTTTTAGCATTAGCTACTATTTAATGGACTTGTCATAAATGGCCAATAAATCCAATGTGAATAAATGTTAGTTTGCATAGAGTGCTTTTCCTAACCAGTGCTTTTTATTGGGGACAGAGAATAAAATTAACTTGTGTGTTAATATATGTGAGACCCACCCGTGTGACCTGACACTGTGTGCTGAACACAACCTTGGCAAACGGGTCGGAGAGTCCATTGTCATCGGCTGCAATAATGCCACGCGCTTGATAAATGTGAGCACGTAGCTGGAAATAACGACTGTCTGGATAAAAGGACAAAAGGAAGGACTGTAATTTTCATGAAAAAAAATTCAAATGTCATCCAAATTAAAATATATTGGTTTTCAAAGCTGTCCGAGACAAATTATGGAGAATATCAAGATGTTTGTATTGGCTAAAATGAATAAAATGAAAGCACCTTCTACTGCTAATTTGGTGGGAGGCATGTTACGAGGGATTGATGCACCAGAAGTCGCCTCTTCGTTAATGGGTCTAAACTCTGCTGGAAGGCTGGTGACACAGTTTTTTGCGTACTTTGTGATACCAAGCCACATATATACTTCCAGTTTGGCGAAAATTTCCCCCACTGGTCCTCCAGGGGTCTACAGAAAAAAGAATTAAAAAACAAAAATAAGCCACACATACAGTACTGTTCAAAAGTGGTCGGCAAGATTTTTTTAATGCATTTGAAAGTAGTCTCTTCAACCAAGACTGCATTCAAAAATACAGTAAAAACAATAACATTGTTAAATATTATTATAGCTTAAAATAACTGTTCTATTTTAATATATTATAAAATGGAATTTATTTCCGTGATGGTAAAGCTGAATTTTCAGCATACATTATTCCAGTCTTCAGTGTCAAATGATCCTTCACAAATCTATCAAATAAGTAAATTTGGTGCTCACTAAACATTTCTTATTATAATCAGTGTAGAAAACAGCTGTTTCTGCTTATTATTTTTGTGTAAACCGCGATTCTTTTATGAATAGAAAGTTCGAACAGCATTTATTTTAAGGATAAATCTTTTGTAACAAATGTTTTACTGTCACGTTTGCATTTAATGCATCCTTTCTGTGTAAAAGTATTAATTTCTTTAAAAAAATAAAATAACAATCTCACTGATTGTATGCTGATGTATGTTTTTAAGCAACAACAAAAATCACAATAAACAAAAAAAATAATTTTCACTATCTAAGCTAGCTTGAGAACTGGATTGGACAGAACAAGATTTTGCAATAAGCAATATGAAGTATAGGAGTTCACCTTCATGTACACAGTAGTGATTTTCCCGCAGTCTTTCCCCTTCTCTTCCTCCACCAGTGAGAAGAGGATGGAGTGTGCAGGGATCCTGGCGTAGGCCACTCGCCTTGCTCCACTCAACATCCACAAAAACACATCAGGCAGAGTGCTCTGAGGCTGCCACATGAGAACACAAACACACTTACATACAGTTCTGGTGGTAAAAAAACAACATGCATTTTTAGATATGTATTGAGGTACACAAGAAAACTCAGCAAATCTTGATGGCATTACTTCTATGGCCAGAAAGCGGAGCCTCTTTGCGATATTCTTGAGATCTGCTAGTCTGTCTTTAACCGTATTTCTGGTGACTCTCTTTCTCACTCTCAGGGCCTTCTTTGCCAGCAAAACCTGCAATTAATTTCACATTCACAATGAAGACTGTTAGTGGGTACAACCATATTATTCATCAGTGTACGTCTGTAATACCAAAATCAATACAGTCACTCACAATGTTCCTTTTGATGAGCCCCACACGGCACTTATCCAGGGTGTTTTGACGAGCATTCCTCTTCCTGTCTAAGTTACTGTTGTACTGCCTAAAAGCCGGTGAGAACAAGCTTTCTATTATCTATAATGTACTATGTACGAAACAGCTGTAGTAAGTGAAATACAGACTCAGTATAATAGTCATGCAAATGTGTCCTACTGGCAAGTGGAAAAGAATTCCAGCACGACATCCACCAAACGTTCTTTAGCCTTGATTTTTGATCTTTTCAACAGCATCTCCACTGCATCAATGCCATAATCCTTAAGGAATATAGGACACAAATCAAACTTAGAAAATTCGATTTTCTAACAATAAAGTCAAACAGATGCTTTTGGAATGACCATTATTTGTAATTCTGCTCATTAAAGACACAGTATTCAATTTCTGCTCAGTATCACTTGCCAGCCGGTCAGCCATCTTGGACAACCAGTTGCTGTTGTGGAATCGGAAGGTGTGATCCTCAAAGAAGCTCCACACAAAGATACATGGTTTCTCTCGGAATAAGGGAATGCAACTAAATGACCTGGATGGTAAAAATGATAAAGTTTGCTGCTATCCTTGCATAATCCTGCTGCACCCCACATAACGATAAACTGTCACCCTTGAGCAGTAGCCCTGAGATGGGTGGGTTTAGGGATCAGGGGGTGGAGAAGGGTAGGTTTAGGTATATGTAAGGTGGGAGGAGTTGGATCTGGATCCAACCTCGCCCCCTGGATCTTGTGTCCTGCAGTGAGTAGAATTGTCATTTTTTACCTGTCATATTCAGTGGGCTGTGGTCTCCTGGGTGGAGTGACGGATTTGTCTTGAGGGCCAGGGTTCAGAAGTTCATCTCTCTCTAGCTCGTCATCTGATTCCAACAGTGGCTGTCTGTCCTCAGCCAGATTCTCCTGACTACCTCTCTTGCTGGACTTCACCACATCTGCAGTTTTCCCATAATTCCCTGTGAAACAGTGCTATGGTAACTAAATATAGCTAAAACTAAAAATATTTTTTTTAATGTTTTTGTTAAACGAATAACTCTGAATAAATAATAGATGAAAACCTTAAAAAAAAGTAGTATAATATGTATAATATATATATAGATATATAATCTAAATGTTGCTTTGACAACTAACTGAAATAAGTTTAAAGCTGCAGTCCGTAACTTTTTTTGGTTAAAAATGACCCGAAATCAATATTTGAGCAAGTACATAACCAGCCAGTGTTCAAAACTATGGCCTTACTTTAGCCCGATTCACAACAGTCAGCTTATAATAATGTTTTCTAATTTGAGTGGTACGGGTAGGTTTTCACGGGAAATTCAAGCATTCTGCTGCGTCATTACATCACTTCTGTAAACAAAGAAGTTGTCCCGGCTACTAGGCTATCTCATGTGAGGATCCTGCAGGTGGCCGATCAATAGCCTTATCTCACAGCAGCTAGAATAGTTCATTTTATAATTTTGATGGCGGATTGTAATCCATTAAGGATTGTGTGTTTATGAAACACATGTGAATGAAATTAAATTATATTCCAGTTATAAATGTGCTTCTGATTACAGATAGCCTGGGATTACAAAGATTTGTATTTTAAAGAAAACCAGTTCGAAGGGAGCATAATTTGCTTTTTGGGTTAAAATAATTTCTTAATATGAAATTCGAATGGTATGACAATTAGATATTAAACTGTACAGAATTTGAAATCTACACGCTAATACACACTCATAGTCACGCAATGCTGATGTTGTTAACATTGATAATTTGAGAATAAAGTATAACAATAATAGTAATTTGAATGGTTTGATGTGATATGAGCTAACCGATCTTTAGATTTAATCACCATTGGTAGCGAGATTTATGGTAATGCTTGTTTCCTCAGTTGGTCAGAACAAACGTGGCAGACTTGTTACTTACTCGTTCAGATGGCAATATACGGTGAAAATTCTTATTTGGGTCATATATTCCAAGACGTATGCTAGAATCTGTGATTGCGAAGTACAGTAAATATCCACACCGGTGCGGTGACTGACTGCCACACATACCCCTCAAAACATTAGATTCATCCGTGCTGGACTACGTAAGGAAGATAATTCCGCAAAAAGCTGCAATTGCAGGTTTTCAAACAGAGATGGCGACAAAGATACAAAACTTACGGACTGCAGTTTTAAAGCAGCACTATGAAACTTTTGGCGCTCTAGCGGTTAATAAACAGAACTGCACACATCCCGCGGAAGAACATTCCAAACGGAGCTACTTCTCTAAGTTTATGTCAATGGCGATTCATGCAGGTATGTGTTACTCCGCAGCTTAAAAGTTACATAGTGCTGCTTTAAGTGCCACAGGATATGACATTATGAGATGAAACAGTCCAGTCTTACCTATAGACAGCTCAAAGGTGACAGGTTTGGAGCCAATACAAGGATCTATCATTGTCACTTCAAAGAAGGACGCAAACAACAAAAATTCATCCTTCTCTCCAGTGAAATTCTGCATGAGGAAATAATGGATACACCATTGATTAAATGACATACTATATACAGTATATGTAATAATGATTGTTTCTAACATTAGCACAATCGTGAGTGTGATATTACTTTTATACGACAGTATATTACTTTTATATTATTTTTTCTATTTTTCTCATAGAACAAATTGAGGGAATGATTCAATGACTTAAAGACAGCCCCTTTGTTTGTTTGTTATTTGTTTGTAGTCACTAAAAAATTTCCACACAGCCTGGGTGCTGTCATGTAATGCTGCTCAGCAAATCAAATTTGAAGACTGGAACTAGCTCTTGAATAATCTGAAATAGTACATGGTAGACAGTTTTCTCTCCTCCTACCAGGCAAACTAGGTCACTGACCTCAGGAAGAGGGTGAACATCTTCCACTTCCACTGTAATGGCAGCTGGTACCTCAGAGCCAACATCTTCAGACTCCGCGGCAGGCCCACTGGGACTCTGCATTGCTGAATAAAATCATTTTCTATTAGTGATTAGAGTGCTAGAACATTTTTAAACATGTCTCTGTGTGTAAGAATCTATAACTCCAAGGACACACAGTATGTGATAAAATCTTACATTACATACTGACATGAAAATTAGCTTTTTCTGCGCCACTATTGACAAACAAGTCATTCTGCCAAATTATAAATATAAATATATAGATATATATATATATATATATATATAGTATACACGCATGGTGTGTGTCTACCTTTTCACACCCACTTCATTTTACTTCTACAATTATTATTTATACTTTGTACTACCTTCTTTCCTGCTGTCCTTCTCCTTCTTGACTTTCGGCTCTTGCGTTTAGAGTAAGCCTGCGCTTTTGCGTTTCACATTCGCACCTGGTCCTTACTCTCTGGCACCACACCTGTAGGGGAGGAATAAACCTCCACCTCAGCGATAGCCGTATTCTGCGCCTATTAAATCCCTTCACTCAACCTTCATTCGATCCCTGTGGCTGTCTCTCAGCGTGAGTTTTGAGTGAGAGCCATAGAGATTAACCCAAGTGGCCCAAGGTGGGATTGAACCTTATGATGGAGGAAAGCGGCGAAGTAGGTTGCCGAAAGCATAATAAGTTAGAAGCGTTCAAAGGAATTGAAACCTAAATTAGTATTGCAGAGACATGACTGGGGGATGCAGGATTCATTTAGTACTTGAAATGATCGTCCACCAAAAAAATTTTATTCTGTAATTAATTACCCAACCCTCATGTCGTTCCAAACCTGTATGACTGTCTTTCTTCTAAGGAACACAAAAGGAGACATTTTGAAGAATACCAACCAAAAATGTTCAGTGTATGATCAAAAAATATAATGGAAGTCAACGGGAACTGCAACTGTTTGGTTACCAGCATTCTTCAAAATATCTTCTTTTGTGTTCCACATAAGAAAAAAAGTCATACAGGTTTGAAACAACATGAGGGTGAGTTAACATTTTTGGGTGACCTTACATTTGCAGTAGTCAACATTCAAACTAACCATTCCGGTTGGGATTGGAGATTTGAAGAAGGTCCAGGAAGTGTGTTGCCACAGCAACATCTCCAATGTTGGCATCATCAAGGATCTGGATTTTGATTCGTCGAGCAAGAGGAGGAAACTGCTCAATGAAGGATATCTGTTCATTCCACTCAGGAGCATTGGTGTTGCTGTCTACTGATGTTTCCCCCTGTCAAACATGTACATTTATAAATGTTCTTGCAATTTATCTTGCATTTTTTATATTTGAAAAAAAAATATTTTTTTTACTTTTTATTTTTATTTTTCATTTTACAGTATTATACCATATACTTAATTTAGTATTTGACTGAATGTAATGATACACTGTATATGTAATGTGTGACTTTGACGGGAACAGAGAGTTTGAGGTTTGGCTCCTGACTCCACTTGAACTTTCATTGATAAGACGAGCTCTGACATCATAATATATTTTGAGCTGAAATGTTTGCCAATACACTGTGTGGCAAGCAGTTCAAATACTGACGGCACCTCAGCCCATTTAACAAACAAAAGCACCGACAGGGCGTGCATGTTTGTGTGTCCCTTGACAAAAGTGTTATTTAACATAGGAATTATAGAAACATTATAAGGAAAATCATTTTTTTAATGCAGATAATTTGACTGTTTAAATAGTACCATCAACCCATGTATCAAAGAAATAAACGCAAACTAACACATTGTGAGAAGGACTCTCAGTTCTTCCTGCTTAAACGTTTGTGTTAGAAATACTCTGAACAAAATATCTTATTCAAAGTTAGACTGAAAGAAAATCACCTTCTGGCCAGCGAACGTGACCTGAACATAAGGATCAAGGAAAACCTTCTTGTCTCTCATTATCTTCCCCATGAAGCCTGAGTTCATGCTGGGTAGACCTTCAGCTCTGAAGATCTTCAGGACAAACTTTGCCCAAGGACGTTCTGATGGCATCCTCTTTGGAAGGAGAAGGTTCCTACATGCCACATAAAAATATACCAAAAAATATTAGGTTTCAGATGCCGAAAAGTGTCTACTGAACACATGAATGCAAATGACCAAAGGACCAAACATCTAATTTAAAAGTTTTTTGAGGGTGAATGTGTCCTTAAGAGGAGAACAGCCATGTTAACATAAGGCAAGCTCTTACTTTTCAATGTCATCATTCTGGCTGCCAGCTGGTGCCAGGCTGACCATGCCCATGGGGTCTCCTTTCATAACCACACTCACTGTGCACTTCACATAGCCTTTAATTCCCGAGCGGGTGTCTTTTGGGTCAGTAAGCGGGGCCCATTTCTGGTAGAAACGGTGATCTGTGAGATATATTGGCTGTGTTAAGTTGTTGTAATGATCAATGTTTCTAAGTAGACCTATAATCATTATTTTTACCACCATTAAAATGTCTAGGGAATGTTATTATCATTTTACCAATGAAATGAACTTTCAACTTCTGTATTCTTTACTTATGCTGTGTGTATCAAAGCTTGCAATGAGCACTTTTTGTTTCTTAAACTGGGTTTATCTCGGTTTACCTGGCTGCTGATACACTGTGCTGATGTCGATCTTAAAGGTTCCCATGTGGGTCATCAAAAAGGCAAGGATTTTCTTATGAACCACCTAAAATAAAAATTAAAAATGAAACAAAATTGCCATGATACATATACAACATACAGTTAAAATATTGTGTCAGGTAACTTAGAATATAATAATATATAAATGACCTAAATTTATTCAAGTCAAAAATTAAGGTCAGATTAAGCAGAATTAGCTCCTTTCCATACTGTATATTTTTCACTTTTCACATGTGCATTAAAGCCATTTTAGTTGCTACATATGTAAGAAACATACGTACGTCCCTTTAAATCCTTCTTACATACTTTTTGTTTATGTCTCTTTTATTGCCCCCCAGATAGTGTCTCTGGCAATACTTACAGAAATCTCAATCACTTTATCAAAGAGCACATCTTGTGTCTCTTGAAATTCAAACATGAAGTTCTTAAAGACAAAAACAGAGAAACAAAACAACTCAGAAAAATGCTTAAAGCTTTAGATGCTTAAAGCTAAGTTCTTTGCAAGCAGTTACTTCATTGTAAAATGGACAGTTGGTAGACTTCTGAGTAGCTGTGTGCTTTTTCTCATCTCCAATAGTCACATACACTGCTGGGTTGATGTTCACCCCGACCAGTTTCTGAGCTTCAATCACATTTACATTCACCTGAGGGGAAAAAAAGACTTAACCCTACTCATTAAACAGAGTCAATGAAATAAGTAGGCCTCATTTAATTGTTTTACCTGGAAAGACTTCACTTTAGGTGTGACAGCAAGCTCATGCTTTGCTATAGCCCTGCAACGGCTACACACGTAAACAAAGCCGTGAGTTACAGCAGTATAACTATAATCAAACTCGTTACAGATTAAATTTCAAATATGGGAATTACATGACGGGCCATTTTTAGTTATACAATGTGTGATGTATTGCATTACACTGCACTGCAATACAATAGGTTTCTTTTTGGTATAGTGCAATGTACTATACTGAAAGGTAATTGAAACGCACCTTAAAATGGGAGTGAATGTCACATTGGCACATTCAATATCTGCAAAGTCATAATCATCATCATAGTCATTATCTTCATCTTCGTCTCCTCTCTCTTCATCAGTTTTCAAAAGACTGCGTCCGATCATTCTCGTCTCACGATCCAGCTGCTGAGGACGCAGGCCGTCTGAAGAACTACAAATTATTGAATATATAGGAGTGAATTCCATGAATAAAGGATATGAAAATGTATATGAGTTTCGTGTACTGAAGATGTCCTTACGTTGCTTCCGTAAAGCCTGTGTTCCTGATAACAAGCTCTGATCTGACATAGAATACAGAAAATTAAGAATTTTTGAGATTACAAAACAAACAAATTTGATTTAGTTATGAAATGAATGAAACCATGGATCCAAATATACATCCATCCAAACAGGAAAAATAAAGTATGGAAAGAAAGCAGGCAGGAATAATGGATGGATGGATGGAAGGAAGAAATAAAGGAAGGAAGAAAGGATATATGGGAGAATGGTGGGACAGAAGGAGGGAAGAACGGATGAAAGGAATGGAAGGAAGAATAGATGGATGGAAGAAAGAAAGAAATGAAGAATATATGTAAGTAAGGAAAGAAAGATGAATGGAGAGAAAGAAATAGTAAAAAGAAGGAAAGGAAGATTGAAGGAAAGAAAAAAGGAAAGAAGGAAGGATGGATGGATGGATTGATGGATGAAAGGAAGGAAGGAGGGACAGAATGAGGGAAAGATGGATGAAAAGAAATAGAAGAAAGGAAAAAAGGCTGGATGGAAGGAAGATAGAAAGGAAGAATATATGGAAGGAAAGAAGACGGTAGAAAGAAAAGATGGATGGAGTAAATAAGGAAAGAAAAAGTTAGAATGGATGCAAGAAAGCAGTGGAAGTAATAAAGGAAGAGAAAATTGATGGAAGAAGGGAAAGAAGGAAGGAAATAAAGGCAGGAAGGACGAATGGAAGGAAGAAGGAAAGAAGAATGGATGGAAAAAAGAAGAAGAATGAAGTTGAAAGAAGATAGAGGAAAATAAAGGAAGGGAGGAAGGGAGGTATGAAATAAGAATGGATGGAAGATGAATAGAAGAAAAGAAGAAAGAAAAATGAAAGGAAGGAAGAATGGATAGATGGATGGGAAAAGAAAGAATGTAAAATTTGGAATGGATGGAAGATGTGGAAATAATTAAAGAAGGGAAAATGGATGGAAAGAAGGACAGACAGAAGGAAGGAATGATGGATGGATGGGATGAACATAAAGAAGTGACTCACCCATCAGTGTCCTGTCCTCTGATGAAGTCGTCACTGTCCCATCCGCCTGCAGCCCCCTGAAGAGGGTTGTACTTCACCTCCAGCTCTATGTAGATCTACAATAAACTCCATCATCACATACCAACACAAAAGAGCTTCAATCACACCTAACACCAGAACAACAACTAACGATTCAAAAGTCCTTCACCACACCAATGTTAGAATAGCATGAACAGTATTTGTTTAATGGATGTAAAACAAGTGTGTTGGAGCTTAGAGCAGCTCTTCATTCACTCACATCAGTGAGACTGTGCTGACTGTCTGTGAGGGGCTCACGGAGCAGCAGCTGACCCACAGACACCACATGCTGCAGGCTGATCACCAGCCTTCCCAGCAACCTGTGCACACACATACAACGCTCTTAGTCAATGTACTGAATTGCTTTTTAATATTATGTTAAGAATCAATTAGTTAATTTCCCTCTTGTCTTATAACATATAATGAATACTTTTAGTATGAGGGCTGATTCATGTTCTGACCTGTTGCTGAACATCTTACTGCAGTTGTAGACGCTGATTGACAGAATTTCCTCCCTCTCAACATTCCCATAGTGAGGCCATCTAAAGTGCTAGTGTCCCATAAATACACAATAACAGATAAAAAAAACTGCACAAACATGTTCATTTATTTCACACAGGCTAAAGGTTTATTTATTTTTCTCAATCCCTCGTGATTATGGATCTGTAATCTTGATCTATCAGCTGCAGCTTGTTCTTATGCTTGAAAGTTTGTGAACCCTTTAGAATTTTCTATATTTCTGCATAAATATAACCCAAAAAAATAATCAGATTTTCATGCAAGTCCTGAAAGTAGTCAAAGAGAACCCAATCAAACAAATGAGACAAAAATATTTTCTTTGTTATTTTTTGAGAAAAATTATCCACTTCAACTCTGTGATGCTGGTGGGTTTCCTCCTATGAACTGCTTGCTTCAGCTCCTTCCACAACATTTAAATTGGATTAAGGTCCAGACTTTGACTTGGTCATTCCAAAACATTAACTTTGTCCTTCTTTAACCATCCTTTGGTAGAACACCTTGCGCGCTTGAGGTCATTGTCTTGCTGCATGACCCACTTTCTCTTCAGATTCAGTTCTCGGGCAGATCATTTTCCTTCAGAATTTGCTGGTATAATTCAGAATTCATTGTTCCATCAATGATGGCAAACTGTCCTGGCCTAGATGCAGCAAAACAGGCCCAAACCACGATACTACCACCACCATGTTCACAGATGGGATAAGGTTCTTATGCTGGAATGCAGTGTTTTTCACTCTTCAAACATAACGCTGCTCATTTAAACTCAAAAGTTCTATTTTGGTCTCATCCATCCACAAAACATTTCTTCAATAGTTCTCTGGCTTGTCTACATGATCTTTAGCAAACTGCAGATGGGCAGCAATATTCTATTTGGAGAGCAGTGGCTTTCTCCTTGAAACTCTGCCATGGACAGCATGGTTGTTTAGTGTTCTCCTGATGGTGGACTCATGAACATTAGCCCATGTGAGAAAGGCCTTTAGTTGCTTAGAATTTACCCTGGGTCAGTTGCAACCTCACAGGCTTTACAAAACGTCTTGCTTTTAGAGTGTTTTTTGTTGGTGGAGCACTCCTGGGGAGAGTAACAGTGGTCTTGAATTTCCTCCATTTGTACACACTCTGTCTGACTGTGGATTTGTGGAGTCCAAATTCTTTAGAGATGGTTTTGTAACCTTTTTCCAGCCTGATTAGCAACAACAACTCTTTTTCTGAGGTCCCCAGAGACCTCATTTGTTCATGCCATGATACACTTCCACAAACATGATCAGACTTTGATAGATCACTGTTCTTTAAATAAAACAAGGCACACACTGGCACCTGATAGTCATCCCATTGATTGAAAACAACTCTGAACAGATGGACTCTAAATTCACCTTCAAATCAACTGCTAATATAGAGATTCACATACTTTTGCACCGCACAGGTATGTAACACTGGATCATTTTTCTCAAATAAATGACAAATAATTTTTTTTGTCTCATTTGTTTGATTGGGTTGTCTTTGTCAACTTTAAGGACTTCCATGAAAATCTGTTTTATTTAGGCAGAATATAAACTTCTAAGGTTACAAACTTTCAAGCAGTGATTAATTTTCTCACTAGCATTGGATTTGGTACACAAGAACTTCTTAGCGGTGAAACACTTGATACTTTGGATACCATATAATTTTTGGCATATATTTTAATCCTAATCAATAACATGAATAAGTTTTTTTCAATCTTGATTCAGTTTAATGTGTTTTTGCTTTTCTTCAGACCTAATAATTAGAAGAATTTTTCCTGAGCACCAAATTAGTATATTAGAATGGTTTCTGAAGATCATGTGACACTGAAACCTGGAGTTAACGGCTGCTGAAAATTCAGCTTCAATAGAATAAATTACATTTTTAAATATAATAAATAGAAAACAGTTATTTTATTGTAATATTTCACAATATTAATGTTTTTCCTGTATTTTTGATCAAATAAATGCAGCTTTTGTGAGCATTAGAGACTTCTTTCAAAAACATGAAAAATATCTTAATTATACCAAACTTTTTACAAGCAGTGTAGGTGTAACTAACTAACTAAATAATCAAATAATACAAAATCTATAAAATGGTGGTGTTTGTTAAATCTCTCCTTTCTTTACAGTCACTGCATTTCTCATAAATGAAAATCCCAAAGACTTCCTCCTCATAAAGCCAGTGCTGAACATGATTTATCTTCTCTCAGATTGAACGACTTTTCTTTCTTGTCCTTCCCACCATTCCGATATCTGTTAGCTTAAGTTAAAGGATAACCTCGTGACAGACCTCTAGTCAAATATTGTATTTAATTACTGTATCTGGGCTCATAGATGTGGTTGTTTAAAAGACTGGGAATGTTCAAGTGCCTGTGGTAGAGCATGGTGACTAAACACTAAAGGTGTGGTTTAGCATGAAGTTTTCCCAACATATTCTCTAAAACACTGATTTCAACTTCAGCTGCATTTGTTTGAACAGGTTTCCTTGCCAAATTAATTTTGAATATATAAAGACTTCCTAAAATGTGAGGGTGGTAAAGGCACCTGCTCTGTCCTAAATCAGCACTGTGAAAATACACGACTGTTCAATAGTTTGGGGTCAGTAATACTTTTATATAGAAAGGATGCATTAAATGTACCACAAAGTGAGAGTAAAGACTCTTACAAAAATTATATTTAAAATGTTCTTTTGAACTTTCTGTTCATCAAAGAATCCTGAAAACGTATCACCGTTTTTTGTTTTCAGGAAATGTTTCTTGGGCACCAAATCAGAATGATTTCTGAAGGATCATGTGACACTGAATACTGGAGTAATGATGATGAACATTCAGCTTTGCCATAACAGAAATATATTACATTTTAAAATATATTTAAACAGTAAAAGTTCAATTGTAATAATATTTCACAATATGACTGTTTTTACTTTATTTTTATGAATTAAAAGTAGCCTTGGTGAGCACAATAACTCTTCAATGGTAGTGTAGCAATAACGAAATTGATTTTATGACAGGATCGGTAACTAAAAACTGTTTTTGTTAGTATGCTGTAGTAATAACATCACTTTTTTTTTTTTGAAACCCGGTTACCTCATTGAAGATGGCTATATTCTCACACTGAAGGATCCTGGTTTTGTGAGTAAAACCTGGACAGTAAACAATGTTTTAAAAATAGTCAACGTGTTCAAATAGAAGTCTTGCATATAAAAGTTTAAAGAAAGATATGACTTGTTAGTCCTTCGATTATTTCTCACATCATATAGGCTAAATAACTAAACATTTAAATACGCATAATATATTCTCCAAACAGGCAATATTAATCATATGACAGAATGGCAATTCTTCAAAATCTGTGCTCACCTCTAAAAGACAAGTCCACTTTGCGGTCATATTTCCCTGGCAGGTTATATATCTTCTTTAAAAGGACAGTGATAGACATGGCCAAGCGCGGCTGTGTTTCTGTGTCTTGTAATCTTGATCCACTGTGCTAGCTTTGAGTGAAGTTGGTCTTCGTTGTTCTTAAGGTACGAACATGGCACTCGAATCTGACTTGCAATAAGTGGTAGACAAGTATATCCGCAATTAAGCCGCTTTCAAATGATCCAGTATTCATGAGGCCTTCAAAGTCATTGTCAGAGCATACGATCTTGAGGAACTGTGCTGGAATTCCATCTGAAGGAAAACTGCCCAGGCAGAAGAGTTGTTGTAATATTTACCTATGATAATTTAATAGTTCACAGTTGAACTGTTAGTGAAGCAAGGGCGTAATATGAGTGTACAGGTGAACAGCTGTGCTCAGATCTGCATTTCAATTACTCCTAATAATAAAAAGGCAAGTGGGAATAGGATCAATTGAAATAATACTATGCCTTTTTGTTGAAGACATGACAAACTACACATTAAAAAAAACCTGCACCAAGTGTGTTATGTGGTAATAAGGCAATTTTATTCAGTAATGTTATATAAATCGGTCTAACAGTGACAATGGCTACTGAAGAACTGAACAACATGTTGCTGTGTAAACATCTTATTTCATGATTAGGAAATACAATGATGGGGAAAAACATGCATAATGTTTACAATCCCATTTCCTTTAAATCATTAGTTTAAAAAGATTCTTCAAACCAGATAACGGTCCCATAAGGGGAAGTTCACGTCGCGTCTAATAACGTGTGGAAAACGCCAGCCACGCCGCTTTCTCCTTCTTTCCGAAGCGCCCGGAGCTTGAACCTGGGAAAAACTATTGGCCCTTTTGGCCTTCCATAAAAAACGAGCGCGTCGCTTCTATTATGGGTCTACAATAATAATAAAAAACGACCTTCAGCGCGCAAAACACCCGACATGTGAACGTCCCGTGTGGCAAGCGCAAGTAGACGTGACTAAATCCAATAGATCCAGTGAAGAAGTGCAGATTAACTTCACTGTACGATTAAGGTGCAAATATTTGTTAGATAAATCTAATTAACAGCACGCCTTCTGTCATTCTAAATCAATCTTTCAAACGTTATTTGCCACAAACGCACAAAATCATCAAAATTACATTAAAAAAAGGCATAACTGATAAGGCAGTTGTTTGGCCCCAAAGTCTATGTAATGTCTTTATATCAGTAAACCAGTATTTTAAAATTCCATTCTACTCAAATTCATACTATACAGTCTATATGCATTTTAAATGATCCTTAATATATCTTGGTCAAAACAATGACAGAATATTGGCAAAATAATTCTCAAAAAGAATCAAGCTTTTGACAGCTTTAGTTTGTTAGTGAAAAACATGCAGTGATTTCTTTGGTAAGGTTCTAGCTACTACTCTATCTCTATCATTTCAGCATGATTATATATTTCAGCATAGTGCTTGAATGAGTTCGAGTCATTCACTTTTCACTAATAACTACTATAGAGCAGTAGGTGCAGGGAATTTCAAAAATCCGCATTCCTGATTGATATTGCATACATCTGCATTAAAAAGCAGCGCAAGGCCTAAAAGTGATTTCAAATATTGGCTTAAGAAAATCAAGGCATCTGCATCCATAAACAATAATACAAAAATATATGCAGATCTATAAAAAAAGGAACATTTATATAAACTCTTTTCCAGTTGGAAAAGAATGAGGAAGAACAATCTTGGAAGATAAAAGAAAAATATGAAGGACTGAAAATGACAATGTATAAAAAAGGAAAATACAAGTGGTCTTCATTCGAGTTAAAAACACCACCACAGTGCTTCCTTTAACAGAGCTCTGGCTCCCTCTAGTGGTGATCCATACTAATTCTAACTAACTCCTATTTCTTTTAGACACATTCAATTCAGTCTCCAGCGCACACTTGAGGCTACTTGGTCGGTGAAGGGGGGTTGACAGGAGCCACATTTCTTATTTTAAAGTATGACACCAACTGATTCGGCACCTCAGCTAGAACACTCTGAGCCAGCGCTTCTTTAGGAGCCTAAAAAGAAATGAGATGTAAAAAGAGAAATGGCATAATTATAGACAGTGAATTACAGAAAACACTGGATATGAATTGAAGAATTTTGAACCAGCATGTCATTTCAATTAATATTTTAAGAGGCTCATACATTGGCAAACTGCTTGAGGGGCACAAACTGCACAATATCTCTGGCCACTGGTTCTCCGGTCAAAGATTTAAGAACTCCATTGTCCCCATCCAGAAACTCCATGGCCTTAAAGTCTGCCTCCCCCACACCCACGATGATGATGGACATGGGCAGTTTGGAGCTGTTCACGATGGACTGTCTGGTCTGGTCGAGATCAGTGATCTCTCCATCAGTGATGATCAACAGCACAAAGTATTGCTAAATGAGAGAGAGAACGACATACATAGTGCTAATGGACTGAAAATGCCATGGCACACCACAGATCAAATATGCACGAGTACCCATCAAACCACATAATGTGAATGAAGCAGTGCACTACCAAAAAAGGCACTTGTTGGAGTTACTTACTGCTGCATTTGGTTGCTGGGCGGCTCCGGCTGCAATTCGGGCCACATGATTTATTATGGGTGAGAAGTTGGTGGGTCCATAAAGACGGATTTGAGGCAAAACCACGCGGTAGGCATCCACAATGCCTTGCACTCCTGCATAGTGTAAAACATCAGCCATGTGACAAACATCTTAGGGTGTGTTTAAAGTCAGACAGGTGCGTAGCTGTTCAATTTCAATTCCAAATTTTCAAACACTAGGACTCTTACCTTGGAAATATGGGCTACTGGAGTTGAAGTTCAATGGGAACTCATGGGATACCTAAGAAATTGCAAAGAGGCACTTTCGCTGAATTAAGTTATTATTACAACTAATAATGAATAAGTATTAAGGACACCTGTAATGTCTAACCTTGAAGTCTGGAGGCACTTGAGCACCAAATCCAAATGCTGGGAAAAGTTTATCACTACAAGGGAGACAGAAAAAATTGATTACAATAAAAGGACTTTCATACAAAAACGTCTCTTTCTCACCAAGGCTTACTTATTTGACTTATTTGAATAAAAACACAGTAAAAATGGGAATATTGTGAAATCAATTTTAAAATAACTTTTTTCTATTTTAAAATATAATTCCTGTGATTTTCAGCATCCATTACTCCAGCTCAAGAAACATTTATTCTTATCAACTGTTGAAAACAGCTGTCCTTTTTTTTCCGAAACTGTGCTACATTTTTTTTCAGGATTCTTTGATGAACAGAAAGTTGAAAAGAACCGCATTTACTTGAAATAGAAATAATTTGTAACATTATAAATGTCTTTACTATCACTTATAATCAATTTAATGCATTCCCGCTGAATAAAATCACATTTCCTCTTAAAAAAAAATCTTATTGATTTTCAAACAATTTTTATATTTCTACACTTTCCCTATAACAATTATTTCAATACACTGCTCAATGAGTAAACACATGGTAGTTTGTAGCAACAATGAATGGTTTTAGACAGCTGGTGGAAAGTCTATGGGGGAAAAAAAAGAAAAAAAAAATCGCTCTCTTACGTGTCGTAGTCTTGGACTACCTGACCAACGGACCAGATGGCTGACAGATACTGGTTCACGCCATTAGGGCTGAGATAGTGCAGAGAGTCAGGGGAGCGGGGGTCTCCATTAGAGCCAGTGAAGTCGATGCCCACCTAAAGTCAAACAATATTCACCTTTGTTTTAGAGTTTAAACCACACAGCCTCAAATTTACAACCTAAATTTAATGTTATGCATTATACCCATTCATTACATCAGCATGTAACCAAAAACACCTGCTATCAGAAGCAAATATTGTGCCATGACTGATCTTACCGTGAAGTTAATTTGGCAACCTCCCATCACATAATCCAGAAATGAATACTGTGCCTCAAGCTGAAAGACAGTGTGGAGATTATTTATTATCATTATCGCAAAATTATTCTAAAATTCTGCAACTATAAGATATACTGCAATACTGCTTAATATGTTTTCATACGAAACAGATGAAGGTTGTTCGAACCTTGCAATCCTTAATCCTGATGACCCCAGAGTTCTTATAACTCTTTTTCTTCTTTTGCTTCTCTGGATGAATGCAGTCAAACTCAACCTACAAAATTGAAAACGTTTTATAAGCACTACAATTAAACTCATAGAAATTATGGAAGTGAATAGAATGAAATTTATATGTAGAAAAGGAAATGTTCTACTGTTAACACAAGGACAACAAAAAAGCCTGGAGCAGTGAAGGTGCAGTCTCACCGGGGAGCCATGAACTGCTTTCTGCAGATCTGACACATTAGTTTGAAACACACCAATGAGATCATGAGAGCCATCGCTATCATAATCAGAACAATGAACCTAAAACAAAAAACCGCAGACAGACAGAGAAAGAAAGATGTTTAGGGAAGATTAACAGACATGCATCCTGCTCACCGCATTGTCTTTAGCCTCCATTAGTTTAGCGGTGCTGCAGGTGAACTCTCCTATCATGTCTGAGCTTGTGTCTTCATCCTTATCGTAACAAGTTACCTAGCAATTAGACAAAGATTTAGTCTAAGGACTAGGACAACTGAAAGTGCTGGCTGATGGTGTCTTTAGCCCCTTAAAACAAGACGACAATTATATTTTTATGATACTATGTGTCCTTCCTCTGATCTAACAGCTTCCTCCATAAGCTGTCACTTAAGTTTTGCACAATACTGTTAAAAAGTTTGAGGTTATTAAGAATTTATTTTTTCAAAGAAATGAATACCTGTATTTACAAAGGGTGCATTAAATTGATCAAAAGTAACAGTAAAGACTTTTACTTTGCTTCAAAACTATTTGTATTTGAAATAAATCCTAAAAAGAATGCATCACGGTTTCCTTATTTTAAAACAAAGCAGTTATTTTAAGTTGTAATAATTCACAATATTACCGTTTTCACTATATGTTTGATCAAATGAATGCAGAATTGTTGAGCATGAGAGGCTTCTTTCAAAAATCAAACAAATATCACCAACCCCAAACTTCTGAATGGTATATGTGGCAAAAATGTAAGGTTCTCTTTTGTGAAAAGACAAGTGTTCATGTTCGATAAGTTTTGATGAGTACATTTTTTTCATTCTTAATTATGTTTAGAAGCACCAATTTCTTCCTGTTATCCTAAAGATAAATGCGCTGGACACGGTTTTCTTCTGTTTTCTCTTGCATAGTAAAATTGTTAAATTAAGAGACTATGACAAATGCACATCTGTGAGCGAGCATAAAATCCTTTTGATACCTTGATTGGTTTATTCAGGTCACCACTGCAGAATGTATGCAAATAGACAGTAAACTTTTTCCAAGATGGATTCAAATTATTCTTGATGACCTATTAATAAAAGAGAAATGTCAAAAACAACCATCAGCAAAAAATAAATGCAACAATCGATTAATTGTTTTGCACTGACAAAAACCAAAAACAAACAAACAAAAACATTTGGTTCTCTGAGTGAATGAAACTGGGTAAAAACCTCTGTCCTGTGAACTAGCTGCCATTTCCCATCTTCTTCTTGCTTGAAAAACTCCAAGAATGGATCCGACTTCCCAAACATATCCTGAAAGAAGAAGTGATAATAATAACATTGCATCTTCCATAGAACACATAACAGTTAGTATCATAACTGCTTTTACCCTGAATATGGCAATAGTTTTTGTGTGGTAAGCCAACAGTAACAATTTAAAAAAATTAATTCATAAAGTACCAATTATAATGGATAACAACAAGATGCATGTCTACCTTTTTATCCAGGTTTTTGGCCTCCACTTCCATCACAATAGCCCTGTTGTCCTTCACCTCATCAGCTGTGATCTGTTCATACAAAAAAAAGAAAACATTGCTAAATGTAAAAAAAAACCTTTTGATTGGCATAACTGTTGTAAAAGCATGGAAAGAGATGCACTATAACCACTTCAAAAAGAATAGCTAATGAATAGTATACAGTAATGACAAATTTTGCATAAATTCACAAATGCAAATGTTATTTTGCTCAAACAGAGGGCTTATTATGGTTTACTAAAAACTGTTCCATATGTAAATTAATCACTCTTTTGTAAAGCCCTTAAATTTTCCTACAAATAAAGATACCGCAAATGCAAATGAATAGAATTATGAGGCCTGTAAAACATTCATCAAGAAGGTGGTAAAACTCTCATGTGACAATTCCGATGTCCTTTTATCAATGTCCCCATATTAGAAATATCAGTAAGACTGTTTATGAACACGTACCGTTATTGTGCCTTTCCCAGCTGGTTTTCCTGCCTTGAGCTGAAGGGGTCTGGAAATCTTCCTACTTGACACAATCTGTTGTGAAGTTTGGTGCATAAACAAAGCCATGAATTAAGAGTGTATTGTTAACTCTAAAACACCATTAAGCATGTGCTACACATTTTAATGAAGACACTAACTTTGAAGCACTGCACTGAGGCAACTATCATAGAACAGAGATCAAATAAGGTTATGCGCATTTCACTGTAACACTCCTCACAATACATACCTGGCCAAGGGTGCATTCAAAGCCTCCCAGGAAGTCATCATCACTGAGGTTAACAGATTTGTTGTCAATATCATAGATGCCAAACTTTAATTTCTGCACCTTCTCAAAGTGGTAGTCAATGTGAAGTTTTGTGGAGAACTCAGGGTCCTGGCAATTCTTCACTCTTTCTGTGCGTTCTACCTGCAATGATTACATACATTAAGCAATAAGTGATGGGACTATATATTATATATATCATATAATATTATATATTATATATATATATATAGTATATACATACATATATATTCCACACACACACATACATAATTATACCAGGTATATATGGATTAGAGTCGTCAATGATACTTGTATAAATAATTTCAATAATAATATCACCCGCAAATTATTGTTAGTAGATGGTGGTCCAACTAAGCAGTGACTTTCGCAAGCTGTGCATCTTAGTAAAAAAAAAAAAAAAAAAAAAATTATATATATATATATATATATATATATCTATATAGATATAGATATATAACATATATTACTTTTTTTAATGCATTTTGAGTACACCGGCTTTGTTGAAGGCCGTTAATGCCATACATCTGCCCATTTGTCATCCCCGATGCTTTGCAGCAGAACACAGAGTGGATCAGATTTGGATCCAACATCTTTATCCAAGAGATTATTGCAAGAGATGGAGAGCTCGACCTTCGACACACAATGAGCTGCCATCTGAAAGACAGATACAAGATCGTATAAAGTTTTTGTCTCGAAGCTAAACAGCTTCTATCAATCACTGAAGCGTAAAAACGAGAGGAAGTGAAATATTTGATCAAAAAAAGGGAAAGAATTGTTCAGAAGGACGCATTCTGCTGAACTTGTCTAAAGCAAAACAAAAGTATATATAACATTCGAATAATACATGCTCCATTTCACAAAACTATGCGTGTTAAAACAAAGAAATATGAGGTAAATCTCGTATCTGAGGGCCTACATGTCAGTATTTGAGACTTTCCGACAGTCACGCCTTAAATGTATTATAACGCCGTTAAAAACCATTTGTGCGTTGCTTAACGGCGCACCACGAATCTAAAACAGGCAACCAGTTAATATAAAATGAACTGACAAATGCGACCATGACATAAAAAAGATCATACCCTTAACAATTTTCAAACTGTAGAAACTGTGCTCGGAGATTCTCTATGCCAAAACGGTCTACTACCGCCTCCACCCTAACACGTTCATGTAATATAAAATGAGCAGGGTGGTGCCATTCAGTTCCTCTCCAGACGTGCAACGCTATTGGTCAGAACGCCAGCTAAACAACGCTGCGATTGGCCAGATGCCTGTCAATCACCGCACCAGCCCGCAGCACAGAGCACTGTGCATGAAACCAACGTGGACCGACTCGTTACACAGACGACAAAACAATTCTAATTTTAACCAACTCCATACACTTATACTTGTCATACTTTATATTTTTTTAAAACCCAAGTCTAAACACTACTACCAAGTTAATCTATAAATAATAGCGTTTCAGCGTTTAAAACGGCTGAGTAATTAATAGCTTACTGCATGAGCTCATAATACTTTCACGAACACCCAACAATGCAGTTATCATTCAGCAGCTTTATATTGGTTATATTCTACCAGCGTGCCACAACACAGTAACTAGTCTCGACTGGTTTAAGCGCAACCTCTCGTAGCAACTGGGCGGAGCGTACTTTCCTTGTCCGCTATGTCTCCATAGTAACACAGATTCCACAACTGGGACAATTCATATGCAAAAAGTGAACAAACAGTACATTACTCGGTTGCACCTTATTTGATGGATAGTCTTTCAGAGTGACCAATTAGAGGCATCTGTTCCTTCTTGCAGTGCAATCAAAACAAACTGTAGAGAAGTTTTAATATCTATAAAAAAGCATTACCCCTTAACATCAGTCTCACCAATTCAGTCACCATAAAGCAATGTTATAACGGTTACACAACTTGTAGAAACAGTATTTCAATGACATACATCAAAATCAAGTTTCTTGAAAAACATTTATCTGTTGCAGTATCAGCTCAAATCTTTCCAAAATGAATGTGGCAATGCATAGCAGCATTTTATTTCTCAGAACAAGGATGACTATTCAACTACAGCAAAACATTTCAATAATTTTTTCCACATAATGCATTCTTCCTTTGAAATGTTGAAAAGCAAACACTACTAAATCTTGTAGACAATCCAATGCTCACAGAAAGTTTATAGCAGTACTAATATCTATGATAAGCACTTACCTGAACATTAACATCAGGAACCAAGGCTCAGTGCCAAAAAGGCACAAAGTAAAATATGCAGTCCACAAAGTTGGAGAACAGCTTGAGAATGCAAATAGGCAGAAAGTCAACTCATCATGAATTTAATTCTAAAGCATTTCACAACAAAAGCGCAAAAGATCAACAAATAAAAACAACTTGCATAAATAATCCTGAAATTTTGTGCAGGCCCATCACAAGCAGATTCAAAGCATCAAACAGCGTTTGAGTGCAATCGCACTTGACCTTCTTTGATAGAAATGCACAGAGAATGTGTAGAACTCTTTGAAAACCAGGTTTGAAGAAAGAAATGACAACCATGAGCTACTTGAAAAATCTTTAGAAAAGCTTTTATGCAGCATGACATTTGCCACAATAATCCACAGCCAAAACAATGAAACATTGCATGTGCCTCTCATTAGTGCAGTTTGTATGAAAATTGTTTATCCCCTTATATAATATCAAAGCAAAGTTCAAAAACAATGTGTTCTTTATTTTTTTTTTTAACATATGGAGACTCTGCATTCTTAAAAAGCCATCTGTGGCACAACTGGGGCAGAATTTCATGAGTTTGTGATCCATACACTATACTTTAGGCATAAGCCTAAATCTATACCATGCAGTTCAACAGAATATTAACTAAAATAATTACTAGATAATTTAACGTCCTGACTCAACTGAACAAAATTGTTTCCACTCTAAAAACCAAGAACCCATTTAACAGTATGTTGCTTTTACCTGAGATGCTTATCTGTGATAGCAGAAAATATGAACAATTTAAAGAGTGCCTTCTTACCTCAGGTATAAAAAAAAAAAAAACATTTTAAATGATGCATTGTGGGGAAAAGGTCAAGGCTACAACAAAGACAGTCAAAAGCAACAAGCAATAGATTAGAGCTAGAGTCCCATCTCTACAATAACATCTGATGAAAAAATATTTAAAATATAAATGTTTAATATTAGTGGGAAACAAGCGAAAGTCCCACGCCCCCTCGAAAACCATTCTTGATTGTTCATATCTGAACAATTGGAGGTGCAGAAAACAAAAAAAAAACAAGGATGGACAGGAGCGACAAATAGAATCGAGGAAATTAGAATACCTTTAAGTGTCATCTTTTCAGGAATGGCATTTTATTGACAATAGTTCAGCTGGAAAGTATTTACGACAGCAACAGACAAAGCGCCCTGCCATGTAACAACAAGAAAAAACAAAAAAAAAAAGGTCAAAAATAATAAACATAAACAACTTGACCCATTTCAGCAACACTTAAAAAAAGCCAAACATCCAAAAAAATGCACAAAAAAAAAGGACAGGCGATCACTAAAACACCACAGCAACAAGAGAAGAGACATTCATCCGGTAGCACTTGATCCGCACCGTCTACTCTTGGGATGGCCTAACTGGCAATGGACACCCAAAGTGGCGGGTGAGATAGGAAGACTGGGCGGGTGTGGGGGGATGCAACAAGAGAAGAGAATCTAAGCAAAGAGAGTAAAATGCTTTCATATACAAATTACAATGCTGCATTTGCTTCACATCCCCACTTAGCATTTACAGAATTGGTCTGACATCAGGCTTTTTAAAGCAATTCAATGTGACAGCAACAGATATTGATAAAGACAGACATTTGCATTTTATTGACATAGGAAAAACTTGCGGCAGAGAGCAAACATTGCAACTGAAGTGCAGGCATGAATTTAGCCTACCCACACTGACACTAGCGGAAGCAGTGTGCACAGCACGCGTTTTTACCTCATGATAGCAAAATATGTTTGCTAAGTAGATGCAGCATGGATCAAATACAGATGTTTAAAACTTGAGCAGAGATACAAAATGACGAATTCTGGGAGTGAAACGTACTTGCCAACTAACCTCCATCGCAGATATTAGGCTCTAATGAACATACCACTATAAAGATGGCCCTTTTTCAGATCTGCAGATGTGAACTAACACATTATTGGCCTGAAGTCTTAAACAATGCTGTTTAGAGGAATTTAAAATAAACATCGTCTTTCCTCAATTATGTCATGCTTCATTAAACTACAATCTTGGATAAATAATGTGTACAGAAAACAAATCTAATACTTGTCAGTTTCTTCTGTACATAAACACAGCCAGATAAGTTTTTTTTTTTCCCCTTCTGAAAACCGTGTCAAACATTAAGACACTTGCAATGACAAAGATGTTGCTTTCATCCCAAAGTGATCTTAACTTTTCTTGCCCCAATGGGCCTATCATTCAGGTCCATAACAGCAGCCATTGCTTCATCATGGGAGTCAAAAGCAACCATCGCTTCCCCAGTGGGCAAACCTTTCTCATTGAATTGCAAGCATACAGAACCAGGCAACACTTGATAGCCATAGAAGAAATCAATTATCTCGTCAACGGTCACAGTAAAGGGCATGTTTTGAATTTTGACAATGGTGGGCCGCGTATTACCTGGACCACTGCTGGATGGTCCTCTTAAACTCTCAGAAGCTGGCCGCTGACCTTGGCTACCTCCACGATTTTGGCTAATTGCTTTATGAGAAGATCCATTATCAAATGGTGGCATGCCCCTTAAGGGCTCTAACACACCAACAAAGTTGGAAGGTGCACTGTTGCCGTCAGGTCTGAAACCAGGGTGCTCTAAAACAGGACCGGACAGAGGTCCCCCAATCATTGGCGGGGGAATGCCAAGCGAGACGTCACCCAAAGCAGCGCCAAGTGGCGGTAAAGGTGGTGGACCTGCCAGTCCATTACCTGGGGCAATGAATGGGTTGACAAAAGGGGGACCGTTGCCAAGGGTCCCTACAGCACTTCTCAGAAAACTGAACTCATTGCCTGTCATTCCTGGAAAAGCATGAGGTGCGGTGACCTTTGCGAGGAACTTGCGACCTGCCGATACGCGGCTGAGTGTGCTCACGATGGCGTTTTTAGCATGAGCATTCCTGATTCTCGGGCATGATGGCATTTCCTAGCGACGTCCCACTCTTTCCCCTGTTACGGGCCGTCTTTTTGCCGTGCGTTTTGTGCTCGGCGGTAGGAAAGCGATTTCTTTCTCAACTTCTTTTCATCTGATCGAAATGCTTTAACCAAATCGAACTGAAAGAATCCCTCGCGCCATTCAATGTCTGCCCTATGTAGTTGTCTCTAGCTTTAAGTGGTATCCTCATCAGACTTAAAGTGCACAATAGCGCTGGCCAAGACCATTACCATTCCCACTCGCCGGTCAACCTCACCACAAACTTAACCCCCGCCCCCACGCCCTTTCCGTCAAACAAGGCTGAATGCCACCCCCCCACCCTACCACCAAAGCCAAAAAGACCCCACGACATCCTTGTTTTGTCACGTATAGCGCGGAATATTAGGCCACACTGTGCCCAGCCATTACAATCTTAGTAGCACTCTTTCATCTACCATCACTCCCGAGACATATTCTCTGTAGCATTACAGACCTGTCTGCCAAGGCAAACCGGTACACCCTTGCATGTTCGTTTGCCGCTCTAATCCCCCCCCCCTCCGAGCCTACCCTTGTACGCCTACCCTTTACTTTTTGTATATTCCCCCATTTAATTTATTATCCTTAGTATTCCTCTCCTCCCATTCACTTTGATGTACCCTTGATTGTCGTGCTTCCTTTCCTTGTCTTGCATACTGTACTTGCTACATTCCATCGACCTTTCTCCTACCCATATTTCTGTCGACTTGACTTTACTTCTTTTTGTTTCCTAATGGCCGTAGGGTCCGACTCCTCGACGCCCCAGGGTTCGGATTTTTGCTATATTGTCCCCCCCCCCGCTGTTGTGGTCTTCTATTACATCTGAAATGCTATCTATACAAGATGCCCCTCCCCCCTCACCAACCCCCCCGTTCTTGCTCCCCCCCTGCCTACTTGTGGGCCCTTAGTCATAGCCCAAAGTAAATGCCCTCGTATCTTCAACATATTGTCTCTACATGATGTGTGTTGAAAACACTCCCACCGCAATTTCATAACTTTATTCTCCCGTCCTGTTTTAACCCTGCTTCATTATGACTGGCATTGTCCTTTTCAGATATACACCAGAATTCTAGATTGTTAAAGGGTGTGGATCGAGAATGGACTCGGCTCACCGCAGCCCCAGAGGCGTGGGTGGGACGATATTGGCTGTTCTGCCTGATGATGAAGTAGCATCGTGTTCGGCCCCCCTCCGTTCCACTACATACTTTCAACGTGTCCTCATTTATGCGCCTTCATTATCCTCCTTACCCTTTGCTCCAGTCTATTCTGCTGTAGCCTTCCTAAGCGACCCTTTGGACCCCACTCAACCACTCCCTTTCCCTCTTCAACCATATCTTTGGACTCTTATTATCTGCGTTTCTTTTCAGGGGAGCCTCAAAAGAATCTGGGGAGTAGTGAGAACAACTTAACCAATGAGCGGCACTGCTCCGAAGGTTTCTACCCAGGTTGTCTTTGAGACAATACGAACGCGACTCAAGACCAAGTCCCTGCGAAAAAATCTCTAACTGCATTTCAGTGACTGGAAAAAGGCACAATGGGCCCGTGTCAGATGAATGTTAAAATTCATTGGCGCTTGCCACTGATATTTCATGTGCACGACTGCGAGATCTGTCAGTCGGGGCGCGTTATGTCTATGATGTGTCCCCTCTAAGGTGTATCCTTCTATTTGGAATTCACATTGTATGTTCTTATATTTCCGCGGCCGCCAGTTTTCTTTTTCTGCATCTGCATCCCCCCTGCCCATATATGTTCCCCCCTGTCGACACAAGAGGTCTTAACACACACTTTTACACACCCGGTATGAGGATTTGCCGGTTGTATCACCCATACCACAGTAGGGCCGCAGCACTGTCGCCGACACCGTAGCGTTCCTTATTTCATTGGGTGCCGCATCAGCCCCTGGTTCAGGCTGCCCCTTCCTCGTTTTTTGCGCCCCCCATTCCCTTTCTCGGTGCTTGCCTACATCGTGTGGCATAGCGCGTGGACCCGGATGCGACACTGTGTTGCTTACGCGTTTTTATGTAGCGTTGGCCTATGTGGACTGGCATGTGGGTGACTTTACTGGTGTGCTTACTGTGGACAGAATGCCATGGGGGGCATGGGTGGTAGAGATGGCATGGTGGGCAAGGGAGGTATTGGGGGAGGTACAGAGTTCAACGACGACATTGTCGTGGTCATTGTGGATCCCAAACTAAGACTTGGGCTGCTGAAATTATTAAAGTTTGGGGGCATGTTGCCCATTGTAGTGGTCGAAAAGGTAGGGACAGTCTTGTTGCTTACAGGATCATGTGTTGATGCTGCTGTGGTGGCTGTAGTTGAAGTTGTGTTACTAAAACCTTGTGCTGTGGTTGGCAAGTTGCCTCTTCCACTTCCACCAGTACTAACCGGTGGACCCGGCCTACTGCCATTTCCCGTGGCAACCTCTGCACTGCCAGTTTCAAAGCGCCTACGGCTGAGCTCGATCATATTTTGCATTTCGGTTTTGCTACTCAGCAACAGAGAAACCTTGGAACCTTTGATCGACCCCCCTGTGCGCATCATTCCAAGCCTTGCATCTTCATCTGTGGCGAACACGATAAAAGCCTCACCGTGTTCACCCCCTACAATATGCACACCACCATCCGGTATGGTCAATCCAGAGAAGAAATGACGTATGTCCATAGTCCCAGCCACAATGGGGAGACCTTGCAAACGGATGACCACAGCCATGCTGAGGTGCAACAACAAACACCTGTAGATGAAAGAAGGCAACGACTGTCAGGCTATGGTAAACGGCAAAAAGATAACAGAAAACCAGTATAAAACTACAAGACAATTAACAGCAAGACCAAAGATTATAAGAGAAAACACATTATAGCAAAAAAAATTAACACCGCAAATCCAGTAAGAATCACAAATTCTTAGCTTATCACATTGTTTAGAATTTTTTTTAGTTGAAAAGTTCAAAATATGACTAATGAACTGAGCTGAACAAAACTTATAAAGCAACGGCAATTTTCAAAGTTGTATTTAAAAGCATTTTTAAACACTTAATCTTGAAACACTACATACTACATAAAACACTGTTAAACATGCTAATTTCCGGAGTTTAACTGACAACTCAACTCACAATCTTCAAATGTAACAGAAGGTCGAGACCACTAATAATACCATTTGGGTTTTTTAATTAAGCAAATATGGCATAGCCCATTGGTTCAATTCTTGACTGGAGACTGAATTGTCCTGCACATTTTTATATTATCTGACATATTCAGTTCAGTTCATGACGATCTCTCCTAATGAGCTGATAATCTGGTATTTTCAATAAAAGATTCATGCATACAAAATGTGCAGTGCTGTGGGTCCCCAGGACCAGGATTGAAAACCACTGGTGTAGCCTATTCTACAGTGACTCTGGCTTAATGATGAACTGAACACAGGTCTCCCAAACCTTTTGAACTAGGGTCTCAGAAAATATCACGGTTTTAACGGTATATATTAAACAATAATTCTTATCAGTAACAATGTCTCTTAAAAAAACAAGAACACGTTCTATGGAGAGGAAACAAAACTTAAAAACCATTTTAATGAAAGTATTGAAATCTCCCTTCTGAAAAAATTAATTTCATTAAAAAAACAATTAAAAAATAAAGCTGTACACCTTATGTATACCTATACCACACTTTAAAATTTTAATTAAATGTTTTAAAATGTTATCAAATGAAAATGTACAACTTTTATTTTTGGCAAAGTGCTGCACAACAGAGGTGTCAACTAAGTTAAAATATGGAAAAAGACATGTCTTCTTAATGTTAAATAGAAGTGTTATTATAAAGATTATTATTATTGTTGTTATAACTTTGAAGAACACTGTACAATGCTAATATATTTCTGTCTAATTCTAAGTAAAATCTAACTGTGATTTTGACGGGTTGTACGGACCCGTGTCTGTGACTATGTTTTTTCTCAAATAAAACTAGGAAATGTTTATTTACATTTTCTCTCAGAGCAGCTCTGGTGATGTTCATGTTTATGTATAGATGCTGAAAACACCATTTATGTATGCGTTCTTCAGTGTGTAGTAGATAAAACGGCGCCACTCAAGAGACATGCAGAAACAAGCAGATTATTCATATAGCAGTCTCTTTGCACTTTAATATTCAGACACATAACGTTATCATATCTACTTTTGATTTATCCATCCATCAGATGTGGATCCATTAGCGTGTTTTACGTGACATCCTCGTTAGCCTGTACTGTAAATTCCATGTTCACGACTGAACCGGGATTCCCTCGGCACCCGGACATAATACGACCATAACTTTAAACTTGTTATAAAGCGACACCTTATCGCACGAGTGGGATGATGTCCACGACATTGAGCGAACATGTGGATGTACTCGCTGCTTTGCAGCCACTTTGCGTCCACATTTTGTGCAAATTGGATCCGTCCTCAAGGACAACCCCGTGTTCGGCCAACGTTGAATCGCAGAGGTGAAGCAGCGAGCGCAAGAGAATAAGTTGCAGACTGTGCAGCGTGGAGCGGTTTTTTTTTTCAGTCCAATTTAAAGTTTTAGTTGTGAACAAGCCCCGGATTGCTACGTCACAAACCAAATAACCAATACGTCAAGGGGGATCCGATTCCTATCAGCTAGCATGCAAAAATACCCTCACCCAGCACACAACCAAAAATAAATTTAAGAAGCAAAAAACCCCATGACGCTGTGGTTAATCGTGATTTTAGAACCGCTAACTTGCATTATAACACATGGTAACAGTGTAAAAGTAGCCCGGAGTCAGACCCACCTCTTCACTCGCAGTCGGCTATCTGCACTTTCACAACGCTATGCTAGCTGGTGCGCAAGTAAGTACACAAATTGGCTTGTATTCGAAGTCTTCAAGGGCATTTTAGGACAAAAATCGTCAATAAGATACTTTAACGAAATGTTACAGATTCACGTAGTTCCGCTAGTAAAAAGAGATATTTTATCCCATATATATCCATGTATGCCATTTTTTTGAGTTTATCAGTTAAGGGATCAGGGAGGCGCTGGCTGTGTGTGACTTGAGTGGAGGCGGGACTAATTGCATATTCATAGACAGCGGATAGTAAACGGGTGTAGAGTTGCATTCAAGCTATTTTAGAAGAAAGGGAGAAAATTATTTTAACAAGAAAAACTTTTAAATATGTAATTTTGATGATCAAAGATAAGTTTTAAGGGATAAAATATTTGACCTCAGGGGGACTTAAAAAAAAGTAGATATGCAAATATTTACGGTATAATAACCGTGCACGTTCAAACCGTGATAAACCAGCATACCGGTATATCGTTACAACCCTAGTGGAAACCATGAATTTCCATGGCTTTTTTTAGTCACCTGTGATTAATGGATAAGCATTTTTTAAATCCTTGAAAAAATTCGAAAAAAATTAAAATGGAGACTGCACTCACCAAAAGCAATTTACAGCTTAGCTGACAAATTATTTAGGACATGGGGCCTCATGTATAAAACTTTCCATAGATTTCATCCTAAAAGTGTATGTATGCACAAAAGCTAGATTTTGCGTACGCACAAAAGTTTTCAGATTTATAAAACCATGCGTACACCAGAACCTGCGCAAAATTTTCTTTGTAATACCCAGTCAGCGGAAGATTGTGCGTACACGAATCTCCACCCCGTCTCCTCCCTGAAATAACCATATATGGAGCTTACAACACCTAGTTTCACTATGCATAACCTCATCTGCATATCATCTCCATGCATACTCCCATCCACGTGACACCATGTTACTGCAGAGTCTATGGGTAAGCCTACAACACGTTAGGAAAAATGGAGTCGGAAATAAAATGCATTTTGAGACATCACTATTCTAATTTATGAAATTTGCCTAAAAGGTAAACATATTTTAGAATGTTTATAGCTTATTTTTTATGGAAATATTTTTTGCAGTGTAAATAACTGCCTGACTCACCGTGTCAATAACAAAACATTTTGAAAATAAAACGCGCATATCTTACAGTTTCCTTCAAATTTTATCTTTTAAATATGGTGTTTGTCACAATATTGGGAAGAGCACGAAAGGGGTTATCATTAGGCTACTATCTGTCTGTGCACGACACCTGTGAACAGAGGTTCTACTGTCATCAGACCAATGGACTGTTTGATCAACGAGCGCATCCTTATGTCTGTCGTTACCATCTATGTTCCAAAGCCATCAGACGAATCAAGTTCACATCAATGATCATTATTCGTGCAAAAGTATTTTCTCAGAACATGAGTTTTGCTATTTAGAACACAATTTAAAGCGGAATTGTCATACACCAAGCAATTCTCACTGTGATTAAAAAATTTAATCGCATGACACAGGAAAAATGTTCGAAAGCAGCATATCCACTGCAAATATTTCTGTTTAAATTCATATAAAATTTGTGCAATTTCTGGATAATAATTTCATGAAATTTCAGTGCTTAACTTCATTATTCAGAGTGTCATATTTAATCTAAACGTGTATGTCAAATGTAAAACAGACTTTAAAATCATTCTGTTTGCTTCCTTATTTCGCTCACTCCAGTAAAAGAGTGCGTACGCATGGTCTAGACTAGAGTGTCCGTACAGTGTGCACATATTTACTCCTAGTTTTTTTTTTATAAATGTTATGTGTGGAAAATTGCGTACGCACATTTCCATGCCCATTTTGTGCATACGCAACGTTTATACATCAGGCCCCAGAGCAGAGCCAGAAAAACTTGCATTGCATGACTTTTTAAGATTTTAATTTCAACTTTTCCAGACTTAGAAAATCACAATTTCGAAATTCTACTTCTATTTCCAGGTTTTCAATAACTGTGGGAACCCTAAATAGGCTTAAATAGCCTATGCTTTATAACATTGTACTGTAGACAGCAACAACCTAAAAGAAAGTTTTGCAGCAATTTTCTTAATGTCCCCCAAAACTTTGATAGCATTCTAAACAAAAAAGAAAAAAGAGAGAAAGACAATTGCATTGTAGATAGTCAACCATTCGCACAGAATGCATATTGCAATGACATATTTTAAAACAACAAAAACCATTAAGCCACATTTCTAGATTCTAAATGAATGCATATTTCTTATTATTTTTTAGATAACTAAAAAAAGTAATTGACCAAATATCTCTAAGTTTAGTTGACCAAGATCCCTCAGATGCTTACCTGTATTAAAAGTGCTGCTTCGTTACAAGATGCACAGGATACCCAAGCCAATCCTGACGGCAATCATTTAAAATCAATTCTTGACTGTAATAAAAAGAATAAATGGAGGGAAATATATGTAAACAGCATTAGAACAAGCATACCCATGAGTGACTCCAAGAAAACCATTCAGTGCCAGCCATTTCCAGCCCATTTAGTATAACATTCTTGTTCAGCAAAACAACAAATTTAATCACCACTTGTGCACATCAGATGTTGGCCAGCTACTTCGCGAAAGCCATACACATATGAATTGGACGCATGCTTAAAACGCATGCATGTCATGTATTTCATAACCCCAGCAAACATTAATACTTAACAGCAACACATCAAAATACAGGAACATTTTTGAACATTTTCATATAAAAAGGGGGAAAAACAGATGTCAAAGCATATTAAGCTACAAAAACAGAGAGTGACCTTCCATGGAGTGACAATAACATCTGATAATGTTGGTAAGTTGTGAGTAAAGTGTAAGAAACTCAATTAGAGAGCATCTCTAATAGCATCTAGCTTGTCTCAAACTAACTTATGCATTTCTGACCTCCAAATTGGTAACCTGCAAGTGCAAACATACAAAAAAAAGCCAATGTGACAGTAAAAACAACAATACAACATTACATTTTTAGAAACCTTTCTTCAGTATCTCTCCAGAGAATGTGAAATTTATACAAAAAGAGATAAACTAAGAGTAAACCATGAATTGAGTAGTTTAATCCAAATCTTTTGGAGACATTTTCACTTGATATAATAAACAGATTTAATTTAGGCTTTTATTCACACATAAACAATCATCAACTCTCATACATGGAGCCAAACAAATATGGTTAACAGAAGCTTAAATATGCTCACTTGACGCATGAGAATAAACCTCACTGGATCTTGCGTTCATCATCATTTAAAACACGATGTTGTGGATTAAACCTCTCAATTTCTATGGATTACTTTTACAATCTCTTGATGTACTTTTTGATGTGCTAAAGTTTTGGTTGCACGGACTTTCAAAGGAACGCCAGATAAGGTTTCATTAAAAATACTTTCATTTGTTTTGAAGATAACAGTGTTTAATCGCTTTTGGTGAGAAAATTACCATTTTCATTTATGGGTGAACAGTTTAAATGGGAGTTAAGTATTTGATCACCTACCACCAGAAACCACAAAAACTAGGTTAGTTCTTACATAAGTGTATTCAGACTCAAATGTGACAATCTCCTATGTTCTGCCAGTTAAATAAAGAGTCTTAACCCAAAAGTGGAAACCAGGTCACATAATCAGCAACCATGTGAAAATAAACCTGAATGCCCGTAAAACAGATAGTAACTAGGCATGGGCCGATTACCGGTTTCAAGGCATACCGCGATTTGAAAATTTCACGGTTTCAAAACTGCTAATATTTTCCGTTTTACCGTTCCTGCGGTATGCGCAGTTTCTCATGTCTCCTCAAAGACTGAAAGTGTAGGAATCCCTCAGGTTGAGTGCAGTGTAGAGAGTAACACGGACCCTCCTCCTCCTCCTGTTGGTGCGAGCGAGCGGTCAGTCACGTTTGTGTAGGATGTCCGAACTTAAAGCAGCACTATGTAACTTTGTGTGTTCAAAATTAGCAAAATGTATATAATGAGCGAGTACATCATGAATTCATCTTCCAAACCATGTTTATGTCTTATTCCAAATCACTACGGTACACTTATAATAAGTACTTATATTTGGACTATTGTATCCTGGTCAGGTCGGCACCACTGCGGAGTAACGCGTACCTGCGTGAATCGCCATAGACATAAACTTAGAGAAGTAGCTCCGGTTGGAATGTTCTTCCGAGGGATGTGTGCAGTTCTGTTTATTAACCGCTAGAACGCCAAAAGTTACATAGTGCTGCTTTAAGGAGCTTCCCCTGGAACTTATGTGATAGGCAACCGGACGTTTTTTGTCTTATTGCAAGCAACTCGTCTCTGTTCTGGACTTGCACAAACTGCGTTCCAATGCAATCGTTTTCCAAAATGTCATTTATGTGAAAATATGAAGTCTGTAAACGCACTTTAACACAGGCCAGAGACGTTGAAGATGGACGCACGGAGAAAAATACTGTAGCAGGTAGATCACTCACTGTTCATGATGCACAAACTATTGGAAGAAAATCTTCAATATTGATTTGGGGGTTTATAGGGCCTTTCGCACCACTTTAGTTCCAGAACTAAATGTACAGTACTAAAGTACTGGGACGATTTTGCGCAAACTATTTCCCAGTACCATTTAAAGGGTTGCATTCGCATCGAGAGTGTGTACGAAGAAGTGACGTAACAAAGAAGAACAACATAAACAACAGGAGGATGGAGGACGCTGTGATCGGAGCGTTTTTGTGTGTGTCTCGCGGGTTTCACAATAATGGACATGGAAAGTCGACCTATATGTAAAGCGACTGAAAGAACGGAAAGGAGGACTAAGAATCTCCAACGACAACTGGCAGTGCTACATTTGCTACAAGTGCCTGCACTTCAGCGTCCATCCATCTATCGCTGTTCTCCATACTTGCGAAATGAGGGTGTTTTCGTACACGTTTGGCCAATCGATGTCTACTTACGTCACGATTAGTACCAGTTGTGCTGGTTAGATCCAGAGTAGGAGCTAATTTGGTTCTCAAAAAAAAGGCAGTCCGGTACTAAAATCGCACCCAGTTCTGGCGGTGCGAAAATGCCATAAAGTGGGTAGTTCCACAATTAGTTCGGGTACTATGAAAAGGTTCCTGCGGTGAGAAAGGCCCTATTGAATGGTTTCTGAGGGAGAAATACTGTCTTCAGAAATAGTTTAGGTATTTTTTTTGGACATGTCAGCTGGTATAGTTTCATATAAAGCCGGGGTTCAGCACAGTGCTGCTTTGTTTACAGCGGTAACCAAGGAAACACTGTATCTGGTGTTCAGAAGGCCTCCTGCGTCAAGAGAGTGAATCTGCATCTCATCAGAGCTTCTGCTGTTTGCTCGTTCGGCATGTAGTAGAATAGGCCAAAAGCTAGTCGAAAATTCTGTTTTGCTTTAAATTGGGTTATTATTAAATCAAATGATGTATCTGAAATTATATAACTAAATGATGTATATGAATTATATAACTAAAATTAAATAACTGTAATTACAGATTTAGGTTAAATAAAGATGTCAGTCTTTATTTTTCTTTTTAGGAAACAAATCAAAGATAAAAAACTAATTCTACTGTTCCTAATATTCTTTATGCTGCTCATTCCCCGCGCCCCTCGCGCGTTTTTCCCCGTCCCCGGGCCCTCCCCCCCCCCCCCCCCCAACAAAAAGATTGTGTTCAGCGAAAAACAAGTTTTTTTTTTTTTACATTTATAACAATACCGTGATACCGTGAAATTTTAGCTTAAGGTTATCATACCGTCAAAATCTCATACCGGCCCATGCCTAATAGTAACTACTATCAATAACCAAATAATTAAAATAGGATCAAGGTTTAAGTCTGTTAATCGCACTTGAATACAAATCTTAGAGATTTCTGGCAGCAACACTTTTCACACGATTTCCACATAAACCAAACGCTCCAATGTCACCATATTTCAGATTCATGCCGAAGTGGCTACAAACTTAATACAACATCGAATACAAAATGAGCTTCATTCAGGGCACATTTCAAATTATGTGTCAAATAGAGCTTATTCGCTTTAGCAGGAACAACCAACCACTGAAATAAAAGAGATTCATCACAATAGAAACAGACAGGTGTGTCCAGCCGTTCGAGAAAAGCTTTGAAACGTAGCACTCTTTGCTTTCTTGAATAAAAATCATCTAGTTAAATATGAGCTTAACAATAACATCCGTGGCATGGCGTCATCGGCCATTCAAACCTCAAACCCAGCGAGATGACAAAATGGCGCCGTCTGTATTTACTCCGTCTACAGCAGAAACACAGCTCGCTGCTATTCTCTCAGTCTTTCAATTCAGCATAAGACTTCTCAGAAATAAGAAAACAACATAACCACTGCACGAGAAGGAAAAGATGCCTGGCCATTACCCATTTAAACCAAACTAAGTTATGTCGTGTGCTTGCAGCTCACAATCACTCTGCCCTCCATTAAACTTATAAAACAATTGCATTTTTGCAAATGTCGACAGTGTTGTGTATGGCTACATGAAATACATTGTGTGAATTGATGTACTTTGCATATTCTTACCGAATTTATTTGTCTTAACTGATCTTTTTAAAATAATAAAGAAGACGAAGCGCTTCAACTGTACTCTTCCACCTCTTGTTCTTCAACGTCTGTTCGGTCGCGCTCAGTGTCGACACTGGAAGAGAGCGACTGCGCATGCGCTGCTTCTTCTTCTTGTTCAATGGCCGTTCACTGCTTAGAAGTATTACCCTAGACATAATAAATACCTAGGGCGCGTACACATCAATTTAGAACACGCACGTCGCGCGACGCTAAGCACTTCCTAGGGGAATCTCTGCTGCCATTTTGAAGTGCGTTCCACTTCGTGAAGATGGTATGAGGAGGGGAATAGTGTTATTGTCAGACCCTCGACCTCGATTTGACCAGATGGAGCGAGTCTGCTTCCCATGCCACACTTCGGCCTGCTCTAGAGCACAGAGTGCAACACGATTGTGACGTCATCGCAGATCGTGTTTAATTTATCCCCACCTCAAACAACTCTATAATATATGAATTATTTTTTTAAACATTTATAACAGCCCAAACATACATATATACATATAGAATGCTGCACCAAACAAATTCATAAGGGAAAAATGTAAACAATAAACCAACTCCATAGCTGATTCTAAGTGACCAAGGGCTTAGGACGTTCCAGTTCAGCCCATTCCAAGGGTAATTTTCATAAACAAGCCCTAGAATCCTGGAAGATTGCTTTTAAACATAATTTCTCCCCGCACACGTGTATTCTTTGGAACAATGAAAATATATTTTCTGGTAACAAATCACTTTTTTTCATTGAATGGGTGAATCAAAATATCTTTTTTTTTGTTTCTGATTTGTTCAGTTCGGACGGGGACCTTCTTTCCTTTTCTGATTTTGTGTTTTTGAAAGGTGCATCAATCTCACTAAGAGATTTTAATAAGGTGACAAAGTATCCCTGTCAGTTTAAAAACTTTGTTTAAAGCGCATTTATGTTATGTTTATGTAAACAACCATTTTCCTACACTTGCATTTAATGGTGTTTATGTATTAGATAAATGTATAGATAAATAGATAGATGTATTAGACTTTTTTATTAGAAATGCTCTTTCTTCAACTCCAGGATGCCCCTCTAAAGCACAATCTAAATGGAGGATTTGTTATCCGAACTCTGAATTAAAAAAAACTTATGGACCTTTCCTCACAGGCTATTTATCCCAAGTAAAATTAAAGAACTCCATTAAAAAAATTGCTCATAGATACTACCCTTGCAATCTATTTTTGAGCAGATTTTCTGAGAATATATCCACAATGTGTTCACTTAGTAATACTGATGAAGAATCTATTCTACATATGCTTCATCATTGCCCATTCACCAAGTCTTTTTAGTCAGAAGTTACCATGTTAATTTTTTCCTGCTGTAACAAAATGATTGAAATAACAGAACATTTGTTTTTGTCAGATTTTCATTCCAAGGACATTAATCTGGAACATATAGTTTTATTGCTTTGCCTCTGGGTAAATTTCACCTTCATAAAGCCAGAACCATTCAGTGCAAACCTAACTTTAGAATGTTTTCATCTGATATAAAGTCCCTTTTTACTTCTTTTAAGAATATGTCAAATCCTTTGAACTCAAAGGCTTCTAAAACGTGTAACATTCTTCAGTCTATTGTAAGCTATCTTTAAAAGACTTTCCCTTCTTTTTTTCTTCTTTATCATTGGTATATTTTGTTAATTTGTGTAGCTTGTATAACTTCATGTGTTTCAAAGTTTTAACTTTATATTGTAGTTTATATCATAAAGTAAATTGTGTTAAGAGCACAATATGTACAGTGAGCTCTTTGACAAGACAGTGCCAGACTGTCAGGATTAGGGATGGAGCTAAATCATCTCTCTTTAATTTCACTAACGTTACTTATTTACAAAGAGTAAGTTATCATCACTTGATTATAAGGATTTCATAGCTTATTATAAATCGGTGGGGACTGAGTATTTATATATATATATATAAATATATATATTTTTTTCCCCCCTTTTAGGACAATTGCAAAAGACAACGACAAGCCTTAGGAAAGCTGAGAAAGCCGTGCCGGCTTTAGTAACTGAGAGTAGGCTTACTTCACAGGCTAATGTTGTCTGCGTTACTAGTTACCACCAGCTCGCCTGAAGACATGAACAGGAATTACCGTCAAGTTATAACCACCACCTTACTGTTTCTGTACCTTTTGTTAAGACTTATACCCAATAGCGATTGAGTAAAACTACTTCTGATTATTTATTTCTTTATAAATTTACTATTATTTATTCTTCATCTTGTATTATGCCACCCAGTATTACATACTCTACGATATATTCATAAGTGTATTCATTTATTATTATGGGAATGAATAATCGAGAGGGGTAGCTATTATAAATCTATTCTATACTGTGTACTCGCTTGTCTATATTCACTTACACAATTGACTACATCTACTTTTAAATGCCATATCCCTTTTACTGATGCACTGTATCAGGCATAATAGTTTACACTGTAACTGTAAGTTTATGGTCCTAAAGGATAGCGTTGGCATTTGTTATGAGTGTTGTGGAGTGTTATCTGTAGTAGAGTGCTATCAAAATAAAAGCGACTACTAAGAGTGTCACTTGTTGGATTGGTATCGTGGTTTATTCAATTTCTCAATGATGAGTATTATTTTAGTTCCTTAAAGAGTTGTATTATTTTGATTTTCTTTTTCCAGCATTTCAAGGGAATGAGCTGTGTTCGGCCCTGAAGCACAAGAAAAGCCAAATGTTGGGGTGAAGACAGAGAAAGCAATTTGGAAACAACTTAATTTATTAATGTACATGTCATCAAGGACAAAACATGTATATGGCAACAGTATACTAACATTAAACATTTAGAATGTAAACCCCGAAAAAAGACATCAAATCAAGCACGGTCTGGTGATGTGTTCACGATCTACAAAAATTAATAATTTTCCAAACATAAGTAACTACCTGGAAGCAGTATTGAGGTAGACTCCATGTAGATTCCCACAAAATCTGAAATCGGTTGAGACATGTAAACGTTATGTG
This sequence comes from Sinocyclocheilus anophthalmus, assembly GCA_018155175.1. NCBI lineage: Eukaryota > Metazoa > Chordata > Actinopteri > Cypriniformes > Cyprinidae > Sinocyclocheilus > Sinocyclocheilus anophthalmus. Next base: position 226,613 of record JADLZN010006564.1, on the reverse strand, counting down.
TTTTATCCAGAAAAGAACCTGCGCTCCCCCCGTTTACCTCATTTATTTTAAGGGCAGTCTTGCCCTCCCAAACATGGCGGACGCGTTGCGTATAGCAGCAACGGCTAAAAGCACCCATGAGGTGTCGAGGTATTTATTATGGTCCATGAAGTGACTACCGCAAAACTATTCGTTTGTTTTTTTATGGCGAATAAATAAACTCTTAGGAGCATATCACCCGTACTGTCTGGATGTTATCAAGTTGTAAACTTCCATAGGTGATGATGAGTCTGAAAATTTGAGTTAAAAAAACAATACACACAGAGCAGAACCAATTTTCATGTAAACCCATAAGGCCAGTGTGATTTCAACCTGTATGTCCCAGCGTAATGCTAGACAGCCCAGAGCACCTAATTCTTTCTATTTCTTCACCCTGAAATTTATCTCCCTACTGTCTGTGTAATATAACACCATCTCCCTCTGCTGCTATTATCCCATCTAACATGCCATTTATTCATTAACTTTTTATTTAAAATCGACTTTGCCTCCTTTTTTCCCATAGGCACTTTAACATCCACCTCCATCTTGTCTAGTGCTTTTTTTGCTTGTTTATCAGCAACTTCATTACCAGATACCCAACATGTGCTGACACCCAACAAAACATATATCATTATTCCAGCCTATTTCAATCTGTATAAAGATAGATACACTTCCATCTTCTGTCTGATCTCGCATGTGCTATACTAATTAAAGCTGAAGACGAATCTGAACATATTACCACTTTATTTGGTCTGACTTGTTCAACCCACTGTAGTCCTATTATTATAGCTGTTAACTCTGCAGTTTATACTGATAAATCATCTGGCAATTTCAAACTAATTCGTACTTTAAATTTTGGAATATATACACTTATTCCAACCTTTTGATTAACAGGTTCCTTAGATCCATCCGTAAATATTTGTAATGTTGAATAAAATTTATTATTTAGAATAGCATTAACCTCCTTTCCAATGTATTCACCTTTGGGCTTGTCTAGTAAGCTCAAGTCTACAAGTGGTTCAGGGACTCTCCACAGTGAGGCATCAGTGAGTGGTACATTAGGATGTGGTACATCTTATTATCCATGCCATACTCCTTGGCCCATACTCTACTCTTCCATCCAAAACTACATCCTCCATCATACGAATATTCCCAGCACTCCTCCAGTACTTTACGAGTGATATGAGTACTTACCGATTGTTGAAGTTTCACCCAATACGTCATTGTCAATTTTATCCTTCTAAGTTCAACAGGCATCTCACCCATTTACCCCACTTGCATCTACAGGGGATGTTTTAATTGCTCCACAACATATTCTTAATGCTCTGGATTGGATGATATCTAATTTTTTAAGTAAAGATTTGGTTGCTGACCCATATACAATGCATCCATAGTCAAAGCAGGAACGAATCAATGCTTGATACATACACAACAATGCACTACGACTAGCTCCCCAATTGTGACTAGCAACTGTACGCATGCAATTTATGATCATTCTACATTTTGATTCAATTTTACTTATATGCAGCTTCCATGTTAATTTTTCATCAAACCATGAACCAAGGTATTTAAAAACAGGTACTTTTTCCAATGTTTGATCATACAACTTCAAATCTAAATGTTCAATCTTCTTGTTCTTAGTAAATAACATATATTTTGTTTCTGAAACAGAAAAATTTAAACCCCAATCCAGGGACCACTCCTCCACTTTTTTAATTGATGCCTTTAACTACATTTTTAATATTGCGTCCTCTCTTCCATAATGCTCCATCATCTGCAAAAAATGCTAATCCTATTCCTGTTTTTATTTCATTTGATCAAAAACATCATTAATCATTAAATTAAACAATATTGGGCTAATTGCACCATTTAGAATGTTATACGGATCTGATATTTCTTCTCCAATTTTAACCTTGACGTTAAAGCAGTTAATGAAGACCAGGAGAGGGCCGAGTAAACGCGGGGCAAATAGAAAGTCTAAAACCCAATTACAAACTTTTCCACCTATACCTAATTTATTCAGTTTAATTAGCAAACCTTCCCTCCACAAAGTGTCATAAGCCTTTTCTATATCAAAGAATACTGCAAACATTATATAGGCTTTTTAAACTTCATTTTAGTATCAAAGCATCTACTGTTGATCTACTTTTCCTAAATCCACTTTGAAAAGTTGATAACATTTCCCTTTTCTCCTAAATGTAATTCAGTCGCCTCACAATAATTTTTTCTATGACTTTACATAGCGTAGAGGTAAGAGCGATGGGTCTATAACTACTAGGTTTTGTTATGTCTTTCCCAGGCTTAGCTAGAGGAAGCACAATTGCAGTCTTCCATTGCTTAGGAAGGATACCCTCATTCCATATATAATTATACAATTCCAATAATGCTTCTAATGCTTTAGCTGGTAGATTCTTTAATATTTTATAACGTATCATATCTTTACCTGGTGTTGTATTCTTTGAATTATTAATAGCTGATTTTAATTCAAAATAATTAAACTCATCATCCAACCACCACCTACTGTATAGCTTACTCACGTACATGGCTGAGGAATCTGTATTGCTGATTTATACTTCCAGATTATTATAAGAATGTAATAGGCTACCTCACCGACCCCAGAGGATCATCAGAGCACATGCTTCAGCTCCTCCAGCTTCCACAATGTGCTTCTCAACCTCCGAGATGGGCAGAAGCATCATCGTCAGACACTAGGCCTCCTGTGATCTAATCCTGTAAACTCTAAAAAGGTTAAAACCGCCATATATGATCATCTCTCAAACCCTTTGCCAAAAGGTCCAAGACATTCACTGGTCTATTCTTTATATTGCTAAAAAAGACTATTATGCTGATCATCAAATTTACTACATTTAAAAAGCACATGCTCTACTGTTTCTAAAACATCACATTCATCATACATACTATTTTCATGCTTCCCCATTAACGCAAGCGTTGAATTTAGTCCTGTGTGTCCCAGCCTTAATCTAGAAATCATTACTTCTTCCTTTCTATGCCTTCCATAAAACTGTTACATCATAGCAAGCTTTTCTCTTCTAAAATCTAATGGCATCTCCATTTCAACCCTGATGGCATCTAGATGGGTTGATCTTAAAGCTCCACAGCAGATTCTAGGTGCTCTAGACCGTTTATAATCCAGTTTCTTCAATTCTGATTTAGCTCCAGCCCCATAAACTGTACACCCATGATCTATACTAGAAAATATTAAGGCTTGGTATGCAACAGTGCACTTTTTCTTGCTCCCCTATCATACTTAGCTATTGAAGACATGCAATTTATTATGCCTTTGCATTTATTTTCAATTTTCTTAATATGTCTCTTCCAAGTTGATTTCTCATCAAAGTTTAATCCAAGATATTTGAATTCTGTCACTCTTTCTAATGGTTAATCATATAATTTCAGAGTCATTTGTTCCATTTTCTTTTTCTTTGTAAAAACCATATATTGAGTCTTTGATACAGAAAACTATACAATCCCTAATCTACAGAATCGGACTGATTACATTTCCTTGTGGAGTCCCGTTCAGGATATCATACAATGCTAACATTTCTTCACCTATTCTTGGAATGTACACTCAAGAAATCTAATATCCAATTATACATTCTCCCCCCTATTACAGTTTTATTTAGCTTAATTAACAGTCCGTCCCTCCATAAAGTGTCATATACCTTTTCAATGTCAAAGAAAACAGCAAAAAGATATTCTTAGATTATTAAAGCTTTTTAAACATCATTCTCAAATAATATCAGAGCATCCATTGTAGATCTCTTCTTCCTATAAACCACTCTGGTTTTGTTGCATCTTTCCCTGGTTTCACTACTGGTATCACTATTGCACTTTTCCAATCTTTGGGTAAGGTGCCTTTATTCCATATATGATTATCCAATAATGCTTCAATGGCTACCTCTGGTAAGTTTTTTAGCATACTGTAACTGATCATGTGTCTCCCTAGTGTTGTATTCTTTGAATTGTTAATGGCTATTTTTAACTCAAAAGAATTAAAATCTTCATCCATTACTGACAACTTTTTTTTCATATGAACTTTCTCATATATTTTACTTACTTACTTGTCTTCTTTTTAAGAACTTATCGTCCAAGTTTTCTATGAATTTTATCAAAAGTTTTAGCTGAGACTTGTGACTTTTGCTTATCCGTGATGGCCATCTCCCCTTCCTCTTTAATTACAGGGATCTGTTTATAATTATTAATACCATTAATTTTCCTAATCATTCTCCATATCACATGCATTTCAGTCTCTCTCCTAATTGTATTGCAAAACTCCTGTCAAGCCTTTCTTTTTGCACTTTTAATTACCCTTCTTGATTCCAGGGTTCGCCTTATCCTCTGATATTTGTACAATGAGGAGATCTATTAACCTTTTGAAAATCCGCAAATGCCTTACTGGAAATTCTTCAGACCACAACGGTACACTTTTATTTTTCTTTCCATTACCTTTAAAGGTATAGATTTGTTTGCTACAGAAATAATCTATTCTATGATCTTATTGTATTTCTCCTCAATATCTCCTTCCAACTTCATATTTTAGAAATTTTCATACATAGGCTACAGAATTCTTTCCATTTTGCCTGCATCCATTTTGCTTTCGCACAGTGCAGCCATTGGCTGAATACTCACTCTAAGAATACACGTAATTCACATTCATACTACATCCACATGGAGGATGGATCAGTGTGTCCAACTCGGTGCCGCCTCCATTAGAATGGTCAAAATAGGACTAAGACCAACTTCTTGAGACCTAAGTTGGGTGAAGACAACCAGCATTGAGGTGTAACGTTTAGCTATATTCTGTATAAAATATGACAGTGCATAGCGCTCATGCTCTAGCATGAGAATTTCTGGCCAAAGTTCGTCAACAACAAAAACTGGCCCTATAGCTAAAAATGTCCTAACCTGTAAGTGTCCTGAAAATGGACCTGACCGGTGCTTGCTGCCTGCCTGTGGCTGGCAGGACACTGTAAGGACCCAGTATTTTGCAGTTCATGGTTTTGCTCTCCTTCCACCTTTAGCTCAGGCATAATATATAGTATTTTTATTGTACATTGCGACAGTCGCTGGTCCAAAACCTCGTAACAGCATTTAGCTTGATTTCATAACATATTAAGTATATAATGGCCATGCAGGGAGCTGATCATATATAAAGCAATACAATACCAACTCGGACGATGCTGATTTAAGTATCCTTATATATAATATAATAATATATATATATACAGTACTATAGTATAGCATAATTTTTTGGGAAACAGTTCCTGAAAGTGGCAGTGATTTTCGAAACGGGGAACAGGAACAGTTTTCTGCCCGGACAGCGACAATTGTGTAAAATTTGTTGTTTATCAGCCCCAACAGCGTTAAAGCTACCTGACCTGGTTCCCATACTGTGCGTGGGAAGTACTACTTTTAATATAATATCCCGTTTTAATATGCTATTTGAAGCAATGCATGTTTGTGCAATTTTTCTATATTTCAGTGCTTAGTGGTGTGCTGTGGGCTTTTTACTGGTCAAAACTCTGCCATGGCTAAAAAAAAAAAAGGTTGGGAAACACTGAGATAGATAGTCAGACAGACAGACTGACAGACAGACAAATATCTGTCTGGTCAGAGACATTTAGACAGATAGACAGATAGACAGATAGACAGATAGATAGATAGATAGATAGATAGATAGATAGATAGATAGATAGATAGAAGATACTGGTCGATTAATGGCAAGAACATGTATGGCATTATTGATGTACGCTACATTATTGATGTACACTTTTATTAATGGTTTTGGCATTTATAAAAAGGTTTTTATTAATTATTTTATTTTCTCTTTCCTGTCAATGTTCGTGTTTTGTAGATTATTTTGGCAGTATTATACGTACAACAACCAATTTATATTGATATATCAATTTGATATATTAGTATATTAAATGTAAGCCGATAAGGTTCTAACGCGGTGTATATTCTGAAACAAAGAAATGGTCTGTTGAGACTTTTATTTTGACATAGACTCACGCTGTGGGGGGAAGTACTCGTTAATGGTTCACTTCCCGTTCTAAACGCATGTGGGAAGTCCAGGCCGATAGTTGTTGATCTGTTCTCACAAAGTTGTGTTTTGGTTTATGAGCTATACGCTATTTGTGAACTGCACGAATATTTAGATAATTTTTATTAACCGATGACAGCATGGTCCGAGCAAGAAGGTATGTAGTTTAGTTGTCTTTGTAATTTATTGCTGGTTTCTGCTCGTTATCACAATGGTAGAACCTTAATCATGCAGAGCAGATATATATCAGTTTATGAAACAAATGTTTAAAAATCCACCAATTTACTGTATTTTGCATCGTCGTATTTACTAACAAATTTGTATAAATAGACCCGACATAGCTATATGTATATAATTCAGTTCTCTGTGATTTTACCATTGAATTGTAGTAATACGGCAAGTGCTTTTTTTTTTTTTTTTTTTTTTTTTTTGCATTTTCCCCACTTCAAAGGATAGTAAAAAAGCCTAGAGCAAAGAAGCAACAAGAATATGACAGCGATGATGAAGCTTATAAAGACAAAGTCATTCCAGATAAGGTAATTGTTTTGGATTAAAATGGTTTTATATTATTCTTTTCTGATTATAATCAACGTTGTGTTTTTCTCATCAGAAATCGTCAAAGTATGTGGAGGATAAGATAGATCAATTCCACAATGAAAAAATCTCGGTGAGTTATAGTTTCCCCATGTTCTTTAAGCATGAAGTGTCACAATACTTTCCTATTACTTAATATTCTGACTTTGACTTTGGTCTATAGAAACTTTTGGCTCAAGGGATTCAAGAAGACAGCGATCAAGAGGATGAAGATAAAGTGGTAAGAAAATAAAACAACTGCAGAACAATTGTTTTGTTACTGGTAACATGAGGCTTTTCACTGATGGGAATAGTTTGACCTTTTTCCGCTTTGCATGGTGATCTTGGTTTTTCTCTCTAGGAGGAGATCATGCCCCTGACACTTTCTGATTCGGATGATGATGAAGAGGAGGAGGAAGTGCAGGAAGAGGATAACGAAGAGGAGACCGACATGGAGAGTGACCTGGAAGGAAAGCAAGATGATGGTAATGTGCTTTAAAGATTAGCCAAATATAACACTGTTTGTGTGTGTGTGTGTGTGGTGTGTGTGTGTGTGTGTATGCAATACAATACTCATGATACTCAAGCATATAAAAGTATGTTTTTCCACTTTAAAAAATGCTCATAGATGTTTGAAGCATTGTCTCTGACATTTCAATTTCCATTCTTCCAGATCTCCCAAATGACATGGCTTGGGGAAACAAAAAGAAGATTTTCTATGATTCGGATTATATCACTAAAAGTTAGCCTTTCTTCATTTTACCTGCATTATGCATATGTATAATATAAACATATTCTAGCATGTTTGATTTGTGTATTTTGAAGAGGGCAAATCTCTTGAAGACATGGAGGCAGAAGACAAAGAAGAGGAAGAGGAGGCCAAAAAAATTCAAAAGAGATTGGCAGCCAACCTAAGTGAGGAAGACTATGATCTAAACCTGCTCGAGGTACTACATTTCTTTCTAAAGGTATCAGTACAGTTTGGATGTTTGCATCATATTACCCAAAGTTCTTGTACCCTACCTGTGGTCTGTTAGGAGTTTGCAGCAGAGGCTGAAGTGGAGAAGGAGGTTGAAAAAGAGGAAAGGATTGTAAAGGATTTGAAGACCATGTCGCAGAAGGAAAAGCTCAAACTGCTTAAGAAAGAATCCCCAGAGTTGTTGGAACTTATTCAGGACTTCAAAGCAAAGGTAGAAGGTTGCAGCAATGACATTTATGCGGCTGTATGCATTGCAAGACAATAAGAGTATTCCCTCAATTCTGTTTTATTGATAATTTTGAGTATTTATTGCATACTCAGCTTACAGAATTGAGGGATGAAGTTCAGCCCCTTGTGGAGATGGTCAAAGATGGACAGATTCCTCCTGGAAAGGCTAGTTAAATCTACCTAATTATAGCTCTTAATATATGTTTTTAGACTTATCTAATTTATATGTAATTATACTTTAAAATTGAGTCTAATGTACATTGTTTTTTATGTTAATTTGTTATTATTTTCATTTTTTGCTTTGTATCCTTTTCATCCTCTAGGGTGCAAAATACCTCATTACCAAACAGCAGCTTTATCTTAAGTAAGCCTTACCTACAACATTTTATGTAGTCTAATTCTGTGATTGAAATATTTATATTACATAATATTTATAGTCATTGCACAAACATACCAATCCAAAGTTTGTGGTCAGTAAGTTTATTTTATTATTTTTTTGAAAGAAAAATTTAGCAAGAATGCATTAAATTGATCAAAAGTGACCGTAAATACTTCTGCATCGTTACAAAAGATTTCTCTTTAAAATAAATGCTGTTCCTAAACAGATAATCATGGTTTCCACAAAAAATATTAAGCAGCACAACTGCTTTCATCATTGATAATTCTAAGAACTGTCTCTTGAGCACCACGTCAGCATATTAGAATGATTTCTGAAGGATCATGTGACACTGAAGACTGGAGTAATGATGCTGAAAATTCAGCTTTGCCATCACATAAATAAATTACATTTTAAAATGTATTAAAAAAAGAGTTATTTTAAATTGTATTTTACAATATTACTATTTTTACTGTATTTTGATCCAATAAATTATATAAGAGGCATCTTTTAAAAACATTTAAAAATCTTACATTTTGGAACAGTAGTGCATTTCTGTTTTTACATATGAACATTCCTTGACTTGAATGGAATAATTACACTATTGTCATTGTACCATTTTCACTATGAATATTCCCTTTTTTTCCCAGCTATTGCACAAACATTAGTTTTTATTTGGTTCTAAAAGCCAAACGAATTCTAGCACATAATCATCCTGTGATTGAGAGATTGCTGACCTACAGAAATGTAAGTACAAACAAGTTTACCCTTTTTCACAGGTATTCATAAAAAAAAAAGAGTAAGCTTGGAAACCTTCATCTCTATCACTTTCACAGCTGATAAATGAACTAGGAGCGGTAGATGCTAGACTGGCTTCTCAACTGCGTCAGCTTCTCTCTGGAGAACAGCAAGACCGAACTGTGAAGAGATCAGCGGGCAGCAAACATATCAAAGTAATTATTTTTCCATTTTAGTTTATGCAAGTTAGAACATTGGCTTTTTTCTGAGTCTGACATGTCTATATTTTAGGTTTCAAAAAAGGCTAGGTTGGAAGAAGCAGAGGAGTCGGAATCAGATGAGGAAGCGAATCTGCGCTTTTATAATGCCATGGCGGAGAGACAGAAACTTAAGAGGAAGAAGAGCGAGATGCAGAACGAGGACAGGTGAGTCCGTTTACAACATTCAGCACTTGCAGTTTGTCATAAATAATGCTTCAGAGACCTAATTGTCACTGACTTCATTTCCAGATTGGTGGAGGAGGAAAAGATGGACGGAGATGCTAAAAGAAGGATCACCTATCAGGTGATGTGTTGTGGTTAAATGATGCATGCAACTCGCACCCAAACAATTTTCAAAAAACTTGAACTTGTGTCCTGAAAGTTATATTAGGGACAGTGTTATCATCACCAAATCATGTTTTGTGAAAAGATGTCCAAGAACAAAGGGCTCACACCCAAGAGGAAGAAGATTGATCGGAATCCCAGAGTCAAACACAGAGAGAAGTTCAGACGTGCCCAGATTCGTCGGAAGGGTCAGGTAAGTGTCATAGGAATCATTTCTGTAATTCACTTTTGTTTGTGAAATTTAAGGTATCACTACTCAAAACGGACACTGACTGCAGATTATTTGTGTCAGGTTCGTGAGGTGCGGCGTGAGGCGACAAGATACAGTGGAGAATGGTCTGGTATTCGTGCTGGAGTCAAGAGGAGCATCAAACTCAAGTCATAAATCTACAGATGATACTCATGCAAACTTGAATGAGATATTAATATGGACTTTTCTGGTGTTTCTGCAATGTTTATACTCACTATCACTGATATTAACAGATGGATTTGACATGTTTTGTGCAAATGCTCAAACAGAAAATAAAATAAAATCAAGTTCTGATCACAGTAAAATGCTATTTTTTAAAAGTTATTTTTGGTGTTATGTGCATTTCAAAACTGTTAGCATATTAAAAATGTTTTAAACCTCAAAAGTATTAACACGTTTATTGGAGAAAGTTTATTTTTTATACATTACACATACATTATATAATATTATTTCCATTGTAATTTACATCGGCTGTTAAAGTGTGTGATTTCTTGCAGATGGACTTAAAGTTTAAAAAAATACTAAGCAAAGGGAACATTAGGATAATTACTGAAGCATTTTATTGTGTTTTTAAACTGATTAATATCCAAAGAAAGCAGATGAAATAAGATATTTTTGTACAGAGGAAATTAATATAAAGGAAAGTATTAGATCTCTAATAAACAAATTCATTTTACAACAGAGAAGTTTCTGAACTTGCAAATGTTATTTGGAACGACACAACCACAAGTTAACTTTCCAGGATCAGTTTCTCTATTCAAATTTGAACCAGAATTATTACAATACAACAAAAACGGATCCCAGATCTGCCTTGAGCCTACAGTACATGCTACAAAATCACAGCATGGTTTTTTTTATACTTGAGACATAAATTGACTGTGTGCTGCAGTCAGATTACTGACAATCCTGTCCTCAATCTCTACCTCTTTTTGCACTTCCTCATCTGTGAGGACCAGCTCTTGTTGCGTGTCCTTGGTGACAACAACCACATAACCACGGCGTGTGTCGAGAACATTCGCAACCACTGCTTGGTGGTTGTATGTTTCTAAGGCACGCCGTGCTCGCTCCAGAAGGATGGAGGGGTCCGTTTCCAGCTTGAAAGAGATGACGAATGACTTAGGTGCCCAGTCCTTCACCAGTGGGGACAGCATCTTGGGAACCATCTTCATACTTATCTAAATAACATTAAACAAGCAGAGGAATGACATGTTATATGTTGTTTGGAGTCTAGATTAACTAAATGTAGCATAGCAGATGGGTGTAAAAAAATAAACCATGAACTTCTTAAACATAAAATATATATAAATGACATCATTTTAAATAAATCTAATATAATGAAAAATTGATAAATAATAGATCAAACAGCACAGTACTTTAGTTAGTAGAAAAACATTCATGTAACATAATAAAAACTAAATATATATTCAAATAATACATATTTTTCACATAAATTTGGTCTTTATCCATGAAGATATATAGCTACTTTTTAAAATTTTAGAATGGGGGTCCCTTGCACGAGGATGATCATATTTGGGGGTCTGTGGCAATCTAAGAGATTGAAAACCCCTGGCCTAGAAGACTGAATTAATATTTGTATTTATTATACAACACCTGAAGTGGCCCATTAGAGGACTGGATTTTGTGTTCTGGCATTTCACAAGCTGGGATGTAGAAATCAGAAACAGCAGCAGCCAAATAAAACATTGCCTTGGACCCTAGGAGGGAAAACCAGAAATGAATACAACTAGTAATCCCACTACAAATGTATTCAGCCTCGAGTAATCAAAAAGTGGCTTTGTTCACCTATGGAGCTTAATGCTTGAGCTGCAGCCTTGAGTAGATGGAGGTACTCCGACAAGGTGTTGAATTCCACTGGCAGCAGTAATCCTGCCGCTTTCACCGCCTGATAGCGCTTTAGAACCTTTGCAATGTTTGGAAGCGCGTTCTGATCCACCAGGATCTGACCAGCGTCCTCCTTACCACTCTCTGATCGTATGCTATCCAGTAAACTGACCCCTGTGTACAGACGAGTGTAAGGGTAGAGAGAACGATGCCTGTGCAGAAAGATCACTGCATAGCCCGAGTCCAGAAAATACTCGGCAGAGGAGGCCCCTCGCCGGCCACTGCTGAAGTTGTCCAGGAACCGTACTGTTCGGGATTCCAGAGGAACTTTAGTTCCTCCCGAGGTGATCAGAACTACTCTGCGCCCGGCCGATCCGTGATGTTCGGCAAACTCTGCCATGAGTTTCTTGACCTCCTCCGCATGAGAGGGGACCGCGAACTCTTCAGACAGTCCTCCATCCACTGCCTTTGAGGCTGAGGGCTCAGAGTGGGCCATCGAAACCTAAAAGAATACATTTTTAGTTATTAAAGTGTTATCAATTTGCAAGCGTTTATGAATGACCATTTGGAATTAGAAATAAGCTCAGACAGATTTCAGACCTAAAATAAAATGACATTACATAATTGTCCCTGAGCAAATACACTGTTGGTCAGCTAAGGTCAGATGAATATTTGACGAAGTTCTTGCACTAATTTAAAGTGAAGTATGAGAAAGATACATTCTCGCTGTCAGTGTAATCTTCTCTTATTATCACGTTGATAAACAAGGGTTTACCTGTTTGCTCACTCACAAATAAAACGCTAAAGAATAGAATTGACCAGCGAATGACCCTGATAAACTTGCACTTGGTGTGTGACAGATCAACAGGAACAGTTCCCGCAACTTATTATGGTTGATGTGCGCATGCGCAGCTTCGGATGTTGTGATTGGCTCTTTCAGAGGGCTGCAGTGAAATTTCCAAAATAAAGGTTTTCAGGTGACTATTATTCTTTCTGCTTTTATGGGAAACATGGACCACAGTGGTACGAAAGACAAAAGAAAGTACACAAGAAAACAGAGATAAAATAAGGAGAGTATATTACGTAATTTATTTAATATATTTAATTTACTGTGGTCAATAAACAGTGGCATAATCATCCATCCAACATATCAAATACATTTCTAATGTAGGATTTGAAGGAGGAATGAGCTGCAAAATATTTGTAAAACAGGTAATTCACATTCAGGTTCACAGGGGGCAGCATTGTTTAAGCAATACAAAATGAGTAGCATTTTACAGCTTAAAAGCTGCAAATCATTTAGCAAACATTTAGGACTGGGGTCATGAAAACGTCGCATTGTAAATGTGATATTTACATATCCTACAAATGAATAAATGCTCTTAATTTTAAGATTCTATTAAAATGAAAATAACTATAAAATAACAATACCTATTAAAAGAACAATAATAATTAAAATAAGCAATAAATAAAAGAAATGAGGAAGTTATTTGAAACCAGAAACACGTGGTGTACCCACTGATCTATATAATGACTATTCTCTGAATATGACTATTTACTTCTCTATTATAGATCAGTGGGTGTACCACAAAAGTAAAACAAATGAGGAATATTTTTCTTCCTCCAGACAAACGGATCAAAGCGGGGAAACATCTTTATTTAATGTATATCTTCTTATTATTATTATTATTATTTTGGGCGTGCTGTCCACATTTTTTATTAGGAACAGTTATATTAGTAAGCCTACATATATCGTTACCCATGTGCCAGAATCTTTATGAACGGCACCGTTATTAGCAGTAATAACGTTTCTTATTAACAGAATAGGTATTTAATATTTTAAATACTGATTAATATTAAAATAGTTCAGAAGATTCCGGACGAAATCACAATCCACTGTGGTAACTCAACATCCATGAATTGTCTGATTTAAAACCAGACAAAAACTAATAACAGCATAAAACCAACTTCATTTGATCAATACATTTAAAAAAACATGTTGGGAACTATCTACATCTTTTCAATTTATATTCAGATATACTGCTACTCTTTCGACAAAGGAAATCGAAATTGTTTTTTATCATATGGCATGGTTGCGCTGAAGAAAAGCCATTTATAATAATTTTCGTGATAATATTCTTGTACACTAAAGGCACTACTTTCCGGCTGCAAAGCCTGTCGCAGCTTGGTACAGTGGGCCGTTCTCCGGCTAATGTCCAAAAGTAGTTCCGGATTTTTGATCCGCGCAGTCCCCGGATGTTAGCTATTCGGAGAGAAAGACGAAAAGAGCGAGCGAGAGAGAGAGGCGGAGAAGCTAGGAGACGCCACGGACAAACCGGTAAAGGGATTGCGGGTCTCAACCCCACGATAAACACGGAGAGCTGTGGCTCGTTTCGAGGAGAGAGAGGCAGTTGTGATCGAAAAAGGAGGGGAGGGGACGGCTAACTTTGACAGACCTGCACTGGCCTCCAGTAGCGGACACGAGCCCGGGTGAGTGCGGGTGAACGTTACGAGCTCGCGACATGGAGCTCGCGAAGTTGAAGTCAGGGCCCGCGAAAAATGGACGACTTTAAGTATTAGTTGTGTGGTGCTTAACTGTTAAGTTCTGAGCAGAGCGGAAGGAAGGACGTTCAGGCCTCAAGTGGTATGCTGCCGCCGTCGTTCGGGGGCAGATGGGGACACTGCAAGCGCCACTGTCACAGGAGAACAAGTTTACTTAGCAAGCAGCTAGCCGCCAATACGGTGTTTGTCAAACAGGTAGCGAGAGTGAGCTGCTAATTAGCCGCCAGCTTTACTTTAGCTCGCCTGTTATTTGACAGGCGTCTAACTTGGAATATTTGTGACTGAAACTCGGCCAGTAAGCCGAGCTGGAAGGGAGCTCTTCGACCGGGAACTGCCAAACGAGCAACTTTTGGTCCTGTCAACTAACAGTAGTTGGAGGTGGAGGCCGTGTCTATTAATATTTTGAAAGCAGACGTGCGGCAGCTGCGTGTCATTTTAAATACGAATCCAGGCCAACTTGTGGTGCCATTAAGATGCATATAACTTCGGTTTTTGTGCGATCAAGAGGTGTAAGATTGTTTATGGAGCGTTATTGAGATTTATAGTGTGAATTTATGAAGTTTTGCATGAGTTATTTACCTCTCTGACAGCATATGCTGGATGAAGTAGCACTTTAGATGAATTCGACGACAGGTTATAATTATAGTCAGTTTCAGCAGTTGTGATCTTACACTGAGCGATATTTGTAAGATTTTATACACATCATATATAGACTGTCGTATCTAGTCAGTGCAAGACTAGTCCCCCGTCTGTGTAGCTGCTGGAATGTGACCCGCTGTCTGTCAGTTATTTGGATTTTCCCCCTTAGCTGCTGCAAGAACATACCTTTGCTGTCATGTTGTGCTCTGTGTTTAATTTATTTTCTTGTTGTTTATATCGCGATGTCTAACGTTTATAATTTGACATTAAGGCAAGACACCACAGGTGAATATGGTAACAAGTAGACATCACTATACTTCCCCAGTTGATTAGTCATAGTACAATATGGCAATTGTTTTTGTATTCCAGTTTTTTTAAATAGTATGTTTAAATATGAGGTGTGATGTAATTAATTATGCACTCATTTGCGTAATTGCATAAATGGAATTTGTTTCGTTTTGTTGACGTATTAAGAGTATTTTTTGGTATCTCTATTTATCGCTCCATAAAACAGAAAATACTGGCAACAGTAGTCAAATGTTATATACAGTCAGGTAAGTGGTATTTAAATAAGCTACTCTGTAAATACAGAATATAGATAGGAATAAAACTCTGTACGTGCTACTGAAGTGAAGGATTATTGCTCAGTACAGGCGAAAAAAACAGCCTTTAAATATATGTATTGTAATTAAATTCCACAGATGCAAAAAGATAAAGAGATCATTTTTTAAAATGTGAATTTTGGGTGTTTTTTTTTCACTAGTATGAAAGAAGACATGTTATAGAAGCAAGATAGACTAATATCTCAAAATTGACCAGTGCATGAAAAAACAATGGTTTTGACTGTAGTGTCTTGTCTTATGTTGACAATGACAGCTTGTCTGCATATTTTTGCATGCATGTTACATTTGTATTGGCCTGATAAGGATTGACCAACAGCATTTAATGAGTTCTAATGGGATTTTCTCCCCCTCCTCATTCACTAGAGATTAAAGTACGATTGGAGAAACTGTTGAATTATGTACTAGCATGCTTAAAATATTGAATGATGGACATATGTGAACTACCCGGGACATATTTTCCCCACCCATTCAGCGTAGCAGTACAATAGTGTGAAAGATTCACGTTAGCACCAGACTTGTTTGTCTTTGGGTTGTCAGCCCACAGAACGCAGAAAATGATTGAACCATCAGTTGCCTGTCAGAACACGCCTGGTGGTTCTTGTGCTGAAACTGCTGCCTTTTAGTATTTACAATTATTGCATTAAGAACATTGTTACATTTGTATAAAAAGTAATATGAGTCATGAAAATTATGCTGTACATTTTAAACTCTGTAATATTCTGTACTTTTGTATCGATGTAAAATGGAATAGCAGACTATATATATATATGTATGTATATGTGTCATTAGCATTTGTTAGTTAAATGTATATTATCAACCCTCTATGCACACCGTGGCAATATAATCACCATAGGCTAGTACATTTTTTCGTTTACTCGCCAGACTGATATACTATTTTACACACACACACACGTTTACTTGGCTATCTAAATGGGGACATTACATAGACTTCTATTGTTTTATATACAGATAGTTATACACTTTTTAACCTAAACCCACCCCTTCCCCTTAACCCTACCCCTCACAGAAAACTTTCTGCATTTTTACAATTTAAAATAAACTTTGTTTACTTTATTTTCTATAACAGTTTCACAAATGCGGACATCCACAAATTGAGGTTTTTGCCGATTTTTGTCAGGCTTTGCTCACTTTTGGATACAAATTTGTCCCCAAAATATACACACACACACACACACACACATGATTCCACCAATCAGCTTTTCTTTGTAAAATGGAACAGCTTCTTAAATAACTGAATGTGCACTCTTAACTTCAGCCAATCAAGCATTATATTATGATAATTAAGCACTATTTAATGATAGAACTAGTGATTAGAAGTAAAACTTGGTAACCATGAATGAATGCATATTTAACCATGAATATATGTCATTTTAACTGAACTTAGGACTGGTGGTGGTGTTTAAGATATTGTTGGTCATAGGTAATAGTAATTATTAAAAGATACTACTACTACTATTATTATCTGCTGGGTTCATGAATATTAATCATGTTGTCTGCATTCACTTGAACTGATTTTCTGAAATCAAAACAGGGACGGTAATAGATGAGCGCCAGCCAACGAGAGCTGTTTGCGCATTAGCTCCGCCCACTGCCGAGAAACCGGCATATCTTCTGCTTGTTCTTAAAAGCTGAATAATTCTAAATAAACTGAAAATACAACAAAGAATGTGGTTTACATGTAGCGCGTCGATTCAGCGTGGTATGCAAGACTCTCGCTCTCTCTCTTTACATGTGTGAGAGAAACAGCGCTATCAGTAAAGCGACGGCGAGTCGTGCGCCTTTACACTAGTTTACGGTACATCAAATACAGGTGCGCTGCGTGCTACATACTGCGCATCCATTGAGTACATGACATGATCCATTGAGCGCAGATCCAAATAGTACAGATCGCTTGACGGAGAGCGAAACTCTCAAGCGCTCAGTCAGCGTGTTTATCGAGTGAAAATCTGTGTTGAACGCCTCTCACACACATACTGGCATGTAAAATCTAAGAATTTATTAGCCAATGGCTAAAGTTAGACATTATTTAGTCGCCCAGAGTACTTCAGTTTTAAATGCAAGTCTTAAGAAAAGGTACCCCTGAAGTGTCATTTGTCTTTCAACTTGTTCTGTATGTTGTTCATTAGTGATTTG
The DNA here is from genome assembly GCA_018155175.1 of Sinocyclocheilus anophthalmus. Lineage (NCBI taxonomy): Eukaryota > Metazoa > Chordata > Actinopteri > Cypriniformes > Cyprinidae > Sinocyclocheilus > Sinocyclocheilus anophthalmus. The sequence continues at coordinate 208,962 of JADLZN010006564.1, read as the reverse complement.
CTAAATGGGCTGGAATGGGAGCTGTTAAAGAACACCAGCATGGCATCTGTTGTAGCGTACCATAACCGTTCCCATGCCAGGATCTGACGAGGCCTCCGCTGCAGTATTGCATACAGACTCGTCTCCATCTTGCCCTCAGGCCTCAGTGGGCATCCTGCCGCTACGTCTAAACTCACCTGGAAATAGCTAGCTTTATGCATTCCACCTACTTTATCATCACTAAAGGTGCCATAGGCTACACGCCAAATGGGGCATTGTATGGCGCTTTAGATCTTTGGTGACTGTGTTATTCATTTTTTTTTTATATGTTGGAGCTATACGGTGTTCAGTGTAATGAGCTGTCTTTACCGTTACACTGTTTACAGTGTTTTCTGAGGCATTAGCATGTTTTATTTTTCCCCTCTGCTGAATTGGTTGATGAGATTTTGTCCCACATTTAGAAAAGTTAAGCCTTTCTCCAGCTGTGCTGCAAAACATCTGTTCTCTTACATTTGTGTTGTGTGAAACCAGTGTATCAAATTCTCTCTTTTTCTGTCTGGTTGCAACAAGTGGTTTGCTTCCCATTTTCTCCATTAGATTTTCACAATCAAGACGGATTTTAGTTTGTGATGTTGAAAAACACTGTTATGACATTGAATTAGCAGCAAGGCGTGTGGAGATTGAGCAGTCTGATGTGAGCAAAGAAGAGACAGCCCCTCACCTTTCGCATACCAATACCTCATTTGGAATGCAGCGGTGGCCCTTTGCCCAGCCCTGTCTCACTGAGAGGCTTTTAATTTTTCCCCCTTGTTGAAATGATTATTTAAATGGCTCTCCGTGAGATTAAGTTGTCAGACTCCTGTTGGTAAATGGGGCCCAGGCAAGCTAAATGCATGGCTTCCCCAGCTCAGAAACTGCCCATCAGGTAACGACTTGTTGCATTGCTCCTCCGCTCCCCCTGGCGATGACATTAAATATCTGGACTAAAATGCTTTTTGTTACTTTTCTGTGCTATGTATTTTCTTGTTTACTTTCTGCAACCCTCAGTGGTTGTCAATATTGCATGTTGGTGCTTGTTAGGCATATAAATTACTATGACTCAAAGAACATAGCACTCTTTTGCAATGCTAGTGTTAAATTAATTAGTGTTTTTTTTTAGTTAAATGCAGAATCATTTACATTCTGGTAAGCAGTGTTAATTCAGACAAGCTTGCCACCATTAATATTACAGTCCTTTCACAGCATCTTCTCCTTTCCTTTTATATCATGGTTGTGATGGAACATTTTCATAATCAACTAGTCTTAGGTTTAAAGACTAGTTAACTTCTTGATTTCTCAATTTTAATCGATTTTCATGTTGATGAACATTGATTTGTAAATCCCAAGATTGATCTTTTAGTCTATCACTGTAAATGATGAATTAAGAGACCAAGATTCTGAAAGGGTTTTACCATGAGGCCTTTTAGCCTGCAAAAGCAAAACGCATGCTCAGGATGCTAAAATGCTCTTTAAAGAAACACTGGCATATTTTCCAACTCCCCTAGAGTTAGACAGTTGAGTTTTACCGTTTTCGAATCCATTCAGCCGATCTCCGGGTCTGGCGGTAGCGCTTTTAGCTGTAGCTTAGCATAGATCATTGAATCTGATTAGACCGTTAGCATCTCGCTCAAAAATGACCAAAGAGTTTCTATAGTATATTGTGTGAGCCCACTTTTTCATTTTCAAAAAGTCTATTTATGTGAAAGATAACTGGGGGATAATTGCACTTAAATGAACCTAATTTAGAACTGACCAGAGCAATTACAGTAACTGCAGTTCCAGGCATTTTTGGGCCACTGGTTGCTAGTGTTGCAGTTTCAACTAGGCTATGATCAGATTGAAATTGTATTGATGTTGAATAGCAGAACAATTTTGAACATATTCATTCTCATGAATGACAATTAAAATATTTTAGCGCTTACAAAAATATGAGCCTTTCACAAGGTGTACCGAGGTGAGCTGAGGCCAACACAGTTTCTTCAGGCGAAACCCCTGGGGCTTTTGGGAGCTATTTTATTATTAATGTTATTCAGGAGCCAAATTTCGAGTTTTGCTCAGCTGGGTGCTTTAATCTATTTTTGCTGTAAATTAATGAATTTTTAAAAAGCTCCTCACTATATATGGGTGGATATGGGAATGCTGCACTGGTTCAGAGTTTCTCAAACAACCCCCCCACCATCCACCCCTGGGAAGAGGAGCGCAGATCTACCGAAGCACTACACTTTCATTTTTTATTAATGCTGAAATACACTGCCAGAGCTCTACCAGTCTCTCCATGTACAGAGAACTTTGTTAGATGTTGGTCTGTGCTGTGCTGCACTGGCGGATCCAACAGCAGTTGGAAATCCAGATATGCAGTGGAGTGGACAGATTATGTGTCGTCCGCCCCCCATTACCTCGCTGGAGACCCATTCTGCCTTCCAGATCAAGTTTTTCATGAGTGCAAACGTGGCCTTGGCTGGCTTTTTTTGCTCATGCGTTGGTTTGACTAACCTCTTTCCCAATCTACTGTAGCATTTTGTGGTCTCAGCAGGTTGCATGCAGTCAGTTACTTTCATTAACTATGCAGCGTTACCTATTTGACTACACATGCCCCCTATTCACCACAGGCACGTCATTGAAATTTGTGGGGATATACCTTGGTGTATGTTCATTACTTTCGGTATGACTGCAGACATTTTTTTTGCTGCATTGCCTGTTTATCCTTGGCAAAAAAGGCTGGTCTGCAAGGGTGCATCACAGTGAAATTGGAGGACTTTTTGTGTCTTTTTTCTCTTAAAACCATAGAGCAGCACAGTGTCTTTCACTTAGTGCCTGCTGAAGGTAACGGACGCTGTCAGCAGGGAAAGGATTTTACTTAGATTACACAGCTTAAGTAATCATAATCAAGCTTGGCTAATACCATTTAATAACCATTTTAATTACTTTAGCTTACTGCACACTCAGCTGTAGTTACAATTGCACTTCTGGAGAAGCCCTAATAACTTGCTAAAGATAGACATTTATCCATGCTCTGTGCTCTGAGAGCAATTTCTGCCCAGTTCCCTCCATGTTTTGGTTCATTTCTCCCATATGAGAGTCTGAGTAGCCAAAGCTGTAATGCAAACATTCTTCTGATTAATAAAGCTAATTGTAAGTGTAGTGGAAATGTTCAAGTTTTGTTTTTAAAGTTGGCTTTAAAAATGGCAAAATTTTCATTTTAAATAGTGTTGCATTTATCGATTTCAAAACATTTTTAAAATGATTTAAAGCTCTTAATGTTTCACATTTTCAGTGTTAATTTGACATGGTATTATGCTAATTGGAGAATTGAATAATGGTTTAAGTCATTTTCCTGAAGCAATGAAATTAGTTATTTTAAGCCTTGCTAGAAGAACCACACAGTGTTGCGTTTCTACCTCTCCTTGAGAAATGCTTAAGTTTTAGAAATGTTGCATCATAAAAATGTTTGCTTGTTGCAATAAGTGTTCTGAAGGAATACTCAATATTATTCTTGATCTGAGTAGAATGTAAATGCTTCATAGCTTGACCAGTGAAGGAGCACCATGTGATGTTTGCCTAACTGGTGAATTAATATTACAGTTAGTGCTGTCACGATTGTAATTTTTTAAAGTTTAGTTAGTGTAAGCTTAACATACACTTCCGTTGTGTTTTTGTTGTGTGTTTTTGGAAAAAAAGTCTTATGATTTCCAGGTCTTGCATTTATTTAAAACATACAGTAATATTGTGAAATATTATTACAGTTTCAGATAACTGATTTCTGTTTTAATGTATTTTACCATGTAATTTATTCTTCTGATGGCAAAGCTGAATTTTTATAATATGCTGATATGATGCTGAAGAAACAATGAAATATGAAGAAACCATTGAAATATAATTTTTTTAGCAATTAAAAAGTCTTTATTGCCTCTTACTGATAATTTACTACACTTACTTTACTGAACTTACTGATGCCAAACATTTGAACAGTAGTGTACATCAACTGAAATATTTATCTTTTTGGTCCGCTTGGGTGTTGTTTGGTTCCGATACTGGTGCCAAATCGATACTTTTAAAACGGTTCCGGTGCCTGAACCAATACTTATTAAAAAAATAAAAATTCCCCCAAAAAATGATGGATTGGCCATTAGAATAGAGAGTGCAAATGTTAGAGGGTCAAGTTTTTTAATTAAAAAAAACAAGCAGAAAAAATTAGAAGTAGCATTAGGTTAGAGGGTGAAATGAAGATATAAGAGCTGTCTATAGCCGTTCCTTAAAACAAGCTGTTACAAGCTGATTGTGCATAGATAAGATCCCTGAAGTTGCAAAGACTAAAGTCTCAAAACCAAAGAGATATTCTTTATCAAAGTTAAAACTCTGCCACTCCCCCCTAAAACGGCTCGTTCTAACACGCCCCCACATATCTAGGTTACTATGTGGGAATATTAGCATAATGCAGCCCAAATGTGCACGTAAAGAAAGAAGGCGTGGTTTCAGTAACCGCAGTTAGTGTTGAAGCAGCGATGGCAAGGAGACGCTGTGTGTTTCTAGACGAAAAGTAGATGCGTTAAGATTACTTACAACAGAACAGCAATGCATTTTTATGGACGACCGTTTCGAGAACCTAGGAGAGGAGGTAATTCTGACTTTGCTATGACAATCTGGCGCTTCTGAATCAGCTACTGTTTTGTTATTAGTTTAAGTATTTGTTATTGACTGTTCAAATGCGTAGTTTTGCGCATCGTGTGTGAGAGAGCGAGAGAGAGAGAGAGAAACGAGAGAGAGAGAAACGAGAGAGAGAGAACGAGAGAGAACAAGAACACAGGTTTGTTTTTATGGTTTATGGGGACTCTCCATAGGCGTAATGGTTTTTATACTGTACAAACAGTATTTTCTATCGCCCTACACCAACCCTACACCTTACAGGAAACTTTCTGCATTTTTAGATTTCAAAAAAACTCATTCTGAATTATAAGCCTTTTGAATTACAGGGACACCGAAAGTGTCCTCATAAATCACCTTCACATTGTAATACCTATGTCATAACCATGTTATTATAAAAATTTGTGTCCTCATAAACCACACACACACACACACACACACGCGGCGCACGCACACACACGCGCGTGCGTCATCACTGTGTCTGTCACGCGACTCTGTTCCCTTTCGGGATCTGTCTTTAAATGTATTTTGAAAGATGAAGCTCGCGATAATGGAAAGGGGCGTTACATTTCCGACAAGTGCCTGCAGTGTTCGGCCAATCACAATGCAATGGTTCAGCTGGCCAATCAGAGCAGACTACACTTGTCAAAGGAGGGGGCTTTGTTTAAAAACGAAGCGTTTGAGAGAGGCGGGGCATAGAGGAACTACAATAATTTACAAGTTTTTGAAAAATAATGTGTTTTTTGAACATTTAAGTATGTCAACATATTCTGTTACACCAAATACACAAAATAATGATCTTTAAAAAAGCATCATATGACCCCTTTAAGGACTCAGCTGTTTGGATTGATGTGGGAAGTCATCCACAAGATGGAACAGTTAATGTGAAGACCAGAAAGTTAGATAGGGTTTTAGAATGCAAAAATGTTCAATACAAGCATTTCAGTCAAATGTAATTTATGAAATATTTAAAACCTTTAACCCACTTGGGAAAATCAACCCATACCTGATCTTGTAAGATGTGCTTGCTCCCTTTACACAGAAGTGCGTGTGATCACGAAATCGAAAGTGAAAGTAAACAGCGCAAACGCTCATTCAAAAATACTTAAATTAAACAGGCATACTGAGAGCGGCTCCCTGATGCGCCAAAATTATACAGAATATTAGAGTGTTTAAAGGAGTGGACACGAAAATCTCGTGAGCGAAACATGTTGCGGGAGCAGGCGGCAATGGTCACAGATTCAGCGGGAGTGGGATTAAGAAAACAACCGAATCCCAGACATTTTGGGCAATTAACAAATCCCGGCCGGACACATTTTTGTAGATCCAGAAAGAGGACATGTCCGGAGAAAAGAGCACGTATGGTCACCCTAATTTATTGCTAAACGATGTATTCTTTTTAAAGTAGCATATAGAACATTTTCTGCCTCATTCTGTGACAAGAAGCCTCATCAGATCACAAAAGGAAGCATTTGACTGGTTATAATTTTCTCTTTTGTTGGACAACAGGTTTAGAAATGTGAATACAAGGGAGGTTTAGCTTTAGGCATTTTAATTTAAGCATGTTTCGCTTAGTTAACGGAAGGCTACCTGCTACCATCAGAGCAAGTGTAATTACTGCAATCACGCGCTCCTCGAATGCTCTCATTCCCCGAGTTGTGCTTTTAAATCGGAATGTGAAAACAACATGGACACACTCATTACTACAAAGATGTGTTGGACTTGTATTATTAGAGCTTTCCGACTTGAATTCACATGTATTTTCTCAGTCAGGAAATTATTTTTCACGTGTGGTGCCAGTGATGATGCTTCTTCCGTCTGTTTCGGAGAACCAGAAGACAAATATTTAAATTGATCACTCAGGCATGGCACCGAAATCTGCATTCGGATTTCGGTTCTAGTACACTACCGGTTACATAGTGGGGCAAAAAAAGTATTTAGTCAGCCACCAATGTGCAAGTTCTCCCACTTAAAAAGAAGAGAGAGGCCTGTAATTTTCATCATAGGTATACCTCAACTAGGAGAGACAAAATGAGAAAAAAAATCCAGAAAATCACATTGTAGGATTTTAAGAATTTATTTGCAAATTATGTTGGAAAATAAGTATTTGGTCACCTACAAACAAGCAAGATTTCTGGCTCTCACAGACTGTAACTTCTTCTTTAAGAGGCTCCAATGTCCTCCACTGGTTACCTGTATTAAATGGCATCTGTTTGAACTCGTTATCAATATAAAAGACACCTGTCCACAACCTCAAACAGTCACACTCCAAACTCCACCATGGCCAAGACCAAAGAGCTGTCAAAGGACACCAGAAACAAAATTGTAGACCTGCACCAGGCTGGGAAGAATCTGCAATAGGTAAGCAGCTTGGAGTGAAGAAATCAACTGTGGGAGCAATTATTAGAAAATGGAAGACATACAAGACACTGATAATCTCCCTCGATCTGGGGCTCACGCAAGATCTCACCCCGTGGGGTCAAAATGATCACAAGAACTATGAGCAAAAATCCCAGAACCACACGGGGGACCTAGTGAATGACATGCAGAGAGCTGGGACCAAAGTAACAAAGGCTACCATCAGTAACACACTGCGCCGCCAGGGACTCAAATCCTGCAGTGCCAGACGTGTCCCCCTGCTTAAGCCAGTACATGTCCAGGCCTGTCTGAAGTTTGCTAGAGAGCATTTGGATTATCCAGAAGAGGATTGGGAGAATGTCTATGGTCAGATGAAACCAAAATAGAACTTTTTGGTAAAAACTCAACTTGTCGTGTTGGAGGAGAAAGAATGCTGAGTTGCAACCAAAGAACACCATACCTACTGTGAAACATCATGCTTTGGGGCTGTTTTACTGCAAAGGGACCAGGACGACTGATCAGTGTAAACGAAAGAATGAATGGAGCCATGTACCGTGAGATTTTGAGTGAAAACCTCCTACCATCAGCAAGGGCATTGAAGATGAAACGTGGCTGGGTCTTTCAGCATGACCCCAATGATCCAAAACACACCGCCCGGGCAACGAAGGAGTGGTTTCGTAAGAAGCATTTCAAGGTCCTGGATTGGCCTAGCCAGTCTCCAGATCTCAACCCCATAGAAAATCTTTGGAGGGAGTTGAAAATCTGTGTTGCCCAGCGACAGCCCCAAAACATTACTGCTCTAGAGGAGATCTTCATGGAGGAATGGGCCAAAATACCAGTAACAGTGTGTGAAAACCTTGTGAAGAATTACAGAAAACGTTTGACCTCTGTCATTGCCAAAAAAAGGGTATATAACAAAGTATTGAGATGAAATTTTGTTATTGACCAAATACTTATTTTCCACCATAATTTGCAAATAAATTCTTTAAAAATCCTACAATGTGATTTTCTGGATTTTTTTTTTCTCATTTTGTCTCTCATAGTTGAGGTATACCTATGATGAAAATTACAGGCCTCTCTCATCTTTTTAAGTGGGAGAACTTGCACAATTGGTGGCTGACTAAATACTTTTTTTCCCCACTGTAGGTACCGGTGCCATATTGGTTTCGGTACCCAACCCTAGGTGTTTTAGAACCCACCTGGATATTATATTAGAAAATTGAATTTGATCTTAAGGGACATTGTGCTTATAAAAACATTAACATTATCAAGGCTCGCAAAATCGCTAACCCGACGTCCTGGGGCTATTGTGTTTTCCAGTCGGGCTACCAAAATGTTTCACCACCCTGCCCGACGGGCTATCTTGAACAGTGATATAAAATTCCTTCCTTGGTTTGCGTTGTTCACTAGCTTGAAGGGGTGAAACGGATCGTAGTTGATTGTTTGCACGTGTTTCTAAGTCTTGCTGATTTAAACATTCAAGTGTTTTAAACCATTCACGCGCATTCGGAGCTGCGCGCACTCATTCAAAGCGCGCACAGAGAGCTGCGTTTCAGACAATGCACTTACACAGAATTGATTCCTCTTTCTTCTCCTTGCATTTGAATGCATCTGTCTCGGCAAGTATTCTCATAAGCAATCGGTTATGTCTTAAGTGAACATAAACAGTGGAGAAAGAAATCTCAAGTGCGTCATTATATTGGATCCGTGCATTCGGTCTTAAAGGGGCAGCAGCCTATAAATACCTGCTGTTCCATAAGCGCCACCTGCTGTCAGAGAGTGACATTTGCGTCTCATTCACAAAGCTAAAATCAAACCATTCTGTTTTTGCTTCAAATTTTGAAAATCTACAATCTAATTGCAATCTAAATAACATGTATTTAGCATCTTAGTTTGGATCGTGATTAAAATGCATTGGTTGCCTCTGATTTTAAATGGAAAAAGCACAGCCAAAGCATTAGTTTGTTTATATGAAGAGATTTATTTTATTTGTGTTACTTATTTATTTGATTTTTAAAATTTCAATTTAGTTTTGTTAATTCATAGTTAGGTTTTTATTAGGGTTGACCGTAAATATCTCGTCCCCGAACATGTCCTCTTTTTGGACCTACAAAAATGCATCCTGCCGGGATTTCTTAATTGCCCAAAATTAATAATTGTCCGGGATTTGGCTGTTTTCTTAATCCTGCTCCTGCTGAATCTCTGACCATTGCTGCCTGCTCCCGTAACATTTGTTTCGCTCCCGCGATTTTCGTGTCCAGTTCTTTAAACATTCTAATATTGTATATCATTTTAGCGCATCGGGGAGCCTCTCTCAGGATGCGGTGTATTAAATATTTTTGAATGAGCGTTTGCGCTCTTTACTTTCGATTTCGCGATCACACGCACTCTTTGTAAAGGGAGCACATCTTACAAGATAAGATATTTGTCAATATGCTCAGGATCTGTTTAGCAGCAAATCCTCCAGCATGGTCTTATCAGTCATCTCTCCTTATTCTCAACCTATGATCAGTCAAAGCGGACTCCTGCAGCTCTTGTTGGATGCAGGGTTGCCAAGTCCGTGCTTTTTCCACAGAATTGGGCTACTTTTAAACTGTTGCCATGTGTTTAGTGGGTTAAAGGTTTAAAATATTGCATAAATTACATTTGACTGAAATGCTTGTATTGAAACATTTTGCATTCTACCTATGATAAAACTTTCATGGACTTCGACATTAACCTTAATTAACCTTAATAAAAAGCGGTCCTAATATTTCAAGAAATGGCTGAAAACCCATCTCTTTCATCTTCATTTGACCCTCTAAGTCTAGCACTCGCTATTCTAATGCTACTTCTAATTTTTTTAATTAAAAAACTTGACCCTCTAACATTTGCACTCTCTATTCTATTTCTATTCTAACTATTTGTTTTATTTATAAAGAAAGAAGAGCCTCTAGCATTCTCTATTCTTTCTCTATTCTTTCTACTTATTTTCTTTTTATTTATGTTAATAAATAATGACATTCTAAACACTTGCATTAGCGGTTCTTTTCGTTCTTATTGACATTTATTTTATTTATTATAAAACAAAATAAACAACAAATTAAAAAAAAACTAGCTACATATACTGTTAGGTTAAGCCCCGCCCCTGTCCTTGCCCACGAACCCCACCCCCTACTGTCCTCTTTGAAAAACTAAAATACGGTCACCCTAGTTTTATTATTTGACATTTAAATTTCACAAAGAAATGTGCAGCATTTTATCCAAGCAATAATAAAAGTACACATTTAATTTATAACTTGTCTTAAATCTAATTTTGCTAAAAAAATCATGAGAAAATCATATTGTGAAATCAGTATCGTGAATCGTACCGGATCGTGAGTTGACTGAATCGTTACATCCCTATATGCTACTAGTTTTTGCTGTGGTATCAAAGAAGTATTCTGTTATTTAAATAAAGAACCATATTTTTTTTGCTCATCTGCAAAATGAGCTATGCAATATGATAATGCAATATGATCCAAACTGTGGGTTTTGTGATCCGTTGCACACCTACTCTCTTGACTTGTTATTTGAAGAAAAAGGGCGATCACTGAAGTTTTTAATAATGCTGATTTGTCTGCAGTGAAGTTCAGCTGATGTCTTTTTTTTATATATATATTCGGGCTACTTAAATTCATTTTGGGCTACTAAAATCTGAAGAATGTCTGCCCGAAGGGCTACCAGCAAAATTTTGAAATTTTGCGAGCCCTGATTATACAAAAACAATATTTCTATTTTATAATTCCTTCTTTAATGGAGGACATTTAGAGATTCTATATGTAGTTGACCATCATTTCTCAAACTTTCCGTTGTAATTTTATGCATTTCTGTATTCAAAGGATTTTTAATTAAAGTATGCAATTGTAACTTAAGTGTTCAGTGATCCCTCTTATCGTAATAATCATGAACAGGTGATTATGTAATTACGACAGGTTCAACAACACTATTTTGCATGGTCTTGTCTGGTCAGACTGAGCTACTCTTGTCTTTGACTGTCTCACCTGTCTTCTGATTAAAATGTGTTTACAGCATCATTACAGGCCTGCTGTGGTTTTCATCAAATGTAAAACTAGCACAGGAAGTGTTTAATGCATTTAGCACACTATTGAGATTAAGTTACAGTTAGGGGTGGGTGCTATACCGATATGAAAGTGACTACCGGTATTATGTTGTTCCATGATATGGATTTTGCTATACCATGAATACCGTTATATATTCATGAATTCAAATTTTGCATTTATATGGTTTTGTTCAATTTGGTACGCTTTGCAAATTTGAACACAAATGACTATAAAGAGTTGAGGCTGAACATTTTTGTCCTCTGTGTGCAACGCCGTACTACATAGGCATTAGTAATCAAACACAGAGCATCGTAACAGACCAAATTAATAGAGCACAAATCGCCTACTCCAGTGGTTACCAAACTGAGGGATAGTGTAGAGTCAGCAGATTATTTTGCGAAAGAAACCTCTGCAGGGTGATAAAGACGACACTGCGTAATTTTCCCACTTATGCGGCCACTTGTCTGATAAGTAAATATTTGAGCGCAAAATATTAATTTGATGTATTTTAATTAACTCATCATGACTCGCAGTACCCGCTTGAGCGCTCCGTTATCAGTTGTAGCAGTTGTGGTTGTATCAATAACAGACCACTAAATGGAGCGATTGAAGAATCAGAGTTGTATTGCAGAGAGGGAGCTATGTAGAAATATAAATGAACGATGTATGGTTCTGCTCTAAGCACAAGTTACAAGTTTGTGAAAGGACTTCCAGTGCCAGGGTAAACGTAAAGCAGATTATGAATATACTTAAGATTAGGGCTGCACAATATATCGAAATTATCGAAATATCGCAAATGTAAATATCGCAATATGCATATCGCAAGGGCGTGCGATATCTGAATCATTTTAATAATAGTGTGTTTGTTTGGGGGCTACTTAAATCAAAACGTTGCAAAAGTCAAAGTTTTAGTTCGACGCATATAACAGAGAATAGCTTGACGTTAAAAAGAATTATTAAGTGCAATAAGTTGCAGAAAACAACACTTTGCCGTCTCGTCTTGCTGTCTGACTCACACCTGAAGCGCGCGCACAAGCCGCATCTCACACAGCGTCTCTTCCGTTCTGCCGCACACGTGCAAAGCGCGCGCACACAGAGAGATGCGTTTCAGACGGCGCGTGAACACAGAGTTGATTCGTCTTTTGCATCTCCTCCTTATGTTTGAACAGACACATACATACAGAATTATGTCAATAGTACCCGTCTCGATGATCATTCTCGTAAACACAGTCGGTTATGTCTTAAATGAACGTAACAGTGGAGAAAGAAATCTCAAGTGCGTCATTATATTGGATCCGTGCATTCGGTTTTAAAGGGGCAGCAGCCTATAAATACATGCTGCTGAATATGTCACTAATGTTAATCAAACAACAAAACAGCTATAACAAAGATTAATCTAAATTTAATTCATACAGTGAACACTATGCAGTTATTTTACACTTAATTATTAAATTTATTTTTATTATTTATCTAATTTATTATTGTTTATTTTATCTATGATTGTAAATTACTATTCTTTTTTTTTTTCTTTTTTTTTTTTTTTTTTACTGATGTTCATTGCCTTTATCATGTTTGAAACTTTTCAGACTATAGTTTTTACTGGGTATATGAAGGAGAAACGTAAAGTGTATAGAAAGCAAAGGTACAATGATATAACAGTAGTGTCAGTAAATTGTATTTGTTTGTATGTTCACACTGATGTTAAATTTAATTTTCTGATTTGTGACATTACTTTTTAAGTAATGCTAAAACACTGCTGGTCACTTTCAGAAGTTGTAGTGATTCTTTATTTTCCAAGAAAGAATGTGAAACAAATTGGTTATATAATTTTCATTTGTAAATATTTTTAAAATATAATTCAAATTGATTTTACACAGTTTAAGCTATATCGCATATCGCATTTCGCATATCGCGACACTATATATCCATGACAGCAAACAGATGCTGTTCTATTTCTGACGAACTCCAGCGCTCTGACACAAAGGACCATTTCAAATATTCATAAGAGAATCGTGGAAAAAAGTTTCCTCAAATATTAAGCAGCACAAATGTTTACAACAGTGATGATAATCAAAAAGGGTTACTGAGCAGCAAAGCATATTAGAATGATTTCTGAAGGATCATGTGACACTAAAGACTGGAGCAATGATGCTGAAAATTCAGCTTTGTTCACAGGAATACAGTAGCCTATATGTTAAAACATTCAAAGAGCTAATTTAAACTGACTATTTCATAAATGTATTTCATAAATTTAGCCTTGGTGAGCATAAGAGACTTACCAAAAAAAAGAAAAAGAAAATATATTTGAAAATATTTTTCTCTACAAAAGGGGGGCCTGGCAGAAAAAGTTTGGGAACCACTGGCCTACTCAAACACAATATTTAATTTAATTACATTCATACAGGCCTGCCTCATGTTGCACATTTGCACTTTTTGAGAAAAACAAAAACAACATTTTTACTAAAAAAAAAAGTTTAGTAAGTAATTTGAGAAAAAAGTAATTTTTTTCTCATATCGCGATATAATATCGATATCGCCTGGACAGTGTAAAATATCGTGATATGAATTTTAGCTCATATCACCCACCCCTAGTTACAGTGTTGGCATTCTCTTGTGATGCATCTCACGTTCTTTCAACCTTTTGACTCCATTGACTAATAGTTTCTGTTGCATTAAATCATTCTTAACATTCTTCTTAAAGGGGAATGATTCTGTCATTATGCTTCAGAAAGTCCTTGAATGAAGCCAAAGCAGTGCTCAGTGAAACTGGCCGAACGGAGCTTTAAGATGGTGTAACTGACACCAAAAGTGATTTCTCCCACCCCCTCGAAGCCCCTCTCTCCTCCTGAAGTCTCACACTGCTGCATTCAACTGGTCTCTCTCACTTAACAAACAAGAGTTCTGTGGAGAATGCCTTGTGTTACTCAAATGAGTCATATTTCCTTTGGACTCTGTGCTGCTCCCTTTGCACAGCTTGAATTAACTCGACATGGGGGAGGGGCATGCTCATCTTTGCTTGACTCCAAAGCTTACTGAGGCTTGGTCAGTGCTGTTGGCCCTGTGTTGGTGTGTCAGTGATGGGACATGAGCCACACTGATCAATGGGTCTTTAGAATGCCAGATCCCTTGGTGGCTGACACCACTGACATCGGGTTGGGCCGGCTGAGTCATCGTCTCTTAAATAGGCCAACTGGAATCCTAGCCCTTGGAGTGACCCCGCCAGTGGCTGCAGGAGAGGAGGAAGCTGCACCTGGTGTCTAAACTCACTTTTATGATGTTCTGTTTGTTTGTTTGTTTTTGTTTTGAGTCCAGCTATATATGTTGGTGATAATAGATCAGCATTGATAATTCAGTTTGGAAGTGTCAAGTTTTGTGGGGTTGTTGTTTTTTTGTGTGTGTGTTCTTCTATTGTGAATGTTTGCAAAGGATATTGGACTAGAACTGGGCAGTCTGTCTAGTAAATATGACATGTTTGCAGTGATTTTGCCGGTGATGTACAGCAAGCAACATTGTTGATGTTGTATGTTGGTATCCATTAGGGCTGTGTATCACCAGCAAAGTCACGATACGATACGTATCACGATACAGAGGCCACGATACGTATTATGATACATGACTGCACTGAATTTCACCTCAGCAGAATTTAGAAAAACAGCTGTTTATTAAACACTGCATACTATAGTGCCAATTCTAACTATTGGCAGAGCAGGCAGTTATGCATTCTGCATTATGAAGGGCCTCCATAACCTTACCACAGTACAATATAGGTTATGGCATATGTTTCATGTTTACATTGTGCGCTCCCCACCAGGTACAATATTCTGATTGTTTGCATCTTGTTTTTAAGCCCATAAATAATAATGTACATGTTCTAATAAATTTATATTGTAATGTACTCATCTAAATATGTTAAAAAAATTATTACTTGTGGTAGGTATCATTGCACAAATAACACCTCTACAATAACAAAAAAAAAAAAATTGGAAGAGTTCGAAATACGCGCTGTTTAAACTGATTAACGCACAACCGCTTAAGGCTGATTTATACTCGAGCGTCAGCAAGCTCGCTTTGAGTGCGTGCGACGTCGTTTCGCGTGGCGGTGTGCACAACATTTTTTTGTAACTTTCCACGCAGCTCCGCTTCCAAAGATGCACGAGTTCAAAGCGACTCTATTCGAACATGCACGTCTGTGCCAGCATTTATGTGAAACAGAAGCAATTAGATGTTAAGTGCAGTCACACACACACACAGATCACGTTGCGGCCGAACTCAAGACATTCAGGAACAAACTTTTTAGTGCTGCCCTGCTGTTTTATCAACTAAATAGCTTAATCGCTGAAGATCTACATTATCTTTCTCAACAAGGAGTTGGTAACATCATTGTTTCTAAAGGAATTGAAGCCACAGCTTCACTGTTAATAGAGAAACGTGGCAAAACGGTGGAAATTCATACATACACAGCCTCTCTCTCTCTCTCGTAAATGAACAGTTGATGAATCACTTTTCTGAGAATAGACTTGAAGTGGAGATGGCTAAACTGCAAGCTAAGCGGTGTTTTCAGAAAGAAAGCGCATTTATCCACAGTGGAGAGAGACAGTGAGCACAGGGTGCCGGTGGGGGGGGGGACAAAGATAGTCGCACGTTTAGCAGAGATGTCTGTATTGCGCACGGTAACGCTATGTTTGGGGATTACGTTTCTTTATATCAGGCAACCCCGTTGTGTTCCTCTGCGGCCTGATTATTAACAGATGCTCTATTCATTCTTCTTTTTTAGAAACCTCGCACTTTTCTACTAAATTTTAAACGTTGTAAAATTAAGCGTGATCCACTGCTGCACACGTGCCACAGTATCGATACAGGGCCAGCTGTATCGATACTCGTATCGTCAAATCTCTGTGACGATACATCGTCGTATCGATATTTTGAACACGGCACTAGTATCCATTGTTTGTCGCATCATTTTGCTGCTCATTTGCATAAAGTTGGAGTTCGCCAGATCTAATTAGACATTAATGGTGTGCATTCACCTGTCGTTTTTTTAAATATGTCTGTGATTTAAATTTCAGTAGCAAAATTTATTAGATGGTGGCAGGTTCGGTTCATTTCTATAACTCAAACTGTATGTTTCAGTGAATCTGTTCAAAGATCCAATGCAACCAATTTTCATATATTAAAAGGTTTTAGTTAAAACATACACTTAGGAGTGGCCGGTATATTGAGTTTGTATGATATATCGATATATTTTTTATAAATTATATGATATGAGGCAATACCATTTATATTGATAGACAGTAGATTGATACGAGCGGAAGACAGTGAGCCTCTGCAGGTAAAGTGCATAATTAGAGGTCGACTGATTGATCGGCCGGCCGATTATTGGCAGTTTTTAATTAATCGGTTGGGATGGGTACCGAAACCTTGTATTTAATCGGTCCCGGGGCTAAATTATGAAATACCGGAGTATCGATAAGCTCTGACGTTAACGGTTCTGCTATCGGTACTGGAGAAATTAATAAAACACACATACATTTATTATTGCTCTGCCAAATCTATTCACCAGAGTGTCAGCTGTTTTTCAAACATTTGTCTATGATGCATTTTTGCTATTCGCAATTCAGAAGCGAGATCGCGCCCACGTGGCGAGCTTTCAGCACCGAAACATGAAAGCCTGTTTAATTATGATAGAAGAGAGAATGTTTAATTATGATAAACATTCAAACAGATGCTTACACTTTAGGCCTGTGGCTGTTTTGTTAAGCTAATTTTATTTTTTTATTTTGATTTTGGCTTCTAAGGATTATACAAAAGAAGACATGAGGTAAAGCTATTAAAAACTAGCTGCATTTCGTATTGCGCAACATCTTTCCCTTCACAGCGGTGTGCATTCGTTCCTACCTAAAACCCAAACTTAACGTCAGAATCAGCTCAATCGGTGATTGTTGTAAGATGCCGTCTTTACTGTTGCTAAATTGCAGGACATGTTTATTAATAAAATGTTGAAAGCACAATCCGCACAAGAGACGCTGTTCCTCAGGCTCAAATGTGTGTGCGCGCTCCAAAACAGACAAACAAATTACACTTTGAGCTTCGGGCGCATGTCCAATCGATCAAATACACACAAATAATAATAAATGTCAAAATGGCCGGCTTGGAGAGTATTTACTTAAACACAGTTTATGTCTTAAGTGGAGGAGAACAGTTGGAGAAAATCCGATGTGTGTCAATATATTGTCTTAAAGTGACAGACTGGCGCTTGGGCCTTCAAAATGCAAATCTGCTCTTAATCTGAATAACGTTATAGCTTTAATAAGCATTAACCTATCAATACAAACAATGAAAACTATGCAGTGTTCATTTACATTTGATTACTTTTAGATTTCTTTTGTAGGCTATTACTTATCTGGAAAGATGACAGCCTGTTTATTTCATTTCATTTGTATGTTTGTTTTATTGTATTTGTCAGTTTGTTTTACTTTGTTTCTTTGTTCATGTTCTTACTGTATCTTATCTTATTTATAAAACACTAAAAATGCCTGCACACTTGTGCATTTACAAATTGATGTTTTATATTCATTTCATTAAATATTTATTTTACATTTCAGAATATAAAGCAATGTTAATTCAGCTCTTAATTTGTCTGATATATATATATATTCATAAGTGCAACAAGTCATTTACATGTGAAAGCAGAAACACGTGCAATTCAGACGAAACTTCTGGGCTGATCATAACGTGCACGTTAACTTTCCTCATTAAATGTGTCTGTGGGTCCGACAATAGCCTCCATGATGTCATCGCTCGTGGCCAGCGCACTCTTAAGCAGTTATGAGCAGCAGGCTGTGTAATATGTGTGAAATCTTTTATTTTTGTTATCACTATGGCCATTTGACTTATAGCAGTGTCCAGTGTTTCCTATTGAGTTATTTGTGGCGGCTCGTCACAATATCAAAACTGACCGCCACAAATAGATTTTCCAAAAGGATTCTACTTCGCTGAATAAACTGAGCACTGCACGTTTCAAAATAAACTGCAGCGCGGGGTTTTTATCTGGAATGTATATTGAAAAAGAAACGACACCGTCTCAGAAAAGCTTCGATGTAATTTTCTATGGCTTTTCTGTAATGCTGATAAAGTAGTGTTGTGAGCGCAGCGCTTATTTATTACAGCCGTTACCGGGGAACCCGATATATCTCAGCTACCAAAGCGCTTATACTGTCAGAGGAAGTAATTGCGGTCGGGGGGAAAAACACTGTTTTTCTCTTGTGTCTGTCAGCGAACTAGGGCTGCACGATAAATCGCATGCAATATTTAACGCGCATCTTGACAGAAAGCCGGTTCTGTAGTCAGCGTAAATCTCCATCACGTGCGTGTTTTCACATTGAGTAGCATTAACTACACAGAACCGTTGTTCACTGACGAGCTGCGCAAAAAATTGCGTGAATATGAACATGGTTTGCGCAACTGGTCAGTGAACAACGGCTCTGTATAGTTAATGCTGCTCAATGTGAAAGCCCGCAGGTGATGGAGATTTACCGCTGATTACAGAACAGTCTTTAATGATAAGATGCGCGTTAAATATCACATGCGATTTATCGTGCAGCCCTACAGCAAACATAAACAAAAAGCATGCTTCAGAACTGTTTTGAGAAGGTGCTTAAGATTTGAGCCATGTATTATTACTCTGAATTGGGCTACTACTACTATTACTATCTTGTACCCTGCAATAATGATTTGCTCAAACTCACTTTTATGAGATGAATGAAAAAAAAAAATCGGCATCATATATCGGCCGACGGCTGCCCTGATTTCTAAATATCGGCATTCGTCAGTGAAAAACCCATATCGGTCAACCTCTATGCATAATCCAATTTGTCCAAAACATGAAACATTTTTATATTAAGGACGTTTTAAAATAACCCTTAAGATATAGTTAGCACATGCAGTTTAAAGCGGCTTGCTCCATCAGATGCTCTGACAGATACATGTGCTGCTGACAGAGACTCTACTTGTGCCGTTTACTGTGTTTGATATGTGCTGTTTTCCACAGTGCATAACTTACATTTTACTGGTATATTCTTAGGGCCCTATGATTTCCGTGATGCGGAAAACACGGACGGAATCATGGAATCCAGTCATAAAAATGGAATTTACTGTATAGTACGGAATGTCACAGAATTTGCCACATTTTGGATTAATAAATCAAAAGGAGGTCAGTACACTTAAATCAAAACGTGACATGGACTAGTATCTGTGAATATTAATCCTGCATGTTCTGTGTG
The DNA here is from genome assembly GCA_018155175.1 of Sinocyclocheilus anophthalmus. Classification (NCBI taxonomy): domain Eukaryota; kingdom Metazoa; phylum Chordata; class Actinopteri; order Cypriniformes; family Cyprinidae; genus Sinocyclocheilus; species Sinocyclocheilus anophthalmus. The sequence goes on along the minus strand of JADLZN010006564.1, from coordinate 189,584 downwards.
AATGAATGGCGCAGATACTGAGGCGCGCGATGGTCGTGGTGTTTTCAGCCTCTGCCGCCTCAATATATAAGTACATGAACACATCAACATAATCTCGACTAAAACTGCTCTGAGAGTCACTTCATGAGCATTTCACGGTTTCATTTGAGAAAAACTATCATCAAATCATATACAAACAGAAATTAAAAGGTCTTCACAGCAACCAGTCAAAATAAAAGTTTGTTTTAACCTAAAGAAAATGTGACAGATATATTACTTAATGTAATGTAGTACTACTACTAAAATTATTAAAACATTATTTTTTTAAGGAATAATCACACAATTTTTCTTCCATGTTTTAATTTGAACCATAAACCTCTGTTGTGCATCACTTTGTTTGCCAAAAAATGAAGGGTTTGATTTAATTTTCATTTTATTAACAGATAAATTAATGTTATATGCCTTCTAGAAAATTTACCAGAAAAATTGACCTTTGATAAAAATAAGTATTTAAAAAAAAATGAAATCAGTTAATTGCAGGTGCTTTTGATTATTAAAATTTAATTGCGCTGCAATACTAAACAGTCTCTCGCTGTCAGTGCTTGTAATGATTTTTGCGTCTTTCTTGGACGGTTTCAAATGCTTCCACACTGCTGACATGTTTGTTGCATTATAAAGAGTGCGTGCCTCTCACTCTGCGCTGGTTGCTGTTTGATCACATCATATCATTGTTCGGTACAATTTATACTGTCTTTTTGCTTATTCGGCCGAACACGGAAAGAGCTTTTTTTTTGCTATTTGAGGCCGAATCATTTTGGTTGCCGAACATTCGGTGCACCTCTATAATCTATGCTTTTGTTTTTATTTCTTTTCATTTTTAGTTTAGTGAATTTAACTTCTGCTTTAAATTAGGTTAAAGCAGATGCAGATGTAAAGATATGTTCATTGTAAAAAAACAGTAACATCTGTAAAAATGGTGACAACCTCAATTTTAAATGGTGAAATTTAATTATTCTGACGGTTTGAATTTTATTCAAATTAACCATTGGTCTTCCATAGTAGCATACATTTAGGTAATAAAAACCACAGTTAAAACCACACATATAGCACCTCAGCACCATGGTTTTCTAGGTATTTGTATGAAAAACAGTAGCTATATACATTTAGTTAAAATGCACAAACGCTAGAATACAAAATATCTACATTAAAGGGGGGGTAAGCGATTTCTGGTAGCCAATACTGACATTTGAAATCACCAAAACAAACAACCGAAAAGGGTATCGCCCCTATTTTGATAGCTCCACCCCACACAAACGTACGCAACCCAGGCAACGATTAGTTATGTGAAACAAAGCAAAACCAATGTTACACCATGTCTACACTATAGAACTCATTATAATCAGTGATTGTGTCTACACCATATATATATATTAGATACATACATACATACATACATAAATTATGTGTATATATGACACAAACCCGATTCCAAAAAAGTTGGGACACTGTACAAAAATTGTGAAATTAAAACCAGAATGCAATGATGTGGAAGTTTCAAAATTCAATATTTTATTCAGAATACAACATAGACGACATATCCAATGTTTAAACTGAGAAAATGTATCATTTTAAGGGAAAAATTTTGATTTTAAATTTCATGGCATCAACACATCTCAAAAAAGTTGGGACAAGGCCATGTTTACCACTGTGTGGCATCCCCTCTTCTTTTTATAACAGTCTGCAAAGTCTGGGGACTGAGGAGACAAGTTGCTCAAGTTTAGGAATCGGAATGTTGTCCCATTCTTGTCTAATACAGGATTCTAGTTGCTACTGTCTTCTTTGTCGCATCTTCCTCTTTTATGATGCGCCAAATGTTTTCTATGGTGAAAGATCTGGACTGCAGGCTGGCCATTTCAGTACCCGGATCCTTCGTCTACGCAGCCATGATGTTGTAATTGATGCAGTATGTGGTCTGGCATTGTCATGTTGGAAAATGCAAGGTCTTCCCTGAAAGAGACGACATCTGGATGGGAGCATATGTTGTTCTAGAACTTGGATATACCTTTCAGCATTGATGGTGCCTTTCCAGATGTGTAAGCTGCCCATGCTAAACGCACTTATGCAACCCCATACCATCAGAGATGCGGGCTTCTGAACTGAGCACTGATAACATCTTGGGTTGTCCTTGCCCTCTTTAGTCCGGATGACATGGCGTCCCAGTTTCCAAAAAGAACTTCAAATTTTGATTCGTCTGCCCACAGAACAGTTTTCCACTTTGCCAAAGTCCATTTTAAAATGAGCCTTGGCCCAGAGAAAACGACTGCGCTTCTGGATCATGTTTAGATATGCCTTCTTTTTTGACCTATAGAGTTTTAGCCGGCAACGGCGAATGGCACGGTGGATTGTGTTCACCGACAATGTTTTCTGGAAGTATTCCTGAGCCCATGTTGTGATTTCCATTACAGTAGCATTCCTGTATGTGATGCAGTGCCGTCTAAGGGCCCGAAGATAACGGGCATCCAGTATGGTTTTCCGGCCTTGACCCTTACGCACAGAGAATGTTCCAGATTCTCTGAATCTTTGGAATATATTATGCACTGTAGAGGATGATAACTACAAACTCTTTGCAATTTTTCTCTGAGAAACTCCTTTCTGATATTGCTCCACTATTTTCGCCGCAGCATTGGGGGAATTGGTGATCGTCTGCCCATCTTGACTTCTGAGAGACACTGCCACTCTGAGAGGCTCTTTTTATACCCAATCATGTTGCCAATTGACCTAATAAGGTGCAAATTGGTCCTCCAGCTGTTCCTTATATGTACATTTAACTTTTCCGGCCTCTTATTGTTAGCTGTCCCAACTTTTTTGGAATGTGTAGCTCTCATGAAATCCAAAATGAGCCAATATTTGGCATGACATTCAAAATGTCTCACTTTCAACATTTGATATGTTATCTATATTCTATTGTGAATAAAATATAAGTTGATGATTTGTAAATTATTCAATTCCTTTTTTACTCACAATTTGTACAATGTCCCAACTTTTTTGGAATTGGGTTTGTATATGACAGATCTCTGGTCTACACTGGATGCGGCAAATCCCAGACAGTAAACTGCTGCTGTGTTTTATTTATGACGTATTGACACAAATTTCTAATGATTTTCAACGGTTGCTTTGTCACGTCCAGTGTACTAGACAGACTTTAGCTGTTGCGGCGCAAACAAGGTGTTACTCACCTATCGAGAAGAATCTTTCTGTCGCTCGGCTCAGCTAACGTCCGTCCTGTGCACTGAACTCTCTCCCCTCCACATCATGAGTAGACACTGCTGATCGGCTACAAGTTTGTTTTGCTACTCTGCCCGAATCAGTTTTCTAAAGCGTTTTTGAAAAATCGCTTACCCCACCTTTAATAATATAATAAAATATTGCATCCCACATTCTGCACACACAAAGTGCATTTGCAGTGTACTGTCTTTTTTTTTTTTACTATGTTAAATCCATGGTGAATGATGGTGATTTGTAGATTGAAAAGTCTTAGAACTGAATCATTGCGCACAGTGTTTCTCCTGCCATTTTTTGTGGGTTTTCCTTTTTTTTGGCTGGGGGGGGAAAATTCAAGCGATTCACATTGGATCTCACAGTGGTGCTTAGTGGTCGCGTGACTGATACAGAGCGAGTATATGCATCTGCTCTAGTAAGATTGTGCTGCACCGCCGTTTGAATTTTGAGCCGAGCAGATAAATGCTCCGTGTGCCGCAGTTCAAATGAGCAGTGCCGCTTCGTTCCACTTTTGGTGCATAAACTTTATATCGAACATTTATCAAACTCTTGTTATACTTTTATCAAGGAAAAGTATATCGCAATAATTATTATTATTTTATATCCCAGCCCTAGTTACAATGTTAGAATGTAATGTGATTTTAGCCCCTTTTTTTGCACAATATATAGCATAGCCTACATGGTTTCTTTCACTATATTTGTTTTCATTGCCTTTTATATAAAAGTTGTTTCATTGGACAACATGGGGCAGTGTGTGTATATATATATATATTTATTATATTTTATATATAGTGGTATCCACTAGAAAAATGTAGAACCATTTAGAATTTACCGTTATATCGCAATTCAGCCCAAAAATACAGAGATTTTTAAAACATTTGCCCGTATCGCCCAGCCCTTCATACACTGTCATCAAAAGTTTGAGGTCAGTAAGATGATTTCTGATAAAATTATAAAATTATTTCTCTATATATTAAAAGTTGAAAAGTTCTAATAATACTTCACAATACTATTTGCACTGTATTTTTTAAAGCGGCTTCGGTGAGCAGAGACTTCTTTCAGTTACATAAAAAAATTGTACAGGCCCCAAACTTAGAATGGAAGTGTGTTCATTAATATTGCTGTTTATTGCTTTATATTAATATATTGGTGCATATGAATGTAAATGAAAATCTCAGCCAGCCCAAATGTGCCTAAACACTCTAGGGGAGGCTCTGAGTTAAAGATCTAGTTTTACATGCTTCATCTGCTGTAAGAAATTCATAAGTATTTAATGTTTTTGGATGGGCAGTGTGCTGATTTGTGAACTGGCTTTAAAACTGTTAAAACATGACCCCTTTGCCAAATAGCTTAAATCAGAAAGGCTCTTGCCTTCCCTATACCTGCACTATTTGGTTTCTTGCCAGAATTGGTGAGTCACTGGAGACTGAATGACCTACTTTTAATGTCTTCAAGGAGTGCCAGAATTAGTTTTCCTTTTTTATAGAATAGAGAATACAGTGGATAAATAAGGGTCTTAAACACGGTTTTCGATTCAGGAGGATGCCTGTAAGCTGTGTCAGTATGTGCATCACCTCAAAGAAATTGTACTGATAAAGAAGTAAATTTTTTTAACGGTTTTCTGAACATGAAATCTGAACCATTCAATAGTCTGCTTTTTTATCAGATTTGTGTATAAATAAATAAAAAGTTATTTTGTTTAAAAGCTTAATTTAAAAGCCTACAAGACAGCAGAATGAAAGTTGCAAATAGTATCGGCAAATTATGGTGTTTTTGCCTCTCATTCCATTTTTGACTTTGAACTTTAGGTTTAGATGTGAGGCTTTGAAATCTTTCACTCAGTTGTCTCTGTTCAGGGTGCCTAGTAAGTAAGCATGCTGTGATTTAAAAGAGGCTGATGCCCAGTCAATTGAGATTGTGCTGTATGTAAGTCTAATTATTTTCGAGTCAATTTGAAATTGTGATTTTTAATTGTATTTTTATAATGACTATGAGTTGACTATACGTTTGAGGTTTCTTTAAACAGGGAGTCGTGTAGCCTGTCAGAAAGCACACAGTGATCCACAACCTGATGTAGTTGTGTGTAGGAACTTGGGATAAACCAATTTTAAATTTCTCTCCAATATTGATACGTCATTTAAAATTACTTAACTGTTTTCTATTTTAATATATTGTGAAATGTAATTTATTCCTGTGTGGCAAAGCTGAATTTTCAGCAGCCATTACAAGTGGTTGACCGATATTGAGTTTTTTTTGACAGCCGATGCCAATATCTTGGAAAGCAGGATGGCCAATATAAAGCCGATATAATTGTATTTATTTTAATTAATATTTAAGACATTTTAAATCATTTAATAATGGATTAAAAAATGAATTTGTAAAATAAACATACTTATACTTTAGATGACAATTAAATAATTTAAAAAGATTCACAAATAAATAAATATTTAATAAAAAAAACATAAAAAAGGAAGTAAACGTAAACACAAAAAGGCACTTAGTATTCTGGGAAGTTTGTGTGCATTGGGATTTGGGAATCATATTTTTTCAAATAAAGCCAAGGTAACACTCATTTTACATACAGCACACAGTGAAAATGACATGAATATGACAGTGGGCAAATGCATAAAGCACAGCATAATTTGAAATCACGAATTTAATGTTTAAAGCATTCAATTTACATGGACCGACCGTCATGCAGAGCACACGCGATCATGCAGGTCATATGCACACTTCACAAGATCTCACAACTGGATTCGACTAAGTTTGCAAGGTTTGTAAAATCAAATGTTCATTAATAGACATTCAAAGATTTGTTAAAATGATATAAATGCGTATTTGCTGAATGCTGACGGCAAACGAGAAAGTATTATAATGTTTGCCTTTCTATTACTAATAATATAAAAGCAATCGTTATAATACTTTTTTGTATACATTTTAATTCCTTTGTTTAACAGTTCTGTTGGATTATTAGACATATTTCTATCCGTATTAGACAGAACTGTTAATGACGACAGCGAACAAGAGGAAGAATGTGAGCACTGTGTGCTCAGGCGCTGCCGTTCTCAGCGCAGTCAAAATAAAAGTCCCGCCTCGAACACATCGGCCAAACAGAAAAATGTATTGGCTCATGCTGATATTTGGCATTTTTCAAATATCGGCATTAGCCGATAATTTTTCCTGGGGACATATGGTCGACTCTAGAATACTCCAGTCTCAGTGTCACATGATCCTGCAGAAATCGTTCTATTATGCTGATTTGCTGCTCAAAAAATAGTTGAAAGCAGTTGTGCTACTTAATATTTTTGTTGATAACATGATCCTTTTTTAGGATTCTTTGCTCAAGAAATGTTTCTTATTATCAAAACATAAATAAATAAATTGTGCTGCTTAATATTTTTTGTAACTGTGATGCATTCTTTCATTCAGGATTTTTTAAAATGAATAAAATAAGTTATTTGAAATATAAATCTTTTGTAAAATTATAAATATCTTTACTGTTACTTTTGATCAATTTAATGCATCTTTGCTGAATTAAGCATTCATTTTGAACCTAAAGTTTTGTTGTATTACACCATATACCAATCCCCCCCCCCCCCCATATCAGCATTTATGTTATTTTGATGGTGTGGAAAGTTTTGGTAGTCAACTAAAGAAAAGGGACAAGTGAACTTGGCAAAGTATGATCAATTATTAACTTTTCAACTTGTTTCTTATTGGTGAAGAACACAAATGTTTTCCTCAAAACTTCTCCCTTCATAAAATGTTTAAAGTCCCATAGGGAGGTAACGATTCACGAAACTCACGATTCGTTCATAGTTATTTTTCTTTTTAACAAATGAGATTTAAGACAAATTAAAATTAAATGTGTCCTTTTATTACTGCTTGGACAAAATGCTGCACATTTCTTTGTGAAATTGAAATATAACACTATAATAATATACTAATATAGCACTTGCGTATTACTGCCCTTTTGTTGGTTTTGATTGCTTCTATTGTCCTCATTTGTAAGTCGCTTTGGACAAAAGCGTCTGCTAAATGACAAAATTTAAATATAATGTAAATGTAAATAACAAAACTACATTGAAATTTTAAAATAAGGCTTTGTCTGTGCTCTTTCCATTTAAAATTAGAGGCAACCACTGCATTTTAATCATGATCCAAACAAAGATGCTGCATACATGGAACATGAGCAGTTTTAATCTAAATTAGATTGTATAATTTTGAAATTTAAAGCAAAAACAGAATGGTTTGACTTCAGTTTTATGAAACTATACATAAAAATATCTGCATGAAACAGCAGATGAGCTGAATGAGACGAAGATTCACCCTCTAAGCAGGTGGTTTCCTTGGTTTCTGCTGTAAACAAAGCAGCGCTGCACTTATGAACTTTAATATGCATTATACAGAGGCAAGATGAAAAGAAAAAATACCATCTAAACTTTTCTAAAGACAGTAAGTTCCCCTCAGACATGCATTCATATAAACTCCTACCCCTAAATGAATCGCGATTTGTTTAGCATCTCAACCGATTTGAATCGTCACATATTTGAATCGATTTTCAACCGGCTCGCGGTTAATCGTTACATCCCTAAGTACCACACAACTTTAGAGTGCTAGAAACGTTTGAGATGTCAATACTAATATATGGCTCCTGGTGTCTGATAATGGCAGGTCAGCAGTTTGCACTAGAATTCCTCTGTTCTGAATGAGTCATGCTGCCTGCCACATGACGTGTGACTTCTGCCAAGTGAGTCATCCGAAACGAGCAGTTCACAGACATTGAGGGCCACAGGACTCAAATCTTCTATGGCTTAGAGATGGACAAGATTTTGGTTAGCTAGTGATTTCAGGCACTATTTGCTTGTGTGTCCTGACACTTTTGTAATTGGATCAGGTAGATAGGAAGTAGGTAGGAGCTGTATTTGTTTACCTCTTGCCTTTATACTGTAGAAAATAGCTGCCTGGTGCATTTTACCAAGATAGCCGTTGAGTGAACTGTCTTTTATAGTAGTCACGTTTTCTGATGTAACTGAGGTTGGAGGTGTCATTTAAGATTATCTTTGCTGTCATTTGTGATGGAGCTTTTCATGGAAACGTTGATCTAAATCTAAAGTAAGATGTCAAGAGACCTCACATTTCATTCACATTTGAGATTGCCCACTTTGATGTCTTAGTACCGGTAGGATTTTTTTCTGGGTTTTGTTGAATAACACAATAACAGATTGCAGTTGCATGTTCGCACATGTTTACATTGGGCATACAAGTTTTTAAAACCGCTTGAAGTATTGTAGAATCAAGGGCTTTTAATCTAGGACCTTGATAAATTATGGACTGGTGTAACATCTGTAATAATGTATTCTGGAAAAAAGTTATCATCTATAATATTTATAATATTGATAACATTTTCTGATGACTGTTGGAATATTTCAATATAAAAGTAAAATAGTAATATGTTGCTGAAATAGTAAACAAAGATTTAAAGCATCTCATTATCAACTTAAGTGAAAAGTCATTTGAGATGTTTGAAAATGTCAGGACTCTGGCTGTGATTTATTTGAACTTCATCTGTCGATGGACTCTGATTTAGCATCTACACACCATCAGCCTCCACCGCTGCCAAACTAGCAGACATCACAAGTCAGCTACCCCACCATTTTTTTTTTTTTTTTTGCTTTTAGTCAGATGTTCTCCCTTGTCCTGTGCTTTGGCTCGTTTTAGCCCACATTTTTTTTTCAATTTGTAAAAAACGGGGTAATAATTATTAAACGGGGTTATGGGGTAACAATTAATAAATTATAATAGAGGATAAGAAAGGTTGTAAACAGAAAGACAAATGATTCTGAATAATGACAATAAGCTGGCCAGCTTTTTTACAGATTGCATTAACAATAAGTTTTTTAACAAATCAATAATAATAATAGTAATAATAATAAATTATTATTATTTATTTTAAAGACACATTTAGGTTACAAACATTCTGTAACAAAAGTGTGCCAGTTTATTATTATTATTATTGTTATTACTAACAATACTAATAATAATAATTAGGAGTGTCCCCGACTAAGGATTTTCATAGCCGATATTCGACTGATATTCGAATCATATGTTTTGGGGCAGGGCAAAATACATTACCAAGAGTCAAGTCAGACATTGACAGTCATGATTACGTTAACACCCGGAAAATGTGTACCGGACGCCTGCCGATACAAACGGGGTAAATATGTTTGAAATTGTTTTTGTTAAAAGATAGTTAACCTACACTTCAGCGAAACCCTAAGATTCACAGCATTTTTTACAATAGTGCTCTCATTATAATGTTATGTATATGACAGTAGTTATTAATGTTCTGCATTTCTGTTTTGAACTGCGCGCACTGAAGATGACCAGTAGCATGAAGCAGCAGGTTTTTAATCAATGGGATTTAACTCATCATTTATCTCATATACAGTACGCTTCATTATTTATACAACATAACGTTAATATTACGACTCAGAGGCTATCCGCACAAAATGCCCCGAATGCATGAACGTGTCTGTGCAGCTCTAAATGAACTCCTTTTGTGGACGCGTTCTTCACGCAACAACGTGCAGAAACACGGCAAATAAACTCTACAAATTCACAGCATTTTATTATAATAGTGTTCCCATTATAATTGTTATGTATATGACAGTCCCAGTCATGGTTATTAATATTCTGCATTGTTGTTTGTCCTGCTCGCGCTGCGCGCTGAAGAGATAATCACTGTATAATACTACAATGAAGCGCTTTACTGCAGCGCAACTCAACCAAATGCATCTTATATGAGATAAATAATATATACACAATATATATAAACTGGCTGAAATGTTTTGAAATCACTTGTACCCTACCTGATAGAAAAAAATCTTTTCACTCTGCCTGTGTCAATTTGAGTCTTGTTAAAGGTTTAAATCCCTGCCGCTAGTGTTAATTTATTTAAACGAAGACGGATGAAAAATGTTCGTTGACAGTTTAGTGCTGGGCGGTGTACCGGTTCATACCGAAAACCGGTGTTTATTTTTGCTATGATATGCATTTTTAAAATACCGCAATACCGATGTATGTCGCTTAAACAACGTTCGGAATGTGACACTGTTTGAAGGGGGTCCCTTTTCACTGTTGGACTGTGGTGAGGGAACTAAGCGTATGCTGTATGTGTTACTAAGCGTGAAAGTTCCGAAACTGAAGCTATAGAACGTGATGACACCGAAGAACTCATCCACAATATCCACATTGACCTCCACAAATATCCACCACCCCCTGCCATCAGCTCCCCGTCTCACACACACGAGCGTGATTTTAGCACTAGATTTAGCAACTTTCAGAACCTTTTAGCGGCTTTTCTCCCCATAGAATATTCATACTGACAAACATAGCAACTTTTTTTGGATAAACCTTAGCTATGGTTAAGTTGGAAGATTTCGCCAGTGCTGTCCCGTGAACACGAGGTCTGACTTTCCCGGAGAAGTGTCACCTCTCTCGGCGTTTGTTCTGTGCAGTGAGCGGCAGAGAAACAGCGCATTCAGTTGGCCGCACCGCAACCAACTCGTCAATAAATGAGTACAAAACAAAGTTTCCTAGCACCTGTCGCTCACTGATTATTAGGAATTATAAATATGAGCGTAGTTCATCTGTTAATAACACATGCACTTTTTTGTTTGTTGTTTATTCTGTTTTTGTTACTCAGACACAGGCAGTGCGATGCATGAGACAAAAAAGTAATATAGACAAAACAACCGCATAGCCGCTCTTTAGTGTAGATGCATGTTGATTTTATCTAGTGATGCACGATCATGATTTTTCATTCCCCCCAAAAAATGGGGGGTGGCCCCATTCCGATGCGATTTTACCAGCAAACTGGCCGATTCCGATTTCCGATTTTTAAAAATTATCATCAAGCAACAAACAAAAAAGAATAAAAGTACACATAAAAAATATGTTTATTTGGTATTTAACAGGCTAAACTGGGTTTTGGCTATTGAAAACAACAACTGTAACCATCTGAAATGAACAGCAGTAACTGCGCAGTAAGTAGGCTGCATTCAATACAAACATAGGTAGGCGTACTGACAAAAGCATTTAGCTTTTGTTTTTAAATTGGGTTGAAACTATAAACTGGCCTTAAATGAAAACAATAACTGTCTGTAACCATGTAATTTTAAAGGCAACAACTGCATAGTTCCATAATCCAAACAAAACAATCAAAACACATTCAACACTCCAAACAAAGATGTTACTTAATCAGCATTTGTTTTCGTTTTTAAATTTGGTGTAAAGAAAAAAAGATCTTTACCAGTGAAACGAAATAAAACCAAAGTAGGCTATGTAAATAAATTATTCCAAAATGTTAACTACGGCAGATGCTTTTTAAATCACATTAAGTCACATTTAAGGTAAAATATAAAATATTAATCCTATAGCCTACAGAACTGATGTTTACTTCTGGCTTTTCAAAAGTGCATGTGAGTTCTTCTTTACAAAAAGAAGCATTTCAGCTTTGTCACAAGTTAGTCTGTTTCATTTATCATCCAACACGTGAGAAGCTGAGCTGAACAAACGTTCACGGTCTACGCTTGTGCAGGGTGCGGACAGGTACACTCGCGCAACTTCAGCGAGTGCAGGAAAGCGGCTCTTATTTGTGCGCCAGTACACCAACGTCTGTTCTATGCCTCAGACAGGTAGCTTTGCATTTCCAGTGCTGTACGGCTGCCCGTATCCTTAATCACTTCAGATTTTTCTTCCAATATCTCATCGTGCATCGCCAACAGTGAGCTTGCTCTGTGTGGTATTTTTTCTGCTGGCGCCTCTGTGCACACTTACGGAAAAATCGGACGGAAAAAATAAAAAAAAACGGCCGGTTCCGATCGCGCATTGTGCAAAAAACCGTCCGGTTCCGATTTAAGGCTGGTCAACCGGTGCATCCCTAATTTTATCAGACGATGCCGTGATTATAAATGAGAGTGACTCCTGGTTACATGTTAGATAAAGGGGTCGTGTTAGTCACTATTTAGTGTGTTATCTTTTGACAATATTCACCTCATCATACAGTAAAATAGAGCATTCTAAGTCAATATATACGCGTTTTCTCTCGCAATCAGTAGACAATGGGTTACCACCTGGTCATGCATGACAAAAAAAAATACCCGTTATTTACCGTGAAACAGTATCTTTTGAAATATACTGTGATATAAATGTTGGTCATCACCCAGCACTGAGACAATCTTTTTTCCATGACTAAGACGAACAAAGACGAGAGACGAAAAAATGTTCAATAAATGATAACTTTGACTAAATCAACATGCAATTTCGTTGACGAAATAAGACGAGACTAAAAAGTATTCAAAAAGATAAAAACTTTACCAAAAAAAGGAGACAAAATGTTATTGCATACTGCTCTACACGCCTCTACTACGCGAGCTCTCATGAGTGCGGTTGCCAGATATCAAGAGTTCAAGTCCCCCCGATGCGCTTCGCTGTTCAATTCTACATTTTCTTTTCTGCCTGGTGTTTTGCTTATTTTAAGCAATCTGTCAACCATGCGCACGCGCTCGCTCCTCATTGCGGAAGCGCCGCTGCAGCTGATCTGAAAAACAAACACGCTGGAGTTTAGCAATCTAAATGAAAGCGTCATTCAGCCGGTCAGTGTTCTGTCATGAGATCTCACTATATAGTTTTCGAGGGATCGCTTATCAATAACACTTACTCACTCGTGTTTTTTATAGAGAATAGCCACTTGCAATTATTGAATTACTGTTATAAGATTTTTCGTTTGTTTAGCTGGTTTCATAAGTAGACCGAGAATGCATAAGTCTTTGGTGTTTGATTTAGATAATAAATCTATAATAATCACAGTACACTAGATTAGGTAAAATACCCCATGTATGTTCCACCCGTATATTGATTTGTGCTTACTGAAATATCAATACTGAATGCAAACGTAAATTTCTCAATACAACAATCATTACAATTATAATTTTTAAAAAAAAATCATTTTTATCAGTTTAACCATTATACAGAATGATGAAAATGTGACATATTTAATTGACTAAAAAACCTGACTAAAATGCTCATACATTTCATTTAATAAACAAAAACAGACCAAGTTTTAAATATGATAACTAAATGTACATTTGTGTAAGATAAGACCTGAATAAAAATGGTTGCCAAAATTTAATTGCTGCTGTAATACGGTTAATATCTTAATCTTATTGCAAATGTCATGTTTTCGTCGACTAAACTAATATGAATTGTTGACTAAATATGATAAAAACTAACAAGGACATTTTAGCCCGGGACGAAGACTAAAATGAAAATAACTGACAAAATTAACACTACTGCCGCCAAGATGCTCCTCTGTAGGTCACGGATTATGGAAAGTGAAACTTAAATCTATAGGGGTGGTTGGATTTATTCACGCATGTTAAAATATATTTGAAGCTTCTTTCTTTTCAGATTCTTATTTACAGCATTATTTTAATAGGCTGTATATTTACTTATTGGGAGAAAACCGGTACACACAGTAGTTCTATGTGAAATCAGACATTTGAGCACCCCTATATAGCCAAAATGGCATGATCATGATCCCCGCGAATATTCGACTGAGATTAGCAGTCGAATCAGGCTGTTCCTTTCGAAGCATCGAATCTTCGACTATTCAGGGTCACACCTAAAATAATCATATTTTCTTGTCCAAAAAATATTTTTACAGTGGGGAGGCTTACCAGCTCAGATCTGCAACCAAAAAGCTCTCACTTCTTGGTTATTGACTTATTTGAAAATGCTTCTTGAGACTCTGTGATATTGACCTGCCATGATTCATTGTTCTCTTGTTTTTTACCTGTGATTATTCTTGTTGCAGACTTTGGATTGGTGAGTGTGGCCACTTTAAGTTCCTGCCTTGTTATACCACTCTGGGCCCTGAGCTGAAGCTCATGCTGTCAAATGAGTGAAGCCTGACAGAGGCAGCCACTGGGAGTTTTGATTTATCTCCACTCACACTGTTCTGGAGCAGACATGCAAATCCAGTGAAATGAGTGCAGCCCGTTTCGTGTCGAAGCTAAGAAAGTGTTCAAGAATATTAAGTGGAGAAGAAATAAAGGCGAGCTTCAGACAGATTTGAGAACTAAAATAGGGGGGAATTGTGGAATTAGATGGAAGTGCACTAAGACATGGTTCGTAACAGGATTTCATCCACATTCAAATCAAGTATTAATTAATTAACTGGCTTAGTGTTTCTCTTATGGTGTTATAGTGCTCAAGGGGAAAGCTGTTAATGGTTTGGGTAATTGAGTATTAAAGTAGAATAAACAAAGCTTGCACAGAATGGTGAAAGTAAGCTGCTATTATGTTCTAGTTTAGTTGTTTTAGTATTAAGTTGGCATAGCTTACTTTGCATTTTGGTTAATGTACATTACATGCTAGATTTACAATATATGCTAGATTACAATTTGCGTTGTTAAAAAATTGGGCAGCATGTTTTACGCAGTTTTATTCTTAATGTAGACATGCTAAAAGTGATGTTACTGTGAACTAAAAGAGGGGTTAATTGTATGCCTGGAGCAGTTCTTATAGTTTAACTAAATGATCTTCCAAATCAATGAAAAATGCATCAGACATTCGCAGTCCTTAATACTCAGAGGATTTAAAGATACTGTTTGATGAGCTTCTTACATCGATTCACAGTAAATCAGCACATTAAATGTCTTTGACTGGTATTGCCTTTTTTCATGGCTTAGACTTAAGCGGTAGTTCACGCCGAGATTTCAAATCATTTATTACCTCCTGAGGTGGTAAATGAGCTAGCAGGCCATCTGCATTTCCCCCAGAACAGCTGTTTGGCTGAATTGTGTAATGCCATTTTGGATGCTGTTAACTCTGGTTCAATTTAAGCTAATCTTTAATCCAACTTGTAATAGTATTGTTTTGCATAGTTTATGTCTGTCATGTGTTAACTAGGGGTGAGAATCTTTAGGCACTTCACGATCCGATCCGATTCTGGGGGTCACGATCCAATTCCAAAACGATTCTTGATCTACATTTTTTCCTAATTCTTCTGCTGTGCAAATACATCTTTACAACTTTACATCTTAACCAAAATTGCAGTTTCTATTAGGGATGTAACGATTCGCTTAACTCACGATTCGATTCAATTCACGATTTTGATTTCACGATTCGATTCGATTCGACTCAATGCGGAGAACATCTTGAATGGGTTAAAACCGAAACCAAGCCATTCACACAGAACGCATATTCAGCACATTTTTAGATGGACAAATATGACTGCTGCACTCGCGTCTCACACAAGAGATGTATAGAGAGCCATGCAAAGTTAAAACAGTTGAAACTTTTAGAAAACACATCATGAATTTGTGGAGGTTTATTCCTTTTCAGTGCGTCTCTTATGTTTTTAAATGCAATCTGCATGAATGTCGCTTCGGCTCTTTGGATTAAGCAATGCATAAAAACGTAATGCTGTTTTGTTCATAATTGTTTATACAATTTACAAAATTATAATTGATTTATATGAGTTAATTTAGACGTAATGCACGTTTTTATAGAGTTACTTGCTAAATGCGCTGCGTTATTTTGCTCATTGCGCCCTTTTGTGGCCTCGGGAGACAATTAGACCTATACAATAAAGACCTATTTAATCTGCATATAAAACATTAGAAATGAGATATTTGTTTAATTTTTATTTTGTGTTTGACTGTTTAAACAAAAAATATTTGTTGTTTGTCTCAATAAATTGTGTTAATTATAAATACAGTGGTTAAATTTAAACATTGTTTTAAAAAAGGTTACAAAAATGTCAATAATTATCGATACAGAACGATATGAAACATTATATCGTTGATACATTTTTTTGCTATATCGCCCAGCCCTAACACAGCGTCTTCACGACATGGCGGCAGCAACAATAATACAGCGAGAATAAGTTACGCCTTCTTTCTTTGCGTGAACATTTGGGTGGCGTTATGCAAATCTTCCCACATCGTGATGTAGACATGTGGGGGTTAGAACGAGCCGTTTTAGGTAGGCGTGGTTGACTCTTAACTTTTATAAAGAATATCTCTTTGGATTTGAGACTTTAGTCTTTGCAACTTTACAGATCTTCTTTATGCACCAAGAACTTGTAACACTTCAAAGAGAAATTTTACATTTGATTATTTAATATCTTTACCTGAATACTGTTAGACTTACCTGAAAATATAAAGCACTGCTTATTTCATTTGTATCTTTGTTCTGTCATATTTATCTATGCTTGAAATTTATTTCCTATGCTGATTTACTCGCCCACAAAATCACCCCAATCATTGATTTTTTTTTTTTTTTTCAAATAGCTATTCAAGTCATCTGGTGAATTTATTATTTTTTTTCCCTTCTCCATATCGCAATATTTATCGCAGAAAAACAAAATATCGCAATGTGAGTTTTTTCCAATATCGTGCAGCCCTAGTTTGTACATTATAAGTTGCAGGCTTCAGTATAACACGATTATCATAATATTTACAAATAATGTCTTTGGTACTGTATCAAAAACATTTTCAGGAATGTTCAGTAAGGTTACTGGGTCAAGTTAATATATGATTGAAGAGAAGTCTTATAGGACATGATGCTATTTCTCATTATTATTGTATTTTTGTAAAATTTCACTTCACACATATAGGTTGTTCAGTAATACT
The DNA here is from genome assembly GCA_018155175.1 of Sinocyclocheilus anophthalmus. Taxonomy (NCBI): domain Eukaryota; kingdom Metazoa; phylum Chordata; class Actinopteri; order Cypriniformes; family Cyprinidae; genus Sinocyclocheilus; species Sinocyclocheilus anophthalmus. The sequence continues at coordinate 172,623 of JADLZN010006564.1, read as the reverse complement.
AGAAAAGCGAAGGAATTTTGTAAAATCTCAGGAACTAATTTTTTCCCCCTACTATACACCTATGCTCACTAAGGCTGTATTTATTTGAACAAAATTACAGTAAAAACAGTAATATTAAGAAATATTATTGCAATTCCAAATAACTTTTTTTATTATAATATAATTATTTTAAATTTCTGTGATGACAAAGCTAATTTACATCAGCCGTTACTCCTCTCCAGTTTTCAGTGTCAATGAGCCGTCAAATCATTCTTATACACTGATGTGGTCCATTTATTATTATTATCAATGTAGAAAACCTTTGTGCTGCTTAAACAAGTTTCATTTATTCTTACACTAGCCTAATTATTTTTCCGTCAAAATTCTGTGTTGTGTATTTTCACATTGTTTTAAGGCCATAAAACAGTCCATTAATTTATTTTTTAATTAATGAAAATTAAACATTTTATTTTTGGAAAATAAAGGAAATTTAATATTACAATTAAAACATTAAAGAAATACTGTATGATTATTCCTTAAAAATAAGGTTTAATAATTTTAATAGTAGTAGTAGCCTATTACGTACATTATACTGAACAATAGTAATGCAATTAGGGATGTGCGCGACTAATTTGACTGTCGTTTAAACTAAAGTTTTTTATCCGACTAGTCGACTAGTCTAAAAAGCAAGAAACCCCCAAAAGATGGTAAAAAAAAAAACCTCTGTGCGTGCGTGTAGCATATATAATAGCCTATATTTGAAATACTTCATCTATGAATCACACTGTCAAATCCCTCAATGAATTCCGCTTCCGCACATGCCTCGCGTTATCCTTTCATTTTATAGGCGGTCGTTAAAAAAAAAAAACAAAGAAAGCATACATCTCAATTAGGGATGTAACGGTATGAAAATTTCATATCACGATTATAGTGACCAAAGTTATCACGGTTTTGTTAAAATGAGATAAAAATTTTCAAAAAGACCTGATACAAAATTTCAATAAGTTTTATATTTGAAAATCAACAAACAACTAATACTATTAGCAGCTATATGCACTTTTTTTTGGCATAAACATTAAATTAACGTTAACATGAAGCCCTAATAATAATAATAAAAATTGTATTGTTTTATTTATACACACACACACATATATATATATTAGATAGATAGATAGATAGATACACTGTAATATAACTATATTATATGAATATATATAATATATTATATATTATATACTGTAGATATATATATATACTGTTATATATATACACACACATTTTAAATGAACAAAATATGTTGATGGGTCAGGTGACTATACTACTGGAATACTTGATTCTGTTCTGCTGCATTTCCTTCCTTATAATGACTGTTGTCAATAGCAGCAACGCATTATAACACCGCACACATCCATGTCTCTTGTATCACCGCAGAGGCGCAGACACGGCTCTCTCGTTTCATTCAAATGTAGCTTGCCGTCTTGCGTCTCAGTTTTTAATTGTATTGAAAATGAAATCAGAGGAACTTAGTATTAATGCTACTATAATTTTGCTGTAGTGATCATATTGCCCTGACGGTTGTTTTGTACACGGTTCATAATGGATGATTACCGGTAAGATTTCAAAACATTCATCTCAATTCAGTATTTTATATCCCCGTATTTATATATTATTATAGGTAAACAAAAATAATCTGTGTAATAAGTTAACTATGAATATACAATACATTATCCCTTAAATGTCAACCTTATAGTTTGAATGTTCGTTCGTCTTGGCTCAAAGCCACTTGCTGCAAACTTTTCTTCGCGGAAGCTTTGCGATAATTACAAGTGAGATAACGAAATATTTCATCTCTAATCAATATTTTTTGCCCAGTTAGTTTTGGTACTGAGGTAAAAGTTACCTTGCATTCGCTATATAACTGGGTGGTGGTCACGAAGATGACTGAGCAAATTTGATGCGTTTCCCCCTTTTGCAGCTACTTTCTTCTTGCAAGATCTGCAGACAGGGTGACCGTCCTCGATTAAATTGCCTTCAGGACTCTTGTAAAAGCCAAAATACGACCAGACCTCCGATTTGGTCCTCTTAGATGCTGAAAAATCTCCCGAGCGCTGTCACTGCCTTCCGCCTTTTAACGGCAGACGTTAAAGAGCAGGTCATATGGGTTTTTGAAAAATATCTCTTTTGCAGTTTAATAACGTAGCTATCCTTAAATGAAAACAATCTGCAAAGTTGTTAATAATAAATGGTCTGCCAACCAATTTAGCTGATTACTTTCCTGTTAGCCGGCAATTGTATTTTCTTGCAGGAAACATGTCAATAGCACTCATAGTAGGGATGGGTACTGAAACCCGTATTAATCAGTCCCGGGGCTAAATTATGAAAGACCGGAGTATCGATAAGCTCTGACATTAACGGTTCCGGTACTGGAGAAATTAAGAAAACACACATACATTTATTATTGCTATATATACATTATCTTGCAAATTCTATCTCACCAGAGTCATCAGCTGTTTTTCAAACATTTGTCTATGATGCATTTTTGCTATTCGCAATTCAGAAGCGAGATCGCGCCCACGTGGAGGAGCTTCAGCACGCGCAACATGAAAGCCCTGTTTAATTATGATAGAAGAGAGAATGTTTAATTATGATAAACATTCAAACATATGCTTACACTTTAGGCCTGTGGCTGTTTTAAGCTGATTTTGTTTTTTTATTTAGATTTTGGCTTCTAAGGATTATACAAAAGAAGACATGAGGTAAAGCTATTAAAAACTAGCTGCGTTTCGTATTGCGCAACTTCTTTCCCTTCACAGTGGTGCGCATTCGTTCCTCCCTAAAACCCAAACTTAAAAGTCAGAATCAGCACAACCTGTGATTGAAAAAAGACCGTCTTATACTGTTGCTAAATTGCGGGACATGTTTGATAATAAAATGTTGAATGCACAATCCGCACAAGAGACGCTGTTCCTCAGGCTCAAATGTGTGTGCGCGCTCCAAAACAGACAAACAAATTACACTTTGAGCTTCGGGCGCATGTCCAATCGATCAAATACACACAAAAATGTCAAAATGGCACAGTTTATGTCTTAAGTGGAGGAGAACAGTTGGAGAAAATCCGGTGTGTGTCAATGTATTGTCTTAAAGTGACAGACTGGCGCTTGGGCCTTCAAAATGCAAATCTGCTCTTAATCTAAATAACGTTATAGCTTTAACAAGCATTAATCTATCAATACATACACAGAAAACTATGCAGTGTTCATTTACATTTGATTACTTTTAGATTTCTTTTGTAGGCTATTCCTTACCTGAACAGTAATGTTAGTAGAACTTCATGGAAAAATGACAGCACTGTTTATTTCTTTTCATTTGTATATTTGTTTTATTGTATTTGTCAGTTTGTTTTACTTTGTTTCTTTGTTCATGTTCTTACTGTATCTTATCTTATGTATAAAACACTAAAAATGCCTGCACACTGGTGCATTTACAAATTGATGTTTTATATTCATTTCATTAAATATTTATATTACATTTCAGAATAATAATTTAGCGAGGGGGGGGGGGTGGCATTATTAAGCATGACTCTTACAGCTTTGATGCAGCTGTGAATATTCAATTGCTAAATAGACAGATCAGTGACACTTGTGGTCATTTTGTCAACTGACTTTTAGTGTCCACACTGCAAAATAACTGAAGCCAGGGTAGAAAATTAACACTCTTTAAACGCCAGATGTGAATAAAATTGGTTTTGGCAGGGAAATGAAATGGTGGCTGGTAACTTTACAAAGAACTGCAACATACTACATTGCATTCATTTAATTGGTAAGAATGATAGTCTTAGGCCCAATCCCAATTCTACCCCTTAGCCCTTCCGCTTTCCACCTAACCATCCATTTTGCGCGTTCACGTGAAGGGGTAGGGTGTCTTGAGTCTCTTTTGGTTGGAGGGGTAGGGGGAAGGGCCAGATAGCCCTTCAAATGAAGATTTTTCGGGACCACACTTCAAACAAAGGGGTATGAATTATCTCAGCGTAAACCGGCTTCAGCGGCAACATGGCTGCCTGAGCGAACAATAAGACACATAAATGTACGAATTTTTGGCATTAATAAAGATTTTAACAAAAAGTAATCATTTGTTTTATGTTGAATTCAATCATATTACGGTCATGTTACTCAAAGAAATGTTTGCAAAAAATCGCTAAAGTTTGCTAACGTTAAACCATTTCTGACTGCACCATAGTGCCATAACATATTTTCATGTCTGATCAGGGCCGTAACCACCATAGACATTGAGGGGGGCTAGTCCCCCCCATAATTATAAATCTTTAAACCCTTTTCTCAAATATCGCCAATTCGAGAGAGAGAGATGAAAGTTGCGTGTATGCCGTCTGTGGATTTCTCTTTTTAGAGATATTTTACTTCAAAACCAGGATTATATCCTCTCGTTGCTGGAACATATATGTAGCGATTCAAATATTTAACGTTATTAAGGGTCTATGAGGCTTTTTAATATCATTATTTTGTGTATTGATAACAGAATGTTCACGCACGACACACGCACAGACGCCCCGATCGTCTCCCTTCTCCTCTTCTCTCTCTCTCTCCTCCTCTCCTCTCTCTCTCTCTCTCTCTCTCCGCTCGCTCGCCACGCACACACACACGATGCGCAAACTCCGCATTTGAACAGTCAATAGCAATACTTAAACTAATAACAAAACAGTAGCGGATTCTGAATTACCTCCTCTCCTAGGTTCACAAAACGGTCGTCCATAAAATGCATTGCTGTTCTGTTGTAAGTAATCTTAATGCATCTACTTTCGGAAGACCAAATAAAGTGCTTTTGCTTTCCGCTTTACGTAACACTCCGTCTCTCTGACATGCTGCTTCAACACTAACTGGTTACTGAAACCATGCCTTCTTTCTTTGCTTGAACATTTGGGTGGCGTTATGCAAATTTTTCCACATAGTGATGTAGATATGTGGGAGTGTGTTATAACGAGCCGTTTTAGGGGGGCGTGGCGAGTCTTAACTTTGATAAAGAATATATCTTTGTTTTTGTGACTTTAGTCTTTGCAACTTCAGTGATTTTATCTATGCACAATCAGCTTGTAAAACTTGAAATCGCATCATATGACCCCTTTAATAAAAGTCGTGGGGCAGCGTTGACAAGTTTCTTTTCTCCTGGATGTGTGAGATATATATAATTACCATTCTATATTAATGCGTTGCCTTACTGACACACACACACACACACGATATATATATATATCTATATATATATATATATATATATAATATATACATATCTCTGTGTGTGTCAGTAAGCACCGCATTAATATAGAATGGTAATTAAAAGCTCTAATGCACACCAGCACACCAGTTTAGGTGTGTGTATTGTAGGAGCTAGACGATTTATGATGATGTGTGACGGCATAGTAGTGGTTTCCCAATTCTTAGGGGAATATTTTCACCCCTACCCTTGACACTCTGTTTCAAGGGACAAAGTGTAGGAGTAGGTGAAGGGGTATAAAATAGAATTGGGATTTGGGCTTACTCTCACTGTTTAAAGTGACAGACAGTTCAGTAAGTACAACATGATGATGGGTCATATTTAAATTTTTTTTGTGACAGTTCAGCTTTAATAATGCTACTACTACTGTTTATAGTAATAGTAATACAGTATGTTAATTGTATTATTATTGTTATTTATAATAATTAGTTGCAACCGTTGTTCATTTCAAGACATTGTTTAATGTTAAGAAATTTTTTCACTGACGACAACGAGACGATAATGAACTAAAACTCTTTTTGAATGACAAAAAACTATAACATAAATCTATTGACATTTTTGTCAACGAATAAAAACAAGATGAAAATGTTAGGGAGGGACGATTTGGTAAGAGATTAATTCAAACGAATCTGCTGCGTGTTTCGGAGGTTAGATGCGTAGTACATATGAACATAAGCTAACATACACTTGCTGCACGTCTCATAAAACGTTCAAAAATGTCAATTTGTGGGAGTAAGAGAAGGTCAGACATATAGATAAATCTGACGACGCAAGAGAGAACTCAATTCAGTCGGGTTTTCGGAGCGCAGACTCGTATACACACACAGAAAGCGCATCTTACAGCGCGCGAGTACTCTTTCGCGTCACATGAACTGAGAATTACACACAAAAAAATGATTTCGAATTGTCTGTTTTGACGAGTATTCACGTAAACACAGTTGATTACATCTTAAGTGAATGTAAACAGTAAGTGAGAACGTGTATCAGTACATTGCATCGATTGCAGCTGTGCATTCGGTTTTAAAGGGATAGCAGCCTAATTTAGTTATAAGAGTCATTGATGTTAATCAAGCAACAAAAGAAAGACAGAAAATCGCTCACTGCTCTTGACTGAATCACTTAGTAGCCCTAACAGATTCATCTAAATGTATTTATAGTAGGGAGTAAGGATCACTCAAGTCACGATTCGATTCGATTCATGATTTTGATTTTCCAATTCGAATTCACACGTTTTTTTTTTTACAAAATGAGATTTAAGACAAATTATAATTTAAATGTGTCCTTTTATTTTTGCTTGGACAAAATGCTGCATGTTTGAAATATAACACTATAATAATATAACACTTGCATATTATTGCTCTTTTGTTGGTTTTGATTGCTTCGAATGTCCTCATTTGTAAGTCGCTTTGGAAAAAAAAGCGTCTGCTAAATGACAAAATTCAAATATAATGTAAATAACAAAACTAAAATGAAATTTAAAAACAAGCCCCAAATCAAATAAACAACACATAAAATAAATATCTTCATATAAAAAACCAAGGTTTTGTCTGTGCTCTTTCCATTTAAAATCAGAGCCAACCACTGCATTTTAATCACGATCCAAAAAAAGATGCTGCATACATGCAACACGAACAGTTTTTAATCTAAATTACATTGTATAATTTCAAATTAAACAAAAACAGATGGTCTGACTTCAGTTGTGAAACTTGCATAAAAAATATTGCATGAAACAAAATCCGCACTGTCAACCGTTAGTTTTTTGTTTTCATTTTTGAAAAACGTATATTTGCTGTTTACCTTAAGCTATGGAGGCTCTCTTCTCTTTTATTTATTTCTTTATTTATTTGATTCCTCAGTGTTTGCTAAATGTTCTGTAATTTATTAGTCTGTATATAATTCAGCATGTGGTGTATGCCATGCCTCGATCGTCTTATTCGTTTTTGTTAATAAACATTTTTGTAAGCTAATTTGTCATTGTATCTTACTGATTTATTGTTTTGCTTTTTAATTAAGAATAACAATGACTCCATCTTTTGTTTTAGTCTTAAAAAATGAAAGGTGTGTAGATGTGTAAGCAAAACAGTGACAACAAGATTCGAAAGTGAAAGCATCCGAAGCCCGGTTTATAACATGTCAAAAGAGGAACTCCAGTTCACAAAATTAAAATCACAAATAATCCTACTGATGAAAAAGAATGGGTTGAATGTTAACCACTTTCGTTTCCATATAACTATAAACTATGATAAAAGTTCATCAGCATGCATTAAATAATCCCATGTTGTAGCGCAAAAAAATAAAAATATTGCGACCAAATCATGTGCTCATGCGACCAGCTGAGAAAGTTAGTTGCAAAAGCGACCAGTGGGAAGAATGAGTCTGGAGCACTGATATGCATTATACAGAGGCAAGAGGAAAAGAAAAAATACCATCAAAAGACAATTTGATGTTCTCCTCAGACATGCATTCATATAAACTCATACCCCTAATTGAATCGCGATTTGTTTAGCATCTCAACTGATTTGAATCATCACATTTAAATCGATTTTCAACCGGCTCGCGGTTAATCGTTGCATCCCTAAAGAATGCATAATTAGCCTATATAACCATTGGTATTTCAATAAAAGCAAGTGGTTTTATTTAATTTTAACATAAAGGCGCATGTTGTGTGTCACCGCAGTTAAATCGGTGTCTGTCATGATAAAACCTTATCAGACCTATATAATGAGTTTGGAAATTTTAGAGAAATGCTTAATAAATGCACTGTAACTAAACCCATTCGATTTTAGCTGACTAAATTTACTGTAGATTTAGTCGACTAAAATTAGACTAAGACTAAAACAAATTCAGATGACTAAAATATGATTAAATTAAATGGCATTTTAGTCAAAAGACTATGACTAAAGCTAAATCAAAATTTGCTGTCAAAATTAACACTGCATGGTTGCAACAGTAATAACCATTATTTATGCCATAAATCTCAATTCACAAATTGTGGTAGTTGTGACTGAATCTTAAATTTGGACCCAGACTAAAACTCTACCCAGAGATGTCAAGACTTTGAATGTCTTTATGACTTCTCTGTAATTAATTCGGACTAAGGCATATGTGATTTATATTCACAGGTAATCGTTGTGGATGCCCTGTACTAAGACTTAGCCTGTGTCATACATTAAGAGATTCCATGCACAACCAAACTTTCCCTTTCTGAGGACATCTCATACTGCAGCTTAATGCTGCTCTGTCATGCTTGAGTACCTCTTTCAGTCTAAACGTCTACTACTGCCTCTATGCAGAGCTGAAGCCGGTGTGGGCACTCCAACCTCGGTGTAACATGACCTTATGTGGAGTCCCCCCAGTCAGCAAGGTGCTGTCTCAGAGAACTTACCCCCGTTGCCCTGTTGCTCTCCATGGATCATTTTACATCCTAATTAGGGGAGGGTTTGATGGGGTTGTCAGGCAATGTATGGTCTTTGACGTGTTTTCCTGTAGCAATAAATGAATCCGTGTCAGTCAACCACATTTAGGGTTTGTTTCTGTTGTTATTAGTTTGTCTTTGATTGACAGTCCTAAACAGTTGTGTGTGTTTTCCTTTCTATTTTGGTCAGTGGGGACCTTTTATCAAAGCAACCTCATAAACTAATTAACTAGCACATTTAATCTTACTTTTGATGACTTTTTTTTAAATGTATTAAATTAAAATATGTATGTATGTATTTATATTTCTATATGTGTGTGTGTGTGTGTTTGTGCAAATGTTCCACAAATCCTGTAGTGTTATTAGATATTGACACTGATGCTTTGATACTTTTTCTTTGTAATTGGGAAACATAAACACCTCCCCATTTTATTACATTGAAAGCCTTTTTATTAACTGTATGTAAACAACTTGCCCTTGATGAATAATGAGAAAGCTATATATTCTCACCCATAAAGTAAATGGTTGGGTGGGTTTCTTAGTCATTGGGAACATCAGAGCTGGACTTGTAAAGTGTTTGTTTAACTGCATGCAGAATTTGTTACTGTTTGTTGCAAGCAGTGACTGTACAGCCGACAGAACTAAACCCAGCCTTCAGATGTTAGTACTAGTATGACTCGGTCCGGACTCTCTATATATGGCATCATTCAGAGGAATTTATGACTGGGTGTAACTATAAAGCTGCATGACCAGGAATCCCTGGTCAAATTCCTCTGCAGGTCTGTCTAGTTGATTCCTTCCCTATCACCTGCTTCTGCTATATTTCATTCATTTATTTTATACGTTTCTTAATATTGTATAAATTTCTTAAAGTGTCCGTGGGACAGTAGTATATAGGGCTGGGTATCGATTCAGATGTCCCGATTAGAATTCGATTTCGATTTTTGTATTACATTCAGTGAATATAGTTTAATACAAATGCTATTTATATTTCTAAAAATTGAACAGTAAACATCAGTTTACAAATGGTAAATTAATAAAAAGAAATTAAGAACCACATACCTGTATTTTAAACCTATTCTTTTTTTGTATAGGGTCCTTTTTTTAAACGATAATAGGGCCCTATAAAATGTTTTTTATTTTTCTGGTAATCAGATGAAGGCATAAAACATTAATTTAATTGATCCTAATCAACTGAAAATTAAACCCTTTTATTTTTTTGGCAAACAAAGTGCTGCACAACAGAGGTTTACTGTTAAAATTAAAAAGAAAACAGATGTGATTATTACTTTAAAAATAAATATTTCTTAGCAGTAGTAGCATTGATCTAAAAAAAAAATAAATAAATAAAACAAATAAAAAAAAGATATTTAGACTGCTTAATAGTAATATATTCTGACAGTTTCTTAACGTTAAACAACTTTTATTTTGACGGGTTGCCGTGAAGAACTTGCAGCTGCTGTTTATGTGATATGACGGTAGTTTTCTCAAATGAAACAGTAAAATGCTAATGAAGTGACTCGCACAGCAGCTCTGGAGATAAAGTTCGTTTTCATATCATCATATATATGATACGCAGAAGAAGCTGAAAACACCGCGAGCGTCATCCGTGCTTTAGTATGTGTAAACAAAACAGTGCGCTGCACCATCCACCATTCATTCATTGCGGAAATCATGGCGCCTTATGCGTGATATCAAATGCTCCCGCAGGTTTATATTATTACTGTAGCATTTCACCTGAGCATTGCGAATCACGCGTATGGTCATAAGCGCTGAATGAATGACAGGCTTTCTGTTGTAACATCGTGCAAGGTAAATAAGGGTGACATGTAGTGGAGAAGACTAATGATAAGATTCACGTTAATCAGATCTTGTTTTAAATGTGTGCTGAAATAAATACCGGAAAAGATCAATTCGCGGCTTTTGAGAATCGATATCGGATCGACGTCATTTAAAAAAAACGATTAATCGAAAAAAAATTTTTTTGCCCAGCTCTAGTAGTATATTGACAACATGTGCCCCTTGCCTCATATAACATGGCTCCTTTCCTGCATTGTCTTTGAAAAATGAGTAAGCTGCAACATCAACAAAAGATGAAACTACTGACCTGTGACTTAATCCTCTAATCTCTAGTATACCACTGCGTTGTGCAACCACAGATTCCGATGCATTATCATTCTGGGAAAAGGGTAAGTCTTTATAGTGGGTGGCTGCTTTTGAACAGTAGCTGTTGCTCTTGAATTGGTCGTCAGTACAACTCTTAAGGGTTTCCCTAGATGCAGTAACTTAAAATAGGACTTATACATTTTTTTTCTTTTTTATTAGTAATGCATTGCACTTCAAACACATTTTTTGGCTCAGTTTTATGTGAGTGTGTATTTGTATGAATATAGAAATGGCGATATTCCACATGGCCAACAATATTATTCTGAACACTGAACGATAAAATTTTTAGCCTCTTATCTGACCTAGGACTGGACAATAATTCAATATCAATATGTATCGTGATCACATTTTTTTCAATAACGGTGATATGATTTTTAAACACATTTCCGATATTTCGATATACATTACCGGTGTTTCCCATACATTGATTTATTTGTGCCGTTTGACTTAGTTGAATAAACATGAGCACTGCACGTTTCAAAATCAAAACACGTCGTGGGTGTTTTATATGAATGTATCTCTGAAGGGAAAGGTCTTCAGAAAAGTTTCGATGGCATTTTCATTTTATCTGATGAAGCGTTCATGAGCGGAGCTGATTTGATTACAGCCGTTACTGGAGAAACTGCTAGTTCTACCACTCTCAAAATGCCTCCTGCTGGCGGAGAATCAGTTTGCATTTTCAATAAGCCTGTCTCCAGCAACATGTTTTTGTTGTTGCTTTTTTTTTTCTTTTCCCTGCAGCAACTCAGAGCACATTTCATACTCTTTAATTGCTTAAGCACATTTGTTTCAATCTATAAGAATAATCAGCCTAAACTACCATTCAAAAGTTTTTGAACAGTAAGATTTGAAAGTTTAAATTTTTTTTTTTTTTTTTTAAAAACTAACCCTTAATGATTTCTGAAGGATAATGTGACTGGAGTAATGATGCTACAAAATTCAGCTTTGCATCACAGGAATAAATTGCCTTTTAATAGTTTAATAGTAAAATATATTTCAAAATGTTACTGTTTTTGCAGATTTTTGTATCAAATAAATGCAGGCTTGGTGAGCAGAAGAGACTTCTTTAAAAACATTAAAAATCTTACTGTTCAAAAACTTTTGACTGGTAGTGTAGTATCCTATAGTTTGAAGTTAAAGATATTAATATTAATTAGGTGAGTCTGAGATGATTATTTGACAGTGATTTCACATTTATTGTTCGTATGAAGACTAAATACAAATAAAAGGTGAACATTCATTTATTTGGGCTGTTTTAAAAAATATATATTATATGGTTTATATGAGGTGTCATAGACTTGGCAAATTAATTTTTCATAAGTTTGTATGCACAGACATCTATTGTGGGCATACTTGTGTTCATTTCGATATTGGAATTTTATCGTATCAACCGAAATTGAGAAAAATATTGTGATATAAATTTTTGCCATATTGTCCAGCCCTAATCTGACCCTAGCAGATTTGCTGAGAGTTTCCTTCATCAAAGCTTGAGAAGGTTGCATCTGTAATACTAAAGTGCATGAGTTTGAAATCACCGACTTTAGTCCATATTTTCATCAGCCCTTGCTGGTATTCCCCCTCTGAGTCATGTTGTCTCAGTTCTTCATTTCCTAAGGGATTAGCCCCCTGTGACACATCATGCACCACACTCGCAACCTCAGATTTGTAAAGCATTTTTGTCTCTGCATGTGTTCGGGTTGATATCTGCATTATTGCTCTGTTTTAATTTTTAAACATCTGATTTAATATGATGCATCAAGGTGAAGATTCATAATTACTGTGCATTGTGGTTGGTGCAGATTATGCATCTCTCTTTCTCTCTCTTTCTCTCTCTCTCTCTCTCTCTCTCTCTCATTCTGCCACTTCTTTTTTGGTATCTGCCATTGTGTGCTAGTCCTAATGTGAATCTGCACCAGCCGGAAGGTAATATGATTCTTTTTGAGGAGGGTGCTGGAATGACAGCCAAGAGAAGGGGGTTGTTGCAGTAAAAAGCTGTGAAATGACTGTAGGTGTCAAAGAGTCACATTTTAACAGTTAATGATGCAGCAGCAGCCAGCTCTGCCAGGCAATAAACTCTTTAATATGTTGTTAATTACTTCTGAGAGATTGGATATTGATTGAAAAGCAAAACGGGTTTAATTATAACCCAAGTGTTAATGTCATCCCAAGTGTTGACAATTTTAGGCCTACGTGAGATGAACTCGAAATGGCTAAAGCCATTCAGTCCTTTTATTTTGGCTTGTTTATTTGCTCTTTGTGGCTAAATATTTAAAGTGTGACCGATTTAAGCAGATAGATCATGATAAACTGTCAGAATATTCCAAAGGAATATATTTTGAAAAAAAAAGACAAACAAGTGAGATTTAGCATTAGTAGAGATGATTTTTAGTATACCTATAGTAGAGCAATTAACATTAATTTGGTTCAGACAAACTCCAAAAATTTAGATCCTTTATCAAAGAGATTCACCTTCTGAGAGAAAGTTATGATGCATATCCAATGCAATAGAATGCTACACGCGAATGTGATTTGTCTCTCATTTCATTTTTTTAATAATGCTAGTGAGCATTGGCTTGTGTCTGCTGCTGCGCTGAGGTCCCATTGTGCTGTTTGCTGCAGAGAGTCGAAGAGCTTCGCATTTAATTGCCAAGGAAAGGAACAGGGAATTCTGATGAGAAAGGGAGCTTTCAAGAATGCCAGGGACAAATGATTATTTTGCCAGAGCCTTAAGTGCTTTATGTGAGATTCAACAGTGGGCTCTGGCGAATGTCTGCCAGGCTGGCACTGGTCGACGCTTCTCAGGGGAGAATATGTGTTAATATGGGGGCCGTGGGCTCACAAAGCAGTGTAATTGGGTTCGCATGGTTGATGTCAGGGCAGCAGCACTGCTTCGTACACACAGGGCACCTCCCAGCCTAGCTGCCAGGGACACAGAGACAATCCCCCTCCTGATCAGGGTTATAATTCACTGGAAGGGCTTATTGAATTACTGGAATTCTGAGCGTCATTTTGTAAGGGCCCGCAGATTGCACAATGAGCCGAAGGCCTTGTGTTTGTCAGCGTGTGTAGCTCTTAGCCGCCCGGCTCTGAAAAGCACTGCGAGTGGTGGCAGACTGCTGAGAAAATCTCTCTAATATCCCCAAATGGCATAATTACTCTTGCATAAATTCAAATTCCTTCTTCCCTTTTCAGTAATTATTTGAGTGTATCTGCATCAGAGGTTACAAAGCCTGTTGTCTCTGCTTTTAACCCCATGTGACATCCTGCAGCTGATTAGCCTATAAGGATTTTTTTTTTACTCTCTCAGTAGGCACTAGTGCAATGTCTGCAGCTGGAGGCTGATATGTGATTCAGTCATAAAGGATAAAATTGTTTGTTGTACCTTTTTGTTTTTTACATTCTGCATCCAGCAATCTGAGGTTAGTTCAGAATAGTTATATTGTGAGAGTGAAGTTTGCACCACAAATAATCATTATTTGGCAATCTGATGGACTAACGTTTTAGCCATGATGTGTATTTGTCGTTTTTGCTTTAATTTCCCCAATGAGTATGTAGATGTTTGCTATTCGTCTTTGTTAAATAGGCAGAAATAGTTAAACAGTTAAACAAAGTATCTTCCTGATACAACCAAATTAAAAAATCCAGCTAATAACAGATATATAGAGTGCAACAGTGCCTGCCCAGTTTTTCAGCTTCCTTGGTTATGGAAGTACTTTTCTCACAGGGATTTTAATAAAAGAGTTATAAGCCATGATCCAAACCAAACAGCTACAAGGTGAATCACAACATTGCAAAAGTTGATTTTAAAGTAAAGTCAAAAAAAAAAATTCAGACAAAATTACAAAATACAAGACTGTACTTAACAGCTTTAGTGAGGGAAACATATAAATTCTATGTACACATATATACACTGTTATTGCAGAATATACAAATCTACAAATATTTATGTGGTTTTGTAGTAGGAGTCTATTAGGTCATTTGCATGTGCTTCATGGGAATGGATGGTCACTAAAGAGTTATTTTGTTGTGATTTGCTTGTTTCAGTACTTTAATTGGCAGGCATTTCTTTACAGAATCATGTTATTGTATTTTTTTTTTAACCAGGAATTCTAGGGTTAACTATATTTAAAATATAAAATAATAATTAAATAATAATTAAAATAATATGGGCTGAAGCCTTCAGCAAATGCATATACCATTGATTTAAAAACTTCATAGCTGACAGTAGGTCTGTCTTTTGCGGTTATTGTTAAAAGTAAGTTATTGTTAAAAATCAATAACCCCTATGGAGGAAAATGAATGGGATTATTACTTCCGGAATCTGACTGTTGCATTCTACTATGCTTTCATATCTGATATAGCTAATATGAACATTTTCAATAATTAAAAGTATAAATTCATAGTAAATTGACTGGTTGTACTGGGAGTAGCTTAGTGAAGTACCCAGCCACGTATGGTATGATATAGATCCCGACCGATGAGAGTTTTTTGGGGCCGATACCGATGTTAGGGAGTAAAAAAAAAAGGCTGATATCGATATATCGGCCGATATTCTTTGTGTATATTATAGTGCAGTACTAGTCAAAAGTTTGGACACTTTTGACTGATGTATATAGAATACAGTATATACATCAGTGGCGGCGTTTCACAAAACCATAGGGTATGGCGCGCGCGCTGGGGGGGGGCTACAGGGGGGAAAAAAGAAAGAAAGCGAAAAAAGTGTTAATAATTAAACAACACTGCGTCGTCAGTGTTGGTATTGTATAAGACACTTGCACTTAACGGGCTATATGATAAACAAGCTCAAATGGAGCTAACAAGGTTTTTGGCCGGCGAATGAGGAGATCTGTGTTTTGTCTGTCAAACGGCCGCATCTGAGGCAAGTGCATCGCATTATACGCTTTCATCAACTTTTACAGGTTACATAACGTTAAATTATTGTTGCTATATGTGCGCTTAGTTTTTCTTGTTTAATACACTTGGCCAAAATCTCATGATATAAACGATGAAGCGCTATATTTAAAATGTACAAAAGTATAGGCCTTTTGGCTAGACGGCAAATAACCTACTTTTCCGCTCTTAAAACGTCTCATGCTCATAAACACACAAAAACATTAGCCTTTACAGACATAGTGTTTGAAGAAAACGCTGTACTATTCAAACATCAGTTATTTATTTACCCTTGCATTGCGAAAAAGCGGAGATCTGTCTCCAGGCTGTGCGCGGCGCGTCAATCTGAATGGAGGCGGGGTGAAGTTATGAGGTTTTGCTGAGAACTTGAAGATTCAACAGCATTACAAAGTTTTACTGACTAGCCCTTTGTTATAGCATTGGTTAAATATTTGTAAAACCCTCAGATTTTTATTATTTAATAATAATGAATTATAATAGAGATGTGAATTTTGTTTGGATAATTTTTTCAAGCACACCTGACTGGGCTAGGGTATGCAACTGCCATACGGAAACGCCACCCCTGATATACATAAACAGAATATATATACATAAACACATTTTTTGCAATGATCCCCCGGGATCGCTTGATTGGTCGACGCCAGACCGCAAATTTAACCACCCGTAACTCCCGAACCCCGGGGGCTATCGACGCTGGGTGGTCTCAATCGAAAGCGGGCCTCTAGACGTACACTCAATTCGCGTTTGAGAGGGTTCCTCGAGCTGAAGGGATCCCGCGAATCTGGTGTGGATTCGCCTCGCCGTTACGGAGATATGGCCGTTCAAAGTTTCCATAGACTTAAGCTTTAAAAGCGTTTCATCCAGGTCGCCAGTAGCAAAGAATGGAGCGCACTCTGCTAGACAAACTAAGTAATTACACCATTTCAAGCATTTTATCTGCGTTATATGTTCTGTAAAAAAATGTCATATCTGCGGCATATTCGCCGATACAGATATATCGGCAACAGGCTCATATCGACCGATAATATCGGCAAAACGATATATCGGTCGGGCTCTAGTACGATATTCATTCTTTAATTACAGAATAGCATTAATGGATAATTTTCAAGTCGTAGGCTATGTTTAGGACAACTATGACTCTGACTTTGCTAAAACAGAAGATTCATATCATGGCGACTGGCAAGTGCGAGTCTCTGTGTATTCATTTTGCTGTGAAAACTAATGTGTTACCTTACATTAGTCCGTCACTGTTAATAAAATCTATGAAATTCTGTCATTACTTGTATGGAAAGTAATGTAGTTATTTGTGCATCAAAAGGTGCACTTTTCTCAAAGCGTGTGCAAGAGAAGCCAGATGATGCTGCATTGTCCTATATGTAAAACTGATTCTTTTTTTGTGAAAATGACAGACCGTGACGATTTGTCAGTGTTTTTAAAATTTGGTAAATGACACATTTTTTTGGTTGTCGCATTCTCTGTGTGTAAGTGCATCAGGCTGAAATACTTAGGCAATTCATTGTCCATTTGTCTTAGCTGCATTCCTGGCCCTTGGGGCTTTTTAAAATCCTGCGTCTTTTACGTTAACCTACTATTAACACAGTGCTACATTTATGAATATCAGCTGCTTGGATGTGTGCAGCTCTCCATTTCTCTCCAGCCAGAGTGGCACTTTGCTATGACTGGCAGATTAATTATGGAGTACTTGCATGCGTCCCCTGTAGACGGCTGAGCAGGGGAGGTGGGAATCTGCCCTCATGTAAAGCAATGAGACTGGTGCTCTGAGGACATAGCACCCTGGCCAATGTGTATCTGCCAGACCTCGTTACTGGAACAGGGCTCCTCCGACGCCTCAGATCTCCCAGTCTGTGTGCAGTGCACTGCCTTAAAGGAGCCTCTCTGGCAGGCCTGAGATTAGCGCTGGTATCTGACACGCCAGGATGAGCGGCGGTCTCACTGTGACAAGCCCTGATCTGCTGCAGGCTGTAATAAGCTGAACAATGCGCTTGGCTGGCAGTGTGCGTAGCGGAGCGATAATTGACACATCCTAAAAATGCGAGTAACGACTGGGTTATTAATGCTCTCATCCTGGGGGTGGTTTCAGTGCAACCATTAAGCCTTTAATGGAGAGGGAAGACTGACATTTAAAAGCTGTTGCTGTTACCTACTTTTCCATTTAATGAAGATGAGTCTTCGGGCCGGCCGCAGCGAACAATTACAGCACTCGACATTCAGGCAAAACAATGAGCCGTTGCTATTTTAGTTATTCTTGTTTTCAAAAATAAATCGAGATCAGTGCCTGGGGCGTTGGAAAAAATTAGGAATCTCCTTTTTACTCTGGGGCAGGTGAGCATGTTTCCCACCCCTCCCTGTTTTCCCTTTCATGATCGCTAAGACAACACAAGCCTTTCTACACGCCGTAATAATGTTGTTGATATGGAAGACATGGCCAGAGTTTCTGTTAGGAGTAGAAAAGCCAAGGGCTTGTTACTAGGTTACATCACTGTTGTTGTTGTGAAGCAGTGTGCCAGGTCTTCAGGCACTGTGGAAGGAGCTCACAGAGAGTGATTCCCCTCTGCCGAAGCCAAGTTACCATCCCCCCAACGGGGCCTTCTCCACCGCAAGTCTGCTTACTAATCCACACATCCATGTATACACGAGTTTGCTCGCGTTTGTTCCGTAATGTAAATATTTATTGTTCACACTTTGACTCATAGAAACGGCGTCTAAGAGAGCATACGGCATGCCAAAGCAATTAACGTTTCTCTTTTAACTCTGTGATCGGATGATATTGAGTTTTGGAAGGAGATTACTCCCCAGTAATTGTCATCTTTGAATTACAGTAGGATCGTATTTGCCTTTGTATATTTTACCTTGAGAATTATCAAGCGTTTCTTAATGCAGTCCATTAGACGATGAACATTAACGCTCAGAGCATTTGCACAGTTTGTGAGTTGTTACTAAACCACTCTTTGTTTCAGCATGGCCTTATGAGTAAAATCTACCTTTTGCATACAACTAACATTACATCATAGTTTTTTATGATCATGTTATAGTATAGATGCAATTATATTGATACAGTTTATATATATAATATATTAATATATATATATTATATATATATATATATATATAGATATAGATATATATATATAGTTGGTGTCAAAATTAGCGCTAACGCCAGGCGATACATTTTTTCAGTTTTTAACGCGCTAAAAATTTTAACGCATTACGCGGTGCGGGGCTAGGGTGGGCCACCACACTCACAACCTGCTGCTTTTGGCACTTTTTCCCTTGACAAGAATGCATTTATTCATTCACCAAACGACCTTTCAGACCAGAGCGCTCCACTTCACTTCAGCAGCATGTGCAGTCAAACGATTGTGCGGAAAGTACTGTGCTCACAGCTCCGGCTCTTCATTGCACACCAAAGTCGCCGTCGCGCAGCTGTAGCCTGTATCCTTGCATATCAAGCGGGAATAAACTACGTCAATGCCAAGACGTGGTCAGTTATGTCATGAAGTTACTAAAAAGGCGATTAAATCTGCCTTAAATCTGTGCATGCATGTAATATATTTTATTTGAGTCACATTTAAGCACATGTCTCTGAAAAGGTTTTCAAAACTTTGCCTGGATCAGCCCAGCACTGTCTCCCTCATCTAACACACCTGATTTAACTCGTCAGCTCTTTAATAGAGACTTTAAGACCTGAAGTGGGTAAGAAAAGGTAAAGAGATTTGAGAGAAAATATGACGCGTGTCAGATCGGCTTCACGTTCAGCAGCGGCAGCTCTTAAAAAAACAGCACCCAAAATAACCTATTAACCTGCTGTGATGTCTGTTCATCAAAGAAGAAAAAAAAGGAAAAAAAAATTACTTTTATAGCTTTAAGGATTTATCTATATTTAATTTAGTGTTTGATAACTTAAAAATGTCAATTTCTATATATTTCTGCTGAAGGACACAGGTAAATATGACATTTATTATAATGGTTTTATGTGAAGATTGTGTAAAGTTCACTTAATTAGAAGTTTTTTTTTTAAAGTGAATAAATGTAAAAAAAAAATTTATAGCGCTCATATACTGTAAATTTGAATGCTGTAGTCATGGTTAAATATGGTGGGGAGGGGGCCATTATAGGGAAATCTATTTGTACATTGATCCTGGCTTCAGTCATAAAGATGCCAGTAAACAAATATAAAACATATACTGTCTTTGTTTGTACATTAATTGAATGTGAAATTATTGTAATATAAAATTATATTTAAAAACTTGAATGTTAGGTGGGATTAATCTCGATTCATTTCAGAAAAAAATATATATGTATATATACATATGTGTTTATGTATGTGTATATGTATATTTGTAGAACACCAAATTTTTTTTTCGTGTCATACAGTAATAGTTGTGAATAGGTAAAGGTTTACTTATGCAACCAATAACATTTTACAAATACATTTATTGTCCTATGCCTATATGACACCACTTGAGCATCCACTATTTTATTTTTTTATTTTTTGAAGCTGACTGCAGTAATTATACAGACACTAATACAGTCCTTCATTATATTTTTGAATTATTGTTCTTTAAGTTTAGTTTAAGCATTTGATGTGTTTTATCATTTAGTTTTTTTAATCTTTCTTTTTTTCTTATTTTATTTAGTTTTAGTTTTAGAAATACTCTTATTTTAGTGTCACTTAGGCAGGACATTTTTTGTATTGTTTTGTTTTGTTTTTAGCACCTAAAACACTAAAACATTTAACCTTGTGTCATATGGGGTGTATCGATTATAGAGGTTGACCGATAGTGGATTTTACCGATACTGATAGCTAGTTATGCACCACAACGCACGATACAGATTAATCACGATCTTTGAAAAAAAAAAAAAAAAACAGTCTGAACCATACTTTTTAAATGAATAAAAATATTAATATTAATTAAAAGTTAGTTTATAGTTCATTAATGTTAACAGATGCAACTTTAATATTTAAAAATGTATTAGTAAATGTTGACATTAATACACTAACAGAGAAAAATTATTCTACATCTTTTATCAACCTTAGTTATGTTATAAATGGAGTCTTATTGTAACATGTTTCCGTTTCCATTTAATTTCAACAGTCATGCTTAAAGATGGCCATCTTTAAAAATCTACACAAAGGCAATAGCATTGAAATTACATACATATGGATATTGTATACTCTCACACTTTAACTGCTTCTATTTTAGAACACTTTATTGTCTAATCAAAACATAATTTAGTCACACACAAGGCAAAAGCGCAGCGTAGCGTTCAATTCAAGCGGCTCTCTAAAACTGTTTATTTAATCACCAAATGGGCAAAAGTTTACTTCAAGAGTGAACAAAGTGGCACAGATGATTTTGAAGTTCGGTGTTTAAAAAAACCCCCAGAGCAAACGGAAAGAGAAAGTGCAATCTATTTTAGCTCTATAAATGAAGCATACTTTAATTGAGCCACAGAAAGACAAACGTTTTGCAAAAAAATGCACAATACACAATCTTCCAACCTAGGATGAAGTCATTATGTACATTAACAACGATTTGCGACAAATATAATGTAATTTAATGGATAACTGTGTGAATGAGCTCTGTGGCGCAGCAGGATTTCTGTCGGCTGAATTGAACATATCAGTTTGCTTTCTCACGTCACAGCTTTAAATCTGTAACTTTGCTGGCTAACAAAATTCGTTATGTGGACCTGCTGGATATAACTAATGCAATGCTGGGAACCATAGGCGTGCGATAGTGAAGAGAAATGCGATATTCGATATGAGATCCGATATTGTGTAAAATCAATTTCAATTATATTTTAAAATATTTAAAAATGAAAATTATATAACCAATTTGTTTCACGTTCTTTCTTGGAAAAGAAAGAATCACTACAACCTCTGAAAGTGACCAGCAGTGTTTTAGCATTACAAAAAAAGTAATGTCACAAATCAGAAAACGTAATTTAACATCAATGTGAACATACAAAAAAAAAATTAATGACACTAATTTTATATCAATGTAACTTTCCGTTTATTATTTAAAGTACACTTTAAGTACTTCTTCATATACCAAAGCAAAAACTATAGTCTGAGAAAGTTCAAACATGATTAAGGCAAGTGAACAGTCAGTAAAAAAAAAGAAAGAAAAAAAAAAGAAATACGCAATTTACAAGCATAGATAAAATAAACAGTAGTATTCAGGTACAGAAATTGTATAATTAAGTGTGAAATAACACCGCATAGTGTTCACTGTATGAGTTAACTTTAGGTTAATCTTTGTTATAGCTGTTTTGTTAACATTAGTGACATATTCACAGCAGATTCTAGGCTGCTGTGCCTTAAATCCGACTGCACGGATCCAGTTACTGATACACATCCGATTTTTTTTCTCTCAGCTTGTTTACATTCATTTAAAACAACTGACTGCGTTTACGAGATGATCGTCGAGACGGGTAACTATTGAACTATTCTGTGTGTAATGTGTCTGTTTCAACCATGAGGAGATGCGAAAGACAAATGAACTCTGTGTTCGCCTAGCCATCTGCAAACGCGTCTCTCTCTCCTCTGGGGTGTGTGTGTGTGAGGTGTGAGGCGACAGCAAGACGCGACGGCCAAGAGGTTTTCCCTGCACTTATTGCACTTAACTCTTTTTAACTTCAAGCAATTCTCTGCTATATGCGTCCAACTAAAATTTTATTTGATTTAGTACATTTTAAATGATTCAGATATCGCACGCCCTTGTGATATGCATATTGCGATATTTGCATTTGCGATATTTCGATAATTTCGATATATCGTGCAGCCCTAGTAACAATCGTGACATATAACATTTGGGTCGGACTTGCGTCTGTTTTGGTCACATTGTTTTAACCGCTTGAGGTAACACTAATGTTCGCGTCCTCTCAGCCTTGAAAGCAACTGCTGCTCTTTCACTCAAGTAAATCTAGTCGACAAATTAAATAATGTAGTACTATGAAAACATGCACTATAGAGCAGGGATCCTCAAATGTGGTCCACGAGATCCACTTTCCTGCAGAGTTTAGCTCTAACCCTAATCAAACACACCTGAGCGTGCTAATCAATGTCTTCAGGATCATTAGAAAATCACAGTTACATAAGTTTGATCAGGGTTGGAGCTAAACTCTGCAGCGTATTGGCCCTCCAGGGCAAGATTTGAGGAACTCTAGTATACTGTATACACACCACTTTTTTTTGTCTGTTTTAAATCTACATCTGAATTGTCCCGCTCTGTGCAGCGCGCAGTGTCACATGTCAAAACAAACAGCACGTTTTGTCTGCTTCCACTCACGCTCGGTGCAAATTAATCAGCAAAACTGATCAGTCGATCGACCTCTAATCGATTCGATTCGGTTACGGTTCAGAGGGTAACGATTTGATTATAAATTATATTAACAATGCTTTACACTCCCCCTCCCCCATTTTAAATCTGTTTAACAGAAGCATGCATGTAGAAAAATAGATATTAAAGACATATAATCAAATGTAAAAAATAATCCCTGCATAGTTTTTAGTGTATTAATTGCAAGTAAATTGATTATTATTAAAGCTGCAGAAAGTTATTCAGTCAAGACCAGTCAAGAGTGTTTCCCCATTCCTTTTGTTGTTTGATTAAAATAAGGGTCATTCTGTGTCAAATAAACCAAATTTCAGAAACTTCCCCCTGTCAAATTTTTGATTTTGTCAATATTTTATCTGAAGAAAGATAAACATTTATAGCGATGAAAGCCAAAATACTAAATGTCATGGATGTATATTTACTGAGTAATCCACTATTTTGAAGGGGGGGGGGTGGTGGGGGTCAATGATTACTTTTTCTCATGAGATTCATAGCCAAATAACAGGAGGGTAAAGATAACTTCAGAAAGATTCTATTGAGATTCCAATATTGCTGGAATGGGAGCAGATAGTGCCATAAAAATTAAGACACCAAAAGAAAAATTTGTTAAAACCCAAAATCTAAAATGGCATTAAGACATCTGTAACGTTTCAGGCCTGTAAATATTTCAGGAGTTACAGGCCTGCAAACATTTTTCCCATTTTTGAACAATCACTATTGGCATGTAATGCAACAAAGATTGCTAAAGTCAACAGGTTTTACTAACAGGCCTACCAATCTCTGTGTAAAAATAACAATGATGCTGGGATCTTTTTTACCCCCCTGTAATTTGGCTCCGGATCTCGGGTGAAAATTGTCATTTTGACCCCCCACTACAAAACAGTGGACATCCATGACATTTCATATTTTGGGTTTCATTGCTATACATTTTTGTCTATCTTCAGAAAAATATAAACAAAATCAAAAATTTGAGATTTGGTGTTGAGTAGATATAATGTTATACATCACAGTAGGGATGTAACAATTAACTGCGAGCCGGTTGAAAATATGTGACAATTGAAATCGGTTGAGATGCTAAGCAAATCGCGATTCATTAAGGGGTAGGAGTTTATAAGAATGCATGTCTGAGGGGAACTTACTGTCTTTAGAAAAGTTTAGATGGTATTTTTTTTTTTTCATCTTGCCTCTGTATAATGCATATTAAAGTTCATAAGTGCAGCGCTGCTTTGTTTACAGCAGAAACCAGGAAACGCTTTAAGCACCACCTGCTTAGAGAGTGAATCTGCGTCTCATTCAGCTCATCTGCTGTTTCATGCCGATATTTTTTATGTATAGTTTCACAAAACTGAAGTAAAATCATTCTGTTTTTGCTTCAAATTTCAAAATTATACAATCTAATTTAGATTAAAAACTGCTCATGTTGCATGTATGCAGCATCTTTGTTTGAATCATGATTAAAATGCAGTGTTGCCTCTAATTTTAAATGACAAGAGCACAGACCAAATCCTTTTTTTTTTTTTTGTTTGTATGAAGATATTTATTTTATTTGTGTTTCTTATTTGTTTGATTTGGGGCTTGTTTTAAAATGTCTATTTAGTTTGGTTATTTACATTTACATTATATTCAATTTAGTCATTTAAGCAGACGCTTTTATCCAAAGTGACTTGAGGACAATAGAAGCAATCAAAACCAACAAAAGAGTAATTATATGCTATAAGTGCTATATTAGTATATTTGTGTTATATTTCAATTTCACAAAGAAACATGCAGCATTTTGTCCAATGCAATAATAAAAGGACACATTTATTTTATAATTTGTCTTAAATCTCATTTTGTAAAATAAATAAATTGGGAATCAATCGTGAAATCAAATCGTGAATCGAATCGTGAGTTGAGTTGAGTGAATCGTTACATCCCTATTGGTTTATTTGTGGTGGCCCACCACAATAACAAAACTGACCGCCACAAATAGATTTTCCAAAAGGTTTTGACTTTGTTGAATAAACATGAGCACTGCACGTTTCAAAATTAAAATGCAGCGCTGGTGTTTTTATATGAATGTATCTTTTTTGAAGGAAACCGTTTGTCTTCAGAAAAGTTTTGATGTCATTTTTCATTTAATCTTTCCTATAATGCCTGATAAAGCAGCATTAATGAGTGCATCCCTGCTTTGTTTACAGCCGTTACCGGGAAAAATGCTGTTTCTGCTGCTTCTAAAGCGCCTCCTGCTGGCAGAGAATAAATTAGCATTTTTCAATCAGGCAGCCCGTCCAGCTTTATAATCTATATTTCCGCGGGGGGAAGTGCTGCCACATACGTCTGTAGTCTGTGGAAACACTGCGCAGATTTTTCCCCTCACTTTTCTGTTCCTTAAGACATACCATTGTTCTTACCCCTGAATCCTTACCTCTCCCGATATTTTGACATAACTGTGTTTGTATTTGACCATTCAAGCACAATAAAACACGAAAGAGATCGCGATCACATGCTGTCTGAGAGAGGCGCTTTCTGTGGCATTCTCAACCTCAAGTGCATCAGCAGTGTCCAGTATTCATTGAAATCTTCTTGTGGCTTATTGTGTCTTATAGCTGTTTAACATTACGCCCATCTCAGTCCCGCAGTAAAACCAAACATCAGTCACAAGTCTTTTGCTTCCTAAGACCTCTGCAACTTTTAAATATATAATACGCAGCGACTTTATTACAACAAACAGTAAACCACGCATATATAATATATATATATATATAATATATATATATTATATATATATATATATATAGCCTCTTTTAATTTTTGTGTTTTATTCAATCATGCAGATTGTCATCGTAAAAATGTTTATATTCTGCAGCTCTAGTATCAAATGGTATATCATTTAGGCTCCAACTAATTGTTTTCAGAAGAATTCTTTTAATTCAAAGCATGCATTTGTTGAAATCAGTTCCCAGGGAGTTACTGACTTTAGTAGACTGAACTGCCTGACTGGATGTGTGCGTAATGGCCACCAGCCATATCCCTTTTTATGCTCCTCTGCAGCGCGGGTCTGTAACTGAGTCGTCTATACAGGTGCCACTGTTAATGAGTGGAGATGCAGGCTGCATTTTACTGCCTGGCACTGCAGAGGTGTGCTAATTACCACAGCAGTGCTCCTGAGAGCAGTGCATTACTGGGTGATGTGCATCGAGTCAGCATGGCAACAGCCCTGTGGCAAGTAGGTGATGCTTAAGACTTGAACCTTTATCTGTAGATTTCATCATTCAGAATTTTTGCATGGATACTTCTGTGGTTTGTGGAATGGTGATGTGAATATTAAGTTCACAGAATGCCTCATTCAGTGTGCATCATTTGGCATTTTTGTACTGTATTAGTTTATTAGTCAAAACCTTAAAATACATTGTGCATTATGCACATTTGGCATGAACAGCCTCACGAATAATAAAATATTTATCCCAAGTCCAAATGAACGTTTAATCAGCTGTTTTGCTATTAAGAACTATAAGTGTTTTAAAAGTTCACCTGAAGTATATTAGCATCGTTGCATCAAAATCAGACTTCTTTTTAGACGAAACTTAATATGAAAGTTTTGAACTTTGCATCAGTTCTTTTGTTGCTGCTTTTTATATCTGATGCTTTTGTTTTTGATATCCAACTCCTTTATTTTGATCAATATTTCAAAGTTTTTCTGAGTGATTCCAACTCTGCTGCCCACAGTTTTATCTGCTACAGTTAGCTTTGGTGATTCTTGTGTAGTCTTTATTCTTTCAGATGCATAGATGCTCATATTTGATGAGGGCAAAGTGTGCAAATTCTCTTGTTGTTATCCAACATATCCATGAGCTGATTTTTTATTTTTTTTGTCTGAATCAACGTCGTGTTTTGGGTTAGTGTATTTTGAATAATATAATATATTTTTTTAATTAAAAAAAAAAAAATACTACCATTTGTCACCATGTTTTTGCTTTCACCATTTCATTTTAAATGGTTCTCAGGTAGTATAAATTGAAGTCATAAAAGTTGCATTCGTTATGAAAAAATAAGTAAAATTCTGTTTAAAATAGTTTTAGGTGATATTACCGTGTCACCACAGAATATTAATTAATGCCATCTACCCTTTTGTAGAGATTTTTGATATCAGTGTTGATATTGTGACTCTGAAAACCTTCAGACACTGGCTAACCTTTCATTTACATTTATGCATTTGGTAAACAGTTTTATCCAAAAGCATGTTCAGGCTATTTATATTATCAGTACATGGATGGATGGTTGCCTTACTTTTCACATTTATTTTGCTGCTGACTGCCTGGCATTGCTTTTGGGGTGGTTGCCTGATAGTTGCAACATGCAGAGGTTTCAGTTTGTCAGTGCAGTTTATTTCGGCAATCTATGTGAAAATCAGATCAGATGCATGAGAAATGGAGGAGTCAACTGCGCATAGATTTGGTTTAATTTAATTAGCAATGCCCAAAGGCGCTCATTTCCTGCACGTGAATGGCGAGGATGCTAAATTTGAATTTTAAGTTTGCACTTCATACAGCTGGATCAGAGGGTCTCATCCTTGCGCTGGAAAAAATCTTTTAAATTAGAGGGTCATGACTCACTTTTATGGAAATGACCGAATAATGAAAAAAGAGTGTCTGTCATAGCACTGGCCTCACAGACATCTCATTCATCAGATTTCAGAGGCTCGTGCTCGCTTTCTGCTTTTCTAGAGGAATTTCAATGAGGTTCTCGAGAGAACAGGGGAGGTATTTTTAAACCGAGGTTCGTCTGA
Source organism: Sinocyclocheilus anophthalmus (assembly GCA_018155175.1). Taxonomy (NCBI): domain Eukaryota; kingdom Metazoa; phylum Chordata; class Actinopteri; order Cypriniformes; family Cyprinidae; genus Sinocyclocheilus; species Sinocyclocheilus anophthalmus. The sequence goes on along the minus strand of JADLZN010006564.1, from coordinate 144,734 downwards.
ATAATATGTGGGATATTCCCTCCCCTGGTGCCTTCCAGATGTGTTGTCATTTTCACGATAAGACGTTCTATGCAAAGTGCAGATGGATTATGCCGCCTGACCATGTACCTATGTGACGGGACGGGCCTCACGCTTTTGCTACTATTTTAAGCTAGAGAGGGCAGCGTGCCTAAAACACAAGGTTGTTTGTTGGGTGTAGGGTGCAGCCACAGACAGGAATAAGAGACCATGCCGCACGACGACGACGACACTAAGGCCTGTTTACAACGGAGAAACATGGAGAGGGGGAAGGGTAGAGGGAGAAAGAAAGGGTTACGCTACCCTTAGGAGAATTGGAATTCTTTGTGAACCATTCCCCCATTTGGCTGGCAGTTGTGAAAACAATTCCGCAGTATTTACTCAGTTTGCGGCTCAGATTACAGTTGTGTGAGTCAGCTGCAGGGTGCAGGCCGGAGGTAGGAGGTGGGCCAGACGGCTTGGCCAGTCTGTGCAGCTCAGTGTTTTTTTATTAATTTTTTTTGTCTGCAGATCAGCGTCTGTTCTGGAGCTTCTCTCCAAAGAGAAACGCTGCCTGTTTGAATGTGCTAATTAAAATGACATTGGTTCCAGCTGGAGTGGTTCTAACTATTGAAGTGTCGGCACGCTTCAGAAGTGATCGCTCATATCCTGACAGTGTCGGGCAATATAATGATCCCCTCTCTCGCTTTTCTCCGCAGGTTTTGTTTTTGAGTGACGCCGACAAAAACCGTGATCTGAGGGAGCCCCTGCATTCTCGCCGCACCGGATCATCACCCCTCCTTCGCCGCCGCCGTTGCCGCCACTTGACCTGCCACCATGACGTCGGAGCTGGAGAGCAGCTTGACCTCCATGGACTGGCTGCCACAGCTGACCATGCGAGCGGCCATTCAGAAATCGGATGCCCAGAGCACTCACGGGCCGGGCATGGCTAAGAAGAGTGCTCTGCTGGACCCCAACACCACACTGGACCAGGAAGAGGTGCAGCAGCACAAGGATGGCAAACCACCGTACAGCTACGCCAGCCTCATCACGTTCGCCATCAACAGCTCGCCAAAGAAGAAAATGACACTGAGCGAGATCTACCAGTGGATCTGTGACAATTTCCCCTATTACAGGGAAGCCGGCAGCGGTTGGAAGGTAAGAGGCGATGTGCTGTAAGCGTCAGTTAATTTGTCATTATTTGCTTTCTGCCCGTCAGAGACATTTGCATGCACACGAGTGACGTCCCTCCACTTAAATTCAATCAGTGTACCGAATCAGCCCTGAATTTAGTCAGAGGAGACTGCCAAGGTTAATGTGTGAAATTATTCTAATTTCTTATGCTGTCAAGGCTTTTTTTTTTCTTCCTTTCCTCGCCAAGGAATGTTGCGAAAATATCAAAGAAACAGCCACGCTGCTATTTTGCAAAGCACCATTCAGATCTGTTTATGACCATTAATATTTGACACAGTATCTTGTCTCTCTAGACACAAGAAAATAAAGACTCTTTTTGCAGACACAAGTGTGAGAAGGAAGTGTGTTGATATTCACCCAGCCAGATCCAGCCACGCAGGCCATAGATGAGGGAAAAAAACTGCCTTTCATGGCTTGTATTATTCATGCCAGGTGCCTTGATAGAAGTCCATTATGTTGGAGAGAGCCATTGCTGTGTCACCATCTCAAGGAGCATATGATATACAGAGATGAAGCCGTGCTGATTGCCTTTTAAAAAGCGGAGATGGAAATTGATATTAGAATGAGCTTTCCAATCAGTTGACATTTATTGGCAATAGAATCGGTAGCACAGCTTTATTGCAGGCAGACAAGATGTATGTGGTTCATATCCGTGCGAGACGCGACCCTGTGCGTGCGTGCGTGTGTGTGTGTGTGTGTCTATCTGTGGGTGAGCATATTTTCACACCCACCACCCTCTTTTGCTGTGCTGTAAAACGGATATTTATGTTAGTGTAGATATGAGAACAACACATGATTTTGTAAGTTTGAAAATCATCTTAAAATATGTTTTTAGATGCAGGTTTTATCAACTATTTCAACTATAATCAAAATAACAAATCAAACATGTGGCTCTCTACACTTCCACCCCATTGTTGTCTGGATTATAGAGCAGGAGAGTTTTTGCATGTTTATCAATCCTATTACCTAAAGTTTTCTTCCCTTCAGAAGCGTAATGCTATTTCCGCTGAAAAGATTTGTATTTGCAGATATATGAGGTGAGTTTGAGGGTCAATGTGGTGCTTTTACTCATTTAAAAGGAACCTTTTTATTCTCTTGCCAGAAACGTGCTCACACTTTGTCCGTGGTACCTGGGAAGATGGCTGCAAGTTAAATTGCTTGCTAGCACCTGTAATGCCTTTTTTGACATCAGCCTTTCTTTTTTCTTTCCACACCCCCCTCCGTACACATTTTACATGGTGGACAGACGACATAAATGGATTTCTATGTTTTTCACTGAATTTACTGAAATCGCTGTACAAGGTTGCTGCCCTGACACGTTTACCGTGAGTCGGCTTTCCATTTTGCTGGAATGTAGCCTTTTTTCAAAAGCCTCGTGGAAAGAGGCGACCCACCGCTGTTCTCAGTGATGGCTGCTAATTGCCACATTCCATTTCTATATCATGCATTATTACAGCTATTATTTTGGGGATCTAGCTGTATGTCAGTTTACAATGGGCCAATATGCATTCTGTAGTGTGTTAGTGTTCGTTTAAGCAGAGTAATGAAAAGTTAGATAATTGGATACAGTTCTATTGCTTTTTTTTAAGTTAAGATATAGCTGAACTCAAAGGCATGCTGGTCAGTCTGTGAAAGTGCTTGCATTTAGATGCGAGACAGGCTGAGGCACTATGCCTATGTGATGTGGAAAATGGCTTTCAGGATATCGCAGCACAGAAGCATCTCATAGGCGGAAGAGCATGCACTGATGGGAAAACAGATCTATGGAGCTGGTGTTAAGAATTGTATAACAGCAATACGAGTGTTTCTTTTAATAGATGGAAGAGCGTGAATCTCACTCCGACCGGCATCGACTATTATTTTAGAGAGATCCTTTGTCTCTGAAGTGCGCGCTGCTATATTTGTGCATTTGCACATATGCCAAGCGTGGCTGGGGTGAATGTAGGTCTGTGTGCAGTCATCGCCCTCCATCTCTCCACACCCCCCCTGAGATGTCGGCAGCAGGAATTTACGACCCAGCGCACGCACACGTCTGTTCTCTATGATAATTCTAGCTGTGCCAGAGAGATGAGACCAGGCTAATCCAGGCGGCGGCAACTCATTTAGTCATCTCAATAGAACTCCATTAGCCAACGCTTTTAAGAAATATCAATAAGTGCTGTCAGTAAGAATAGATAATTCATCAAGGTCAAAAAATATTAATACAGTATTAGGGGAGATAGATATGCAGCTTGAGATGAATTTTAGCACATTCTGTCTCTGCATTATGAAACCTGTTACTGTAGAGTAGGGTTGTCGCCAGGGTTAGAAATTAACCTTTTTTGCTGACAAGCCACAGTGGCTGGTAAAATGCAGAATTTTACTAACCGCTCATGTCCCCCCCACGCCTAGCTATTTTTATTTTTTTCTTTAAATTAATCTATATAAAATAACTCACCAAGATGTGGAATTGAACAATTTTCCTTTTAAAGTAACTTTTTTTACACTGTCATTGGCTTTGTAAGGGGACTCTTTGGATTTTTATAAGCTATCGCAGTGTGTGGGACTTCTATTCCTATACACTACTCGTTTAAAGTTTGGGGTAATTATGATTTTACTTTTTTTTTCAAGAAATGTTTTATTTTATTCCTCAAGAACGCATCACATTGATCAAGTGACACTAGACATTTTTAATATTACAAAAGATTTATAATTCAAATAAATGGCCATTTGAAAATGTTACCGCCATATTAACAGCTTGATAATAAGTTATGTTTATGGGTGACAAATCAGCATATTAGAATGTTTTCTGAAGGATGGTGTGACACTGAATGGACTGGGCCGTTAATGGAGTATGCTGAAAATTCAGCTTTGATCACAGATGCATTTTAAATGACATTTTAAAATATATTAAAAATAAAAAAGTCTTGCTAAAAAATTATATATTTTTTTTTTAGGATTTCATTAACTATTACTGTATTTGTGATACAATAAAGGTAACCTGGTGAGCATATGAGACTTCTTTCGAAAACATTTAAAAATGAATTCCGATCTCAAACTTTTGAACGGTAGTGTTTGTACTAATGGCTACCAGCAGCCTTTCAGGTGTGCAAAGGGGTGTTTTAGTTATTGGCTTCAATTTATAAACCTTTAAAGGGGTGGTGACGTGTTTTTTTTCTAGGCTTGCTTGTGTTTATGGGGTGCAGTCTAACAATGCTAATGCTTCGTTTTTTTAAAAACTCATTATATTTCACATAATTTACCTTTATTCCACACCTCTGTCCCTTCTCCTCTGAACGCGCTGATCATTTCCTGCTTTTATGAAGCCCCTCCCTCAGAAATACACGATGGGCTCTGATTGATTAGCTAGCCCAGTGTGTTGTGATTGGCTAAACCGCCTCTAGCGTGCGTCTAAACGTCCCGCCCCTCAACATAGCGGCATGTGCTCCGGTTGTATTGTAAACAATGACGTCGTCTATATTGCTTATCAATTTGAGCCGATTGAGAAGCAGAGGATATTATTAAGAGGATCGTGCAGAACCTGTGCAAGTACGGCTTTTAATGGTAGGCCTATGTTTTTTTTTTTGTTGTTGTTGTCTCATACTTTTAGATACGCTGTTATTTGTAAATGCTACTGCTTCTGTTAGCTTTTAATATACGGTTTTATTCTGATTAAAGTTTAATACAGTTCGGCAACCGCACACACGTCCATGTATAATGCTTCTCATAGCTATAGTATGTGAAAATAAGTGTATTCACTGAGCTGATGATCTGAATGAGAGAGAGAGAGAGATGCAGAGGGTGTGCAGAGCAGGGCGAGGCCAGGAACAGGATGAGAACGCTGCTTTAGAACATTTTGAAACTTGTGAATCCATTAGAATCGTTAGAAGACAGAATCGTGATTCATATATGAATAGATTTTTACCTGCTCCTCTAGTTTTCTCTTCCTCTTCTCTAAAGCAGCGCAGCATGGCCTCGCCCCCTTTGCTGCGTGTTACCGGAGGCGGGGTTTATGTAAAATTCTGGGTTCTTGACGTAACGGACCTGGGAAGTAACTTGTAGTCCCTTACCAGTCGTTTTTGTAGGCATTAAACTGCCAGATTTTTAAAGACGATATCTCCGTTTGCATTGAACTTTCAGCTTCGTAACTTTGCAGATATTGTTTGATCAAACAGCAACATTACACACTAACTAACATTAAAAAAGTGAAATCGCAATCAACCACCCCTTTAATTTAATTTTATCACACCTGTTTATATTCACTTTAAACAGACTGAGAACAACATATATATATATTGATCGACCAAAGTGAAATCCATAGTGTAGTGTTTTTTTTAAACTTACTTTATTCTTGTATATAATTTGTATCAAACAATCCAGTATTACTGCCTCAGAACAGCAGGGTGGTGTTCAATTATGTAGCCACTACACAGATTCAAGATATTGCTTTGACTGTCACCAAAAGAAATCATCCTCCATCCCTTTTGAAAGCCCTTACATAATACACTCGTCTTTGTCCAGTTCTCATAATCCCAAGTTATCTGCGTGCAAGCTACCTCAGTGAAAATAGTGAAAGAGCAAATGAGATTAATTTGCCGTCTATTGGTTTGAGAGGCTCACTGTTCCCAGTCAAACCCACTTGTCACTGATGAGATGTTTAATGCTGTCAAGATGCTTAGCACCCGGTCACCTTCTGAGTTTATGAATTATCGTTTCACCGATGCTTCTGGTGAAACGAAAGCCATCGCAACCCACCTGATCTGTGCGTTCCAGCATCCTCATCCCGTTTGACCTCAGAGCACTTATATAGAAGCTGTAGCGGAGTGCAACTAGGCTAAACCTCAGTTTAAAAGCATTAAATGTATGGATGTTAGAGGATTATGGAGGACCCGAGCCACGCGAAAGCTCTTGTTATCCTTTTTTTTTTAGAATTTTCAATCTCTGTTTATACAACAGGTTTGTAATCCGGCCACAGTGCAGACCATAATCTGATCAGGCACTCAGAAAACGTGCGGCGCTAACAGATGTGACAGCGCGGCCTGCTTATGATGGCTTTGCCACGGCAGCTGCTCCTCAGAATACACAATGCGGTTCTGGCACTTTCTCGTCTAATTGCTCCCTGATGATTTACCAACAGTGCTTCGGGAACGCCGGGTGACTTTTCAGGTCATCGCTCTACCCACTTTCAAACCTACCGTATGAATCTCATTGTGCTTGAGACGGCTCGTCTGAAGTGCGGCCAGAAATTCCAAGCAGTTCTTGCATCCTAACCAGTTTAAATATGCTTGAAATGTTTGTTCTTGAATCTCTTCCATTGCTACCGGCATGATATTCTCCCGTTTCCACACCTGAAAAAAAAGTGTGCAAATGCTTAATTCCTCACAAATGCCATAGCCGTTGATGCTCCAAAGCGGTTTCGGCCTGCGCTAATGGATAAATGCGGTTGCCGAGTTTGAGTCTTGCCCTGTTTAAAAAACGCTGTTGGCACTTGTGGAGTGTCCGGACCTCCTTCTTTGATCTCATTATGAAATGCAAATGCTCACCAACCTAAACAGATCAAAGGTTGCACCCGCTGTTGGGCAGCCAACATAATAATGGAAGCCAGGGGCGATTTACCGTTTTTTCCCTAATAAGTGATTTGGGGGACTGCTTCACCCCTCAAGGGCGTTATTTACTTGCGAGCTGGGAACATTATCTCTTAAGTAACTAAACGGGCCAAATCCCAGCTCCCTTTGCTTTTATTTAAATGTGGAAGCACAGGTATTGCACTCGTCATATCTCTCGACTCAGGCTTGGTGTGCAGGGTTTGGAATATTAAGATGTAAAATTGCTTCAGCGCGCTCTGATTTTCAGTCTAATCCTCCAGCCAGGATCATTACGCGGTCGGGCATTTCATTTTTAAATGTCCTCCTGATATTAAATTATTCGGTAACACTTTACAATAAGGTTCATTAGTTAACTACATTAGTTAACATGAACTAATAATGAACTGCACTTATACAGCGTTTATTAATCTTTGTTAATGTTAATTTCAACATTTACTAATACATTGTTAAAATCTTGTTAACATTAGTTAATGCACTGTGAACTAACATGAACTAACAATGAACATCTGTATTTTTATTAACTAACGTTAACAAAAACGAATAAATACTGTAACAAATGTATTGCACATGGTTAGTTCATGTTAGTTTATACATTAACTAATGTTTAACTAATGAACCTTATTGTAAAGTGTTACCAATTATTCAAATTGTAAGATACATATTGATAAAGAGTTGTCTGTATGTTTTTTTTCCCCCGACTTCTTTTTCTAAAAATACATTCACCTTACATCAGATTTGAAAATCTAGTGCGCAGTTATTAGGCCTGTGTTGTAAATATATTTAGTTTGCTGCCTCTGTGTTTTTAATTGTGGCAGCAGCAGAAGTGGCTGTGTTGGTGGTGGGAGTGGTGGTGATTCATGCCGTAGCCAGTTTGATCCTGCTGTGTGGCTGGCTCCCGTGTCAGGAAGCTCCTGCCTGGCCGCCCGCCCACCAGCCTCACCTTGCCCCATCCCACTCGTACCCCGCCGCTCACACAGAGTAGGTGGACAAAAAGCGTAGTGGCTCACTAGGTGGAGCTGGCAGAGAGGGCACTCGCTACACCTCGCAAAGCATGGAGTTGACTTTAGTAATGCTTTTGAAAGAGACTGATGTCTTGAATCATGTTAACCAGTACTGCTGTAGCCGTGTAACTGGTCTTGATCTATTCTTTGTTTTTTAAAATAAGTACTACTTTTGAGCACTTGGCAGATAAATCAACCATCTAGCTGAGTACTCTAGGGAGAGATTGTTAGTCTGTGTACATTACTGTTTGGGGTCAGAAAGAAGTTTCTTATGGCCACATTCATTTGATCAAAAATAGTGTAAAAACTGTCATATTGTGAAGTGTTAGTGCAATTTAAAACAACTGTTTTTTGGTTGTTGTTTTTTTAAATAAATGTTAGTATTTAATTTACTGGGGGCAGTATGGACTAAGGGGGTTGAGAGAGTCGGACTTGTAACCAGAAGGTTGTGGGTTTGGGTCTCAGGTCCGGCAGGAATTGTCGGTGGGGGGAGTGAATAACCAGCGCTCTCTTCCACCCTCAATACCACGACTGAGGTGAGACCCCCACCGAACCCCCAACTGTTCTGGACGCCGCAGTAATATGACTTCCCACTGCTCCAGGTGTGTGTTCGCGGTGTGTGTGTGTTCACTACCGTGTGTGTGCACTTGGATGGGTTAAATGCAGAGCACAAATTCCGAGTATAGGTCACCATATCGGCCACACGTCACTTCACTTTCACTTTCACTCCTGTGATGGCAAAGCTTAATTTTCAGCAGCCATTACTCCAGTCTTCAGTGTCACATGATCCTTCAGAAATCATTCTAATATACTGATTTGGTACTCATGAAGCATTTCTTATCATTATCAGTGTTGAAAACAGTTGTGCTGCTTAATATTTTTGTGGAAACCATTTTTCAGGATTCTGTGAATAATTAATTCAAAAGAACAGCATTTATTTGAAATATAATTTTCAGTCACTTTTGATGATTAATTTAATACATCCTTGCTGAATAAAAGTATATTGTAAAATATATATTGTGAGTAAGGATTTACAGAGAGCAAGAAGCCCATGATCCCTACTATGCATGTAGGTGTATACTTCAACTAAACATCAATCATTTGTCCTTCATTGATTGATTCAACCACATCTGCGGTGATAATGAGGCCTGTTACACAGTCAATACCTGACATGGAACATTTAATGCTGGGTGAACTTTTTTTAGCTTTTCTTACTGCTTGTATAATAGCAGCTGCCTTTCCATCAGACACTTAGGGGTTAAAAACAGAATCTTCAACTGAACTGATTTGAATGTGTTTTTAAATGTGCTAAAAAGAAAAAAGTAAATGTTGGCCCAATAAGTTATGTGCTTAACATTTTGGTAATGCATTCACTGTTTTGTGTAAGACATTCAAAGACATGCTTTATTTTGAATACAGTCACAGCCAAAGGGGTTGCTCATCCTCTCATACCTTACTGCTTAAATTTCTGTTTTTATATTTGTCTACATACGTTTTTCCCTCCTCCCCCACAGCACTTAATTGCCCTTGTTCGCTGAGATATTGTTTTGCTTTATCCGTTAAACACTTATAAAAAAAATAAATAAATAGAAATAAATAAATATAAATAAATAAATAAAAATTCAGCAAGTTATCCTGGCAGCCTTTAAACAAGTCAGCAGCATCGCTCATTCTGGCGAGGATGCTCGGCTCTTTATTAATTGAGGCTGGGATGACCTGAACATGGCCTCTCATCGCTGCTGTGATTTGGCCCCACGAGAGAGGAGCTGAGCCATGATGAATTTGCGCATGCTATAAATAGAGTCTGGTCCTTCGAATCTGCCTTTAACTCTGAATCTACTCTCTGAAATCTGCTTAAGCTGGAGTTGGACTGTCTGTCACTGCCACTGGCATTAAGAAGGGAAAAAAGGTTTTTTTTTCAGAAATGGTCATGCAGTTCACTTTGAAAAGATTTTCATCTATGATTTTTTAATTAATTGTGTGTAATGGATTCTCCTCTTCTCTCTTTTGGGCCTCCTTGTCATTGTTCTGAAATAATTTATGGTGTCTAGAAGGGGGGGGGGGGGGGGGTATTACTAAAATATTACTTGAAATAATCTGGTGTTCATATAGATCTGTTGTTATTTTCTGGAAATGCTGAATTTTTATTATATTTTATTGCTTATACCTCTTCTAAGATGAGTATGTTTTTTAATTTCTGTACTATTTTAAGTTAGTACAGCTTCGCAAAAACTTTTAAAAATGATAATATAATATAATATCTTTCTTTCTTTCCTCCTTTCCTTCTTTCCTTCTTTCTTTCTTTCAGACCCTTAGGGCCATAACAAAAAAAATAAAAGTAAAGAAGTAAACAAACATACATACTTTTACATACATCAAACACTATTTAAAAAAACATACAAACTTGAATTCCAGTGCTTCCAGAACAAGAAGGAATACCTTATGTTACTTATGCCACTTAAGTCCATTATGATTGTATTTCTTGAGTCACTTAATGGACACATGAAACTATGCATATAATTCCTTAACACAGCATGCAAAGTAGGAACATCATTAGATACAAACATTTGGCTTGCACTTATCCACCTTGGGAGCTTCAGCAGAATTCTTAACGCATCATTAAATGCCACCTGAAGCTTTTTCATTTTAGCTTTACTATAACTACACCATAAATGTGCCTTATAAAAAGAAGTACAGTAAGCTCTAAAAAGTGCTATTTTAACATCATCTGTACACATGTAAAATTTACGAGCCAACCTATTTGCCTGTCCATATAGCTTACAGCACTGGCGCTGCACATCATCACCAACATTTAATCATCTCTAATAATGTAACCCAGGTATTTTATTTTATTTACCACATTTAAAACTTGGTCACCTAAATAAAAATAGGGGAAATTTTGCTTACGATCCTCTTTAGTTTTAACAATCATAACCACACTCTTTTTAGAATGAAATTTGATATCATATTGATTGAAATTAATAAAAAGGGGTGACGATATTGCACTTTGCCGAACCCTATTTGTCATATAAAAGGGTGCCGATACATTCATACAACACCTGACTTGTATGGATTGATGTACAGGTGCATCTCAATAAATTAGAATGTCGTGGAAAAGTTCATTTATTTCAGTAATTCAACACAAATTGTAAAACTTGTGTATTAAATAAATTCAATTAACACAGATTGAAGTAGTTTAAGTCTTTGGTTTTTAATTGTGATGATTTTGGCTCACATTTCACAAAAACCCACCAATTCACTATCTCAACAAATTAGAATACTTCATAAGACCAATAAAAAAAACATTTTTAGTGAATTGTTGGCCTTCTGGAAAGTATGTTCATTTACTGTACATGTACTCAATACTTGGTTGGGCCTCCTTTTGCATGAATTACTGCATCAGTGCGGCGTGGCATGGAGACGATCAGCCTGTGGCACTGCTGAGGTGGGTTTTTGTGAAATGTGAGCCAAAATCATCACAATTAAAAGAACCAAAGACTTAAACTACTTCAGTCTGTGTGCATTGAATTTATTTAATACACGAGTTGAATTACTGAAATAAATGAACTTTTCCATGACATTCTAATTTATTGAGATGCACCTGTATATAACAGTAATGTAAAATCCTAATAAAAAATGGGGAAACCCCTCTGTCTTGTAACTTTATAAACAGCTTAGTGTTATTAATTCGATCAAATGCCTTAGAGGCATCTAAAAAGCACATAAATACTGTAGAATTGTGCCTATTATACTTACTAACCACTTCCTTTAATGAATATATGCATAAATCAGTGCCATGTTTCCTCTTAAAACCAAACCGATTATCCACAGTTACCAAATATTCTTTGAGCCTATCCATAAGGATAACCTCAAATACTTTTGAAATTATACTTGCTAAGGCAATTGGCCTATAAGTTCTATACTAGATATTTTATCAGTTTTATCTTTAATTACTGGCACTAATAAAACTGTTAACATAGATTCAGGTAACACCATGTATTAAAAATCCTGTGAAACACAAAGCAAGTGACACTAAAATGTTTTGGCTTGCATACTTCAAATGTTCTGCGGCTATCAAATCAGGACCACATGATTTGATAGCAAGAACACACTCTGTGCGTTCTTGCCACCACCATCCGCCAGCTTTCTATAATATAATGTAATGTAATACAAAACATGTTTTCAATGTGTACAGAAAAATATATATCTTTTTAAATTTTCATATTAAAATACCATTTCAAAGAATTTTGCACAAATTTTAAACTAGGTTTTAAAAAGTTGTTCCTTTGTTATGGACATTGTCTTTATCTACTCACTTATTTTTGAACGAGGAGAAAAACTGTGTCTATGTTAATCTAAATGGTTGAACATGAAGACCCAGTGTAACAGCGGATTTAACTGATCTAGACATTTGCGTGAGGAGCACCTCTTCCAGAACGAAGACAAATGCTGCACAGCCATACGCAATAGTACTTGCGATTTCAAGTAATTATCCATAAGCTGCCCATTTACTTTGCTTTCGCTTAAGCAAACCTGGCCCTTCTTGTCAATTCTTTTTTTGAAGACTCGAATTTAAAGATTAAGTAGGCCTGCCAAAGCATTACCAGTACAATGCTGAGTTTTAACAATAGGAAATGTGCCATGGCAGAAATGTTTCATCTCATTTTATGCCCATCTGACATGGTTTTAGCAGGCAGGAGCTGCAGACAGAGTGGCACCATGTGTGTGGTGTCACTGAGGATATGGCACACTGCCCAGGGACTTCACATAGAGCTCCCACATCGAAAATGTCATTGAGCTCCATGCTTTTACTATCTGGGTTTTGGGTGACTTTGGTTTGTCCAGGACTTTGAGGTCTAATGAGTTAGACCAGGCTTTTTTGATCCCATGCCTGTTTTTCCCCCCTTTGACTTAAATTCCCGCTAGGAAACAGCAGAAATTACAAGATCTCTGCTTCAAAGCAATATGTGTCTTTTGGATTATTTCATTTTTGCTAGAAATCCAATTTCTGTAATCATCTCGAGATTAGAAAATGCACTTCACAACGCTGGTATCATCATTAGTTTGTCGCTACAGTTTTTATGTATGCACAGGTGCAGTGTCCTTACAGAATTCACCCTTTACTCGGGAGAGGAGAACAGTGCCTCTTAGCAGTAGAGCACAGCCAATGATGGATGCACTGCTTTGTGTACAGCATTACCGGGGAAACCTCTATTTCTCCCGCTCTAAGTGTGTCCTGCTGGCAGAGAATGAATTTGCATATATATGCCACCACAAATAGTGTAAGTCTGTGGGAAACACTGTCTTTTATAATGACCTTGGGCCATATATACATATACTAGGTCTGTGTATCACCAGCAAAGTCACAATACGATACGTATCACGATACATGACTGCACTGAATTTCACCTCAGCAGAATTTAGAAAAACAGCTGTTTATTAAACACTGCTTACTATAGTGCCATTTCTAACTATTGGCAGAGCAGGCAGTTGACCTCTGCATTATGAAGGGCCTCCATAACTGTACCACAGTACAATATAGGTAATGGCATATGTTTCATGTTTACATTGTTTTTAAGCCATACATAATAATGTACTAATGTATAATATATTTAAACAATCATTTACATTGTGATAGGTTATCATGCACACATTAACACACTCTCTCTAGTAATGTAACGATTAACTGCGAGCCGGTTGAAAATCGATTCAAATATGTGACGATTCAAATCGGTTGAGATGCTAAACAAATCGCGATTCATTTAGGGGTAGGAGTTTATATGAATGCATGTCTGAGGGGAACTTACTGTCTTTAGAAAAGTTTAGATGGTATTTTTCTTTTCATCTTGCCTCTGTATAATGCATATTAAAGTAGCAGCGCTACTTTGTTTACAGCAGAAACCAAAGAAAAATGGGTAGCACAACCCGCTGACAGAGAGGGCACTTGCGTCTGATGCAGCTACTGTGTTTCATGCAGATATTTTTTATGTATAGTTTTACAAAATTGAAGTCAAACCATTCTGTTTTTGCTTCAAATTTCGAAATTATACAATCTAATTTAGATTAAAAACTGCTCATGTTGCATGTATGCAGCATCTTTGTTTGGATCATGATTAAAATGCAGTTGTTGCCTCTAATTTTAAATGAAAAGAGCACAGACAAAGCCTTAGTTTGTTTATATGAAGAGATTTCTTTTATTGTGTTATTTTAGTTTTGTTATTTACATTTACATTTTGTCATTTTAGCAGACACTTTTATCCAAAGCGACCTTACCAAATGAGGACAATAGAAGAAATCAAAACCAACAAAATAGCAATAATAGTGCAAGTGCTATATTAGTATATTATTATACTGTTATATTTAAATTTCACAAAGAAATGTACAGCATTTTGTCCAAGCAATAATAAAAGGACACATTTAATTTATAATTTGTCTTAAATCTCATTTTGTAAAAAATTAAATAAAAGTGTGAATCGAATCGTGAAATCAAAATCGTGAATCGAATCGTGAGTTGAGTGAATTGTTACATCCCTACTCTCTACAATTAAAAAAAAAAATTAGAAGAGTTCTAAACCAACGCGCTGTCTTCGAAAGACAGAAGCAGTTGATGTTAAGTGCAGTCACACACACCGATCACGTTGCGGCCGATCTCAGACATTCAGGAACAAACTTTTTAGCGCTGCCCCGCAGTTTTATCAACTAAATAGCTTAATCGCTCAAGAGCTACATTATCTTTCTCAACAAAGAGCTGGTAGCATCATTGTTTATAAAGGAATTAAAGCCACAGCTTTACTGTTAATAGAGAAATGCGGCAAAACGGTGGTAATTCATACATACACCGCTATCGCTCTCTCTCTCTCTCTCTCTCTCTCTCTCGTGCTCTCTCTCTCTCTCGCTCTCTCTCGCTCTCTCTGTGTCGTAAATGAGCAGTTGATGAATTACACTTTTCTGAGAATAGAATATTGAAGTGGAGATCGCTAAACTGCAAGCTAACCGCTGTTTTCAGAAAGCAAGCACGTTTCTCAACAGTGGAGTTTTAATGTTTTAAGTGTTCAGATACTTCTCATGACCCTGAAAAGTCTGGATGAGCTATACAACCAGGATGTATAGGCAGTCGTCTTTCTTTTCAAGGTGACGTGGGCCGCCTGTAGCAGTGGAGAAAGTCTGGTCAGCAGGCAGAGAGGGACGGGCAAAGCTACTACTGCTGGTTGCCACTCCTCTAGCCTCTGTTCTCCTTATCAGGGCCAGCTGGCTGCAAGGCCACGTCTCACTGCCAACTAATTGCCTCTGAATTAGACAATTAATGTGGCCTTGTAGAGGGCTGGAGTGTCTGACTAGAGGGACGGCAGTGAGCAGAAGGGTGCCCGGCCTCTCCTCACCTCAGCCATGTATTATTTATGGGTCGTTGTGCTTGACAGTTTTACATTAACTTTGCTAATGGACTCTATAGAAGGGTTGTGACTTTTAGATCTGTGTTAAGTTGAATACGAATGGGAAACTTCGTAATATTTTCCCCCCTTCTTTGTCAAAGCACAAAGAATCTGCTTTTCTGTCTTCTCGACTGCAGTTTAAAGGAGCGTGTTGCCTGAAGGGAAAGCCGGTGTATGAGCTTCAGATGGATAAAGGTGTAAAAGACGGGTCCCTGTCCACCCTCGGCACCCTCTTTGCTGCTTCTGCTGTTCGTTTCTGTTGATTGATTGGCTGCCTCTGTTGTGTGAGGGATTCTTGTGTCAGTCCTCTGTCGTAGATGAATGCTGAGTTTCCCTTGGTTTGCCAAAACTGTTTTTTAGCCTTTTCTTGGAAGCGAGCAGTGCCGTTGCACCACTGTTAGAGCCTCTAGCAGATCGATTTTGTTTTCAAAGAGCCTAATTGTTGGCATTGACTTGAACAGTTGTATTCTGTTGATCTGCTTGTGCTGATTGTAGGCCACTAGCACAATAAAGTGTTCACATAACAGCCCCTGTCTTACAGTAGTGTTGAGAGATCGGGCTGCATTGTGCATATGTGAACTGGATGGTCACCTCTGCTCCCCTCATTAGCTCCATTGGTTCTAATAGTGGTTATTGACTGGATGGAGCTTTAAGCACCTGTAATATTAATGGCAGCTCTCCCAGCTGCGATGGATGAGTGCTGCGTTTGCTAGTGGTGCTGAGGACGCTCTTCTATTGGTGCTTCATCAGCCACTTGTGCGCAGCGGCCGTTCCAAACTCGGAGTTTGCTGGTGACCCTCACATATTCAGGCCTGCTCCCATTTTGTTAACTGTTAAATCTGAAGCACCAGTGAATATTAAAGTTTTTTGGACATTTGGAGCATACTAGATGTGGAGATAAAAAAAAATAAAATGTGATATTGCGATACATTTGTCACAATATGAAATTGGCCCCCTAAGGACGGCCCTGAATAATATGGCTATTTCAGGAACTTTACATGGCCAAAACACATATTAGACGGCAATCGGAAATTACAAATACTCAATGGTGGTTTAAAGTGAGTTTTGAGTAAAAGCGGAATATAAATCGTATTTATTGTCTTATGTAGCATGATGTGTGCATGAATGGTCTGGTAACACGTGCTTTTGGTCATGTAGTATGAACCGGCTTCTGCATATGAATGGAGCTCCACGCAGCTCCCGCACTACTTTCCTGTTTGTCGGAGATAGTGGAAAGCCGGCTTGAAACGCAGTGCAAACCCCAGTATGACGAGGATCATTTTCATTTTAAAACAAAAACGTACTAGTGTAAATGTAGCCTTACATCTAAGGGGGCTGGGACGCATTCACACTACAGCCTCACGTGTGAGCCACATCTCTGAGTGTAACCGGTGTAAACTAGTAGGTGTGTTCGACTTGATGCAGACCGACTGTGCAGACCGATCGGTGTATTACAGTACCACGAGAGCTATAGAGAGCAGACTGCTCCGTACGCTTTCGAATCGCTCTTGTGGATGTCAAAACACTGATCGATCTGCGCCGCGCCGCTTCTGGTCGAATACTAGTGCTGCAGACTTATTGGCTCACTGACTTTGATGAGATTAACCCTGGTTTGTAACCACGTCGTAGGGTGGGAGAGGAGGCGGGAACCGACGGACATTTAAACAATTTAATAAAATAAACCAAAACCAAAACGATTGCCGCACACAAAACACAAAATAAAGTCCAGGCCTGGTCCTCTCTCGTCCAACACTGTTGTCACTCCTCCTTTTATCCTTCCGGAGCTCCTCTGTGGGACTCGAGACCGGTGCGTGGTGCAGGTGTCATGCATTAGCATTTTCTCCACCGGCCTCGCTCCGTTCCCACGGCTCTCGGCCCCGGCCCTCTCGTCACACCACTTAGGTATGGAAATTTGTACCGAACGACGCCGGAGTTTTTCGATACGCAGATGGAGAGGCCATCTCGGCGGTGCCTAAAAAGTATCAAACTCGATACCCAGCCCTATCCATGTGGCATGGAAAGACTATATACCTTTTGGTTCCATAATAGATGAGAAGAATGTGAAAGTGTTTTAAACGCCGTATGCTGAGTATCTTTCACTCCACTCTCAGACAAACGCTTTTCCCCCCCCTGTCTCTGTCTGACAGCAGTTTTGAGGCAGTGCTGAATAAGGCCCAAAAGTGTCATTGTCAGTGGCTGTTGCAGGATGCCGCACTGAGCCGGCTGATAATTAAGAGGAAGGCCTGACAAATGGCTCTCATCAGATTGCTCATCTGGAACTGAGAGCACACGAAGGCTTTCAGGGAGGATAAACTGGGAGAAGTCTCTTTGCTTTGCAATCTTTCATAACCTTCTGCGGCTCCTCTGAGGAGAGCGGAGCAAAGAGTTCTCTCTTTAAAACTCAACACAGCTATGCCACACATAAGTGCCAAGTTCTCTGTCTGCCGCGGTGAGATATTCCTGATTTTTACTGGACTAATACACAATGGCTTTTATGTTTTATTCCACCACCAGTTTGGGGTTAATTGATTACTTGCCTATTTGGAAATATTTTTGTTGTTGTAAAATTCTTTTGTGCTTTTGATTGGGAGACATTTCTGCTTTTGTTCTGCCATTGTCTATGTATTATAGAAACATTTACATTATATACAGATCACTTGCATCAGAACCTAAAATGTTTACAGCAAAGAATATTTTTCATGTTGGGAAATGAGAATGCATGTGTGTTGTTGCTGTTTGTGAGCAGGTAATGTCACAGAGAATGTTAGCTGATCATTTACAATAATGTTTAAAAGTTTAGGGTCGCAATTTTTTTTGTTTTTGTTTTTGAAACAAGTCTCTTATGCTTACCAAGGCTGCATTTATTTGATCGTGCGGTAATATCAGGGCCTGAATTTCATTTTGAAAAATGGGGGGGAATTCCCCCTTTAGGTGACTCTTATGGGGGGAATTTCTATTATTTTGATGGGGGAGTAAGGGTATTTTTTCAGACATATTTTTAAACTACAATCATCCAACCTAAATGTTTCGTCACCCAGATTCATATTTATATTGTGAGGAAGATTCTTAAAAACAACTTTGATTTCAAACTCTGAATTTAATTTATTTTAACTAAAAAAGACAAGTAAACAGTCAGTAATAAAATAAGAATAGATAAATGACAAGCAATGGCACAAACAAATACAATAACAAAATACAAATACAATTAACTGTGCTTTTAAGTTTTTCAGGTAGGTATGTATAACAGTAATATTCAGGTACAGAAATACCATAGAAACTGAATAATCTATTTAACTTTAAAACAACACTGGTTAGTCTTCAATGT
The DNA here is from genome assembly GCA_018155175.1 of Sinocyclocheilus anophthalmus. NCBI lineage: Eukaryota > Metazoa > Chordata > Actinopteri > Cypriniformes > Cyprinidae > Sinocyclocheilus > Sinocyclocheilus anophthalmus. The sequence continues at coordinate 126,202 of JADLZN010006564.1, read as the reverse complement.
ATAAATAATGACAGACAGCAGCAGGTTTATTTAGATTGCTGTCTCTTTAAGACCTCATGAACAGATCTAACTGTTACACATAAATTTTGTTTCTCAACTGTTTACATTCACTTAATAGCCTATAACCGACAATGTTTAGTATAAATCGACTGTTTACGTGAATACTCATCAAGACGGGCATTTTGACATAATTTTTGTATGTATTTGGCCATTTATGCCCAATAAGGCGCAACACAACTTCATTCTGTAGTCGCCGCTCTCAGATGCATCTCTTTGTGCACACACTTTGGGTGTGAGCTCACAGAAAGTGGTTTCACAGAGAGCTTTTTTCCCCAAGTGCTGAATTGAGCACTTGAATGTTTAAAATTGTAAGACTCAAAAGCACGTGCAAATGATACATTCCGTCATCTGTCCCGAGTCTTTCACGCTGAAATATTTGCGGGAATTTCCCACGTTACAAGCGCGGAAACTGCGGGAATCAGTAGAATTATGCGCAATTACCCCCAATCCCATGCCGAATTTTCAAGACCTGAATATTGGGAATGTTAAAATAAAAAAAAAAATTAAAAAATATAATAACATGTTTAAGTATACTGTAAATGTTCTGTATTCCGGTGATAGCAAAGGAGAATTGTCATCAGCCATCGCTCCAATCTTCAGTGTCACATGATCCTTCATCAGTCATTCAAATATGCTAATTTGGTGCTTTATTATTATTTATTTATTTATTTCGTCATTTAGCAGACGCTTTTATCCAAAGCGACTTACAAATGAGGACAATAAAAGCAGTCAAAAATAACAAAAGAGCAACAATATATAAGTACAAATGACAAGTCTCAGTTAGCCTAATGCACTACACGTAGCAAGGTGTATATTCGTACCATGGTTATACAAACACACCCATATACACACCCCACACACACCACACACACAAAGAAAAACAAGTAGATAGACTAGAAAAAATAGAAGCTAGTGTTGTTAGTTTTTTGTGTTTGTTTTTTTTAATAAAATAATAAAAATAGATAAATATAGATAAAGTAGAATTTAAATAGAATAGAAAGTGTTAGAGTTAGAGTTAGAGGGTCAAATAAAGGTGGAACAGATGTTTAGTCGTTTCTGGAAGAGGGTTAAGGACTCAGCTGCTCGGATTGATTTGGCAGGTCATTCAGCCAGGAGGGAACAGTTAATGAAAAAGCCAGTGAAAGTGATTTTGTGCCTCTTTGAGATGAACAATAATACGCCGTTCACTTGCAGAACGCAAGCTTATAAGTCTGAAGTAATGAATTTAGGTAAAATGGTGCAGAGCCAGTGGTGGTTTTGTAAGCAAACATTAATGCCTTGAATTTAATGCGAGCAGCTACTGGTAGACAGTGCAAATTGATGAACAGAGGTGTGAAGTGCATTCTTTTCAGCTCGTTAAAGATTAATCTTGCTGCCGCATTTTGGATTAATTGTAGAGGTTTGATAGAAGTGGCTGGAAGACCTGCCGAGAGAGCATTGCAATAGTCCAGACTGGATAGAACAAGAGCTTAAACAAGGAGTTGTGTTGCATGTTCTGAAAGAAAGGCCTGATCTTCCTAATGTTGTATAAAGCAAATCAGCAGGACCGGGTAGTTTTAGCAATGTAGTCTGAGAAATTCAGCTTATCATCAAACACAACTCCAAGGTTTCTAGCTGTTTTGAAGGAGTTATGGTTGATGAGCCTAACTGGATGGTGAAATTGATAAAGTGATGGGTTTGTTGAAACCACAAGCAGTTCTGTCTTAGCCAGGTTGAGTTGAAGGTGATGAACCTTCATCCAGCCAGAAATGTCTGTCAGACAGGCTGCAATGCAAACAGCTATCGTCGGATCATCAGGATGGAATGAGAGGTAGAGTTGAGTGTCATCAGCATAGCAGTGGTATGAAAAGCCATGTTTCCGAATGACAGAACCTATTGATGCCATGTAGACAGAGAAGAGAAGGGGTCCAAGTACTGAGCACTGAGGCACCCCAGTAGCTAGATGTTGACTTGGACACCTCACCTCTCCAAGATAACTTGAAGGACCTATCTGAGAGGTAAGAATCAAACCACTGGCGTGCGGTTCCTGAGATGCCATTTTGACAGGAGAATTGGTGGTTCACCGTATCAAAAAGCAGCAGACAGATCCAGCAAAATAAATATAGAAGATTTGGAAGCCGCTCTTGCCAGTCTTAGGGCTTCAACAACTGAAAGCAAGGCAGTCTCGGTCGAATGTCCACTTCTGAAGCCAGACTGGTTGCTGTCAAGGAGGTTGTTCTGTGTGAGAAAGGCAGAGACTTGGTTGAACACAACTCGTTCAAGTGTTTGCAATGAAAGGTAGTAGGGATACCGGTCTGTAGTTCTCTAAAAGAGTTGGGTTAAGATGTGGGTCATACTCCCGTCATGCTCCCGGAGCTGCTTCTGTTTACAACAGTGAGCGCAAGGTAGATTCAAGTGATTATTACGTTTTGAAAATAGATATTTTTTTCAAAAACGCAGCGATTCGCTACAGGAGGCCTTTGTTCACCCCCCGGAGCCATGTGAGACACTTTTTTTATGGAAGGGCGCTTTTTATTTCACGTCTTTTGGACAGAGGGAATGCAACACCCGCTGAGTGCAAGGAAAAGCTTGGAAGAGCCAGGACGTTTTTAAATATAACTCCGACTGGATTCATCTGAAATAAGAAAGTCATACACCTAGGATGCCTCTGGGGTGAGTAAAACGCAGCCTAATTTTCATTTTTGGCTGAACTAACCCTTTAAGCAAGGATGATTACTGTTCAGGGGAAGGAAGCGAAGATGAAACCATAGCAGATAGCCGGAGGGTGAGAGAGAGCGTAGGTTACGTCGAAAAGTGACATGTGTAGGGGTATGTGTTGTGTCAGGAACCATGTTGAGGTTAAGAGTGAGGAGGAAGTGATCCGAGGTGTGCAGTGGAGTAACGAGCACATGATCAGTGGAGCAGTGTCGTGTGTAAATAAGGTCCAGTTGGTTGCCTGATTTGTGAGCAGCCGTAGTTAATACTCGCTTGAGATCAAAAGAAGCAAGCAGAGTGTGGAAGTCTGCAGCCTGAGGTTTATCTAGGTGGATGTTGAAGTCTCCAAGCATAACTAGGGGAGTACCATCCTCAGGAAAGTTTGAGAGCAGCACATCTAATTCTTCCACGAAGTTACCTAGTGGTCCTGGGGGTTGATAAACAACTGTAAAATGGATTTTAAGAGGGTGGGTAATAGTGGCTGATTGGACAAAGGAGGCTGTTCATATGGGAGAGGGTACGATGACATTTCCCCTCATTAGAGATAAGCAGCCCAGTACCTCCACACCACACACGTCAGACGGGGGGGTGAGGAAAAAGAGAAATTATTTGAGGCTGCGGGTCGCATGTCCTTTGTTTGATCCACGTCTCTGTCAGGGCCATGAGGTTTAGTCTTGAATGACTTGTAATAGAAGTAATAAAATCTGTTTTGTTTACAGCAGACTGGCAATTCCAGAGACTAATAGAAAAAGAAAGTAGTGTATTAGTAGACATAGGCAAAGTGCGCAGGTTGATAGGATTGCACTGCCTACATTGTGTGATGCATGTTTTGCGAGTGGTAGTGATAGTAGGGATCTGGAAACACATAGTAAGAATTGGTTATAAAAACTGAAAACAGAAGGGGAACAAGTAGTAGAAAAGAGAATGATTCAGAAGCGATACTTATGTGTCTTGCCGGTGTCCCTGCTCGGTGGAGTCGAACGGTAGAGTCAATGGTCTTTACATTCTTCGGTCTTCACACGAGGAGAGCTTCACACGAGGGCTGCTGCGACCGCTGCCATGTAGGGATGTAACGATTAACTGTGAGCCGGTTGAAAATCGATTCAAATGTGTGACAATTCAAATCGTTTGAGAGGCTAAACAAATCGCGATTCATTTAGGGGTAGGAGTTTATATGAATGCATGTCTGAGGGGAACTTACTGTCTTTAGAAAAGTTTAGATGGTATTTTTTTTTATTAATCTTGCCTCTGTATAATGCATATTAAAATAGTGCTCATAACTGCAGCACTGCTTTGTTTACAGCGGAAACCAAGGAAACGCTTTAAGCGCCACCTGCTGGCAGAGAGTGAATCTGCATCTCATTCAGCTCGTCCGCTGTTTCATGCAGATATTTTTATGTATAGTTTCACAAAACTGAAGTCCAACCATTCTGTTTTTGCTTAAAATTTCGAAATTATACAATTTAATTTAGATTAAAACTGCTCATGTTCCATGTATGCAGCATCTTTGTTTGGATCATGATTAAAATGCAGTGGTTGCCTCTAATTTTAAATGGAAAGAGCACAGACAAAGCCTTATTTAGTTTATATGAAGAGATTTATTTTATTTGTGTTACTTATTTGATTTGGGGCTTGTTTTAAAATTTCAATTTAGTTTTGTTATTTACATTATATTTAAATTTTGTCATTTAGCAGACGCTTTTATCCAAAGCGACTTACAAATGAGGACAATAGAAGCAATCAAAACCAACAAAAGAGCAATAATATGCAAGTGCTATATTAGTATATTATTATAGTGTTATATTTCAATTTCACAAAGAAATGTGCAGCATTTTGTCCAAGCAATAATAAATTGACATGCACATTTAATTTATCATTTGTCTTAAATCTCATTTTGTTAAAAAAAAATTGTGAATTGAATCGTGAATCGAATCGAATGTGAGTTGAGTGAATCGTTACATCCCTACTGCCGCGGTATACTAAGCTTTATATATGCGTGAACAAACAACGAAATTTGTATATTTTCAGCTGGACACACTTTCCTGTTTATCACAACAAATGGCCAAGCAAAGCACACGATACTGACAAGGTACGCGATACAGTACAAGACCAAACGCGATTTCAGCACGTCTCCACACAGTAAACAAAACAAGCGTTTCCGACAACTGCACTAAACACTGAGACAAGAAATAAATACACTTACAAGCTGCTTTAAACTTCTGCTGAGTGACTGCTTCTCACAAAGAGTATTTCTTTACACTGTTTTGCTGATGCTTGAACACACTTTCCTGTTTATCACAACAAATGGCCAAGCAAAGCGCACGACACTGACAAGGTACGTGATGCAGTACGAGACCAAACGCGATTATTATTATACATTTATTATTGTTTATTATTGTTATTGAAAACATGTGAGATACTAAAAATAGCATTTATTTGAAGTCTCTCAAATCTCTGAGTATTTGTTAAAATTTTGGGTCAATTTAGAGCATGGGAACATATTCAACGACTGTGCTTCTGTAAAATTAGTAGTTGCTACTGTAGCAAGCCATTGGGTAATGGGTCCAGAGCAGGACAAAAGCATTAGCTTATCTCAGACCAGTGGGACAAAGATTGCACTTGAAAACTGATCAACTGGATATGATGCTTTTGCACATAGTACTGATTGACTTGCCTTTTGCCATAACACATTTGATAGGGACAGGAAGGCCTTAAATTTGCCAGGCCCCGGGCTTTAATCTCTCTGAAATTCTTTTTCATTTCTAATCTGCTGAAGCAATAATATAATTATATTGTATTATATTATATTGTTTTTAGGTGATTTTAGTGACCATTTACCTTAGTCAACATGTAAAAAAAAAAAATTTGCTTTAGATTATTAAAGCATGTACCTGGTCTTAAATAAATACATTTTTGACAGTCCCTCACTTCCAACCACCTGGCTTCGTTCTGGTGTGTAACGCCCATTTTTCATGATCCAATCTATTCACCCATGGTTTATTTCTCATTGAATATCTGGTTTGTATAATGAAGGGAATGCATTACATAATGGGTGGTTAACTGTGTGTCGTTTCATGTGCAAGTGTCTAGCTTTAGTTGATGTAGAAGGACATGTTTCTTTGTTTTGTCTACCAATCACTACAGGGCACAGAAGAATTGATTTAAGCTAATCCTCTGAATATCTTCTCTGTAAACCAGAGCAAGGCAGAATTCAGTGGAATTTGTCTGTCTTCAAGGTTGTTAGAAAATTACAAAAAACTTTTTTGTTAAGCCCTTAACACTGAAGTATGAACATGCCTTGCTAAAAGTGCAGCTTTACTGGACATTGATTAAAATCTCCAGACAAGTGCCTCTTTATGAATTTTTTGCCCCGTTAGTCAGAATTACACCAGTGAATTTCTTCCTAAAACATTTAAAATAGATCCTTATTAAATGTCTGCTGTTTTAAATTGGACTCTCTGCTGTTAATCTAAGGTAAGTACTGCAGCCTTGAACACATGCAGAAAACGATACAGAAGGTTTTGAAATCTCCAGAGAGAGGTCAGGTCGTATGAAATGGCTTGGGTCTTAAAAGCTCTCTTTGCTTTAAAAGCACCTTGGGTGACAAAGCCAGCCTAACTCAGGAAGAAAATCTGAATGAATAGGTATCTCTTGTCTCTTTTTGAACCCTGATCACAGTTGGAGACTGAGTTTTGTATTTCTATTGAAAACTTTTCACAGTTTATTTTGCAAAGCCTTGTGAAGTGTTTGTGACACAGCCACAGCTACACTCTTATGTAGAGGAGGAAGTCCATTTGGAAGACTTTCATTGCCACTTTCACCTCTTTTTAAATAAGAGGATCATGCAGCCAGACTCTCAAGATGGTTAAAGAGGTTATTAAGGCTATTTATTTATTTCATCAGCACTCCTGTCTCTTTAAAAAAAAATACAGACTTCCACCTGATATTTGACATAGTCAAAGGCTTCGTCCTCAAGGTTTCCTCAAATTCTTTACTAATTTGGTCAAGATGAAAAAAAATATTCCAGAAAAGAGTCAGTGCCATCATGCATGCATTGTCTGGTCTAGTATCTGTTCAGGGCTCACTTACCACGGTACTCATGTGTTATTAGTCTTATAAATTACCATACTTTACATGAAAGATGGGTTTAATTTAAACTCTGAATTAGTCAGTTCCCCAAGGTGTTATATTATTTGTACAGCATCTGCAAATTTTAATTATCGCAATACTTCACAGAGTACACCGCACGCGGCATTACACCATGCCAGTATTGACCGTGCCGCTTCTTAACGCATTCTCTTTGCGAGCTATTCAGATCTCGGTGTAATGGGGCTCTTTATGTTTATTGTGGTTTTCACCTTGGCATTCATTTTTGCTGCAGCTAGCAAAGTCTTCATGTTTTATTAAAACGGCGTATAAGCAAGTAAAGATCAGAGAACGAATGGGCTTTAAAAACGTTGCATGCCAACACACTGCTACTGGATGCCAAGAGAAAAGAGATCAAATACCTTTGAAGTCCTTGAAAAATGAAGTTGAAAAATCATTAAACTAGTCATCCACTGCTGCTCAATTGTGGGCTGTTTTTCTTGAAGCTGAAGAAATGGCGTTTTGCTCAGCTTTGTTGTGTTTTCTCAAGTGATAAATGAAGAATAACTTAATTAGTTTATTTGTTTTTTATAAAACAGATATATAGGGAACATACTGTGGTATCACTGCACTCAGAGGCCCAAGGTTCTTTATTGGCATAGACCGCAAAGGACCGTTAAATTTTAAGAGTGTACGTCTGTATTAATATTAGTCTCTGGTGATCGGATCACAAGTGGTCAGCGCTAAATGTAATGTAATAAAGTAATGGTGAATTGCATTAATGCTAGCAATTTGGGGGACTTGCAATTTAAAATGCGTATTTATATAAACGCATAAATATTGGCAATAATTTACAATTAGGTTCAACAGGTTATTGCACAAGTTATCTTGAACTAACAATGAATCTTTTTACAGTAATTATTGGTTTATAATTAGTGTTAATTTTGAAAACGTATAAATGTTAAATATGTATTAAATATGTAAAATTAACATTAACCACAATTAATAAATGCTACCTAATGCATTAAGCAAAGGTGATGAATGGAATCTTATTATAAATTTTTACTTTGCAGTGACGTAAAATTGTAAATATTTCAATGGAAAACATTTCTCGCATGATTTAATAAAAATCTATTCGTAATGTGTTGTAAATACGTCAAAAGCAAAATTACATTCAGAAGAAGGCAGAAAACCATGTGACGTTGCATTTGTATTGTAAATAGTAATTTGTCCAGAAGTGCTGAAACTTTTTTTAATACTTATTAAAATACTTTAAAAGAAAACAAGTGTCAATTCAAACCATACAGTTACATGTACAAGACTTGCGTAACTTATTTGTATGCCAATCAGTATTGTGCTTAATATTTATTGTACTTGGTGTCTTTTTGTGCCAGGGTCACCTGAAACTGATGTTAATACCAGGTGTGAGCAGTGCCAGAGTTCAGGTACAGCTCCAGTACGATGCCTTCCTGTTAGTCATTTAACAAGAGGCCCTCACATCTTAGCGCCTTATCAGCTCCAGCCTCTCTCACACTCAGTCATGCTGTCCTCATTGCTGTGGCCAAGAGTGAGGGATTCTCCATGCTCTTAAGTGGATTAAAACTGCACTGCATCCAGTTCCAGGCAGCAGTCATATGGCTTGTCTGTCAAAGGTGGGGGATATTTTCACAGGTTTAGTCTGCGAGCTGGATGGTGCGTTCCACCCTGGGTCCAGTTAAGAGCACCGTTTGTGCCTCCTCTCACCACATACATGAACAAACCAGCTCCAGCATCTTCCCACACCCACTACAAACACAGTCTGCCAATGTGCTACATTCCCTAATGTGTGTAGAGATATTGCAAGCTTAAGAAATGCCTGCGTACGTCTCTGTGTTTGCAAAAGGCTTGTCAGGAACTGCAGTGGGTGAGGAAACTTGAGCACGGTTTTCGGAAAAACCCATATGTCAAAGATATTGAATGCTTTGGAGAGAGGAAACATAAAATACTGTATGGGATTTGTGGGAATGTGTACAGTGGACAGAACCTGCTGCTGTTCTTAAAGGTCCCCTGAAGTGGCTTAAAATGTGCAGCGTTATTATATGTGGTGATGTAATTTCAACTGAAACAGAAAGACGGGGCGGGACATATCGAGCAGCTCTGCCCCCTTTTTTAAATAGCCAGTACCATTTCATTTATATCAGATCGGGCTAGAGCTATTGATCTCGGTAAAGCCGCATTTGACAGCTTATGACAGCCACAGTCTAATAGATTACCCCTTTAGATTCAATATCAAACTGTTACTAAAGCACTACAGTGATTATAATGATGCTGAGCATGTGTAGTTTTAAAATTGTGTCATTTATGTTGGTGCATGGCACCGGTGTTATCTCTTCTACTTGTCCGTGCTGTTTGTCTTAACTGTTTATCCTCCTAAATTTATCCATATCACAATAAAGTAATAGCATTCTGTGTAGAATTCAAATATGTTCGATATGTTTTGTGGTCTGCGCTGATTTGCAAATATGATCCGCTCCGTGCTATCGTGTCTCTAGACCGGAGCAGACTGTGTGTGTGGAGGTTGGCGTGACACAGCGCGAAACCAGACTTAATTCGCCCCAATCGAAAACATATTTACACCGTCTGAATCGTTCCATGTCCCCTTTATAGTGCAGTATGTGCCATTCACCATACAGAAAATACTAATCATGTGAACAAGTGACCGAATTCAGCCGCAGCTTCAGAGTCTATTTATAGTGTAGAGGGTGGAACACTTTGGATTCTACAGAGCATCTGATTCGATGTTTGATGAGAAGCTCAAGTGCAGGGGGATGTCATCAAAATTGTTGATCCATATTGGCGGAAGTGAGAGACTGTAAATTCTGAATGCTTTTATCTTCTAAATGTGAATTTTGTCTTTGCTTTGGAGCACACTAACTTATAGATAACCTTAAGGCTAACATATTCATACTAAAAGCCCAAAAACTTCCATTTTGATTTCATAGGGACTTTAAACAGGCATCTTTTGTAATGATGTTTGTTCCAACCAGACATTGGTGGGTGCAGCTACTCTGCCAACAAGGCGGGCTGTTTGCAGACAATAATGTTATTTAATGTAAGTCAGTTAATATTAACTTCTTGTTTTTGAATTGCATAAAATTAGTATTACGTTTGCAATCGTGCTAATATTCGGAAACCGGCACTCTTCCTCGATTGATATTGCTTAACTATAACATACGTTATAAATATAGAAAAACAATAAATCATACAGACAAACCTCACTTGCACTGCTTGAGAAAATGTCAGTGTGGTGTGACAACAGTGTTTTAGAAGATTGAGAACAACTTACTTTAAGATGCCTTTTCAAGGTTAGATTTTCCTTTGAAGCCAAGAGAAGTTTTGTTGCAGGAAACAAAATTGTATTGCACTGTAATGTTTCGTCCTTTTTCACATTTATAGGTAAAGTAGTCTTTGTATTTCCATGACAAAAATGCATTACACGCTTGGCTTTCTGATTTTCACCTGCATTTTTGCATTTTTGTTAGTCATGACTATTGTCTGCACCCTGGTTGTAACAGGCTGCACGTCGTGTTTTTTTGTTATTTTTTATTATAAAGAGTCAGAGAAACACCAGTTTGCCTCACTGGTCAAAAATGTTCAAACATTTTACATTAATATTAAAATAAATTACATTTAATTTCAAAGTAATCACTTTGGTAATCCAAGGCTGCGTTTACACGGGCACAAAAGTCAGATATATTGCTCACATCTGACACAGATCCGAATTTGTTGCACACGTGTAAACACAAAAATCCACACGAGATCTGCAACATTCAGGACACAGCAACATTTCAATCCCTCCCCCGTGAATTTTATAAATACAACAGCTTTGCTACCAAAAGCTACACTATATTTCTCCGCAATGAGATGACGACTTGGCAGCTTTTGTAATTAAACCAGCAAGCTTCACTATTAGGCTACTCGATCGCGCATTCCCTCTCTTTCTCGTTGATTTGTTCGAATTCGTTCAAATAAATAAAGTCTTACAGCACTACTTTATTTCACTTCATAATTCTACATCTAATGAGCTATAGATAAAATAACAAATGAAAATTACCATTATTTTCCCGTCTTTATCCATTCAATCAGATTTTATGCTGCAAAACATCCATGACAGCCGTTAATAATAATAATAGCCACTCAATGTGAATTATATTTATTATTTTAATAGTACGGCCATTTAAAACCTGAGGGTCTACCATGTGCATAGTAAAGCGATCAAATCATTTTGGGCGAGAATTAATGTAAACAGAGATATCAGATACCAGTCGTGTCTAAAGTGAATGTAAAGAGACGGGTCAAAAGATCGGTTCTGTGTATTAAGACTTGCAGTGTAAACGCAGCCAAAAATACTTAACGGATGTAACTGTACTTTGATTACCACCCATTTGAAATGTAACTATAACAAACATGTATTTCGTTACTCCCTAACCCTATATATATATATCTCTGCTCTGCCATCTAGAGACCCTTTACATTGAGACCTTCAGACGTTACATGGTTGGGGGGGTTTTTTTTTTTTTATTCCTGCAATCCAAAAGTCATCAGAAGTTCCTGGCCAATCCCCCATAAGTACCGCCAATATTATCATAATTTAAAGTTTCCCTCTGTGTCTCGGTATGTAGAGAGAGGATGTCAGGCTGGATTTGTGAGCACTGATGGGATGGTTCTGTTGTAACCTGGGCTCCCTGGGCTGAGCAGGCGGGGAACTGTGGTACGTCCTTGATGAAGAACTCCACTGCGACACGGCCTGTCCCTTTGACTCATGCTGAGCGCTTGATACTCGGGACGAGGAGGTCAGCCTGACCCACTTTCCCCCGCCTGCCCTTCTGTCATGTTGGGAGAGGTGGGCGAGAGGCCAGGGGTGAGTGGGCGGATAGGTGCACTGACTGTCAGCGAGTGCGTTTACGCGAGGGGTTAGGAGAGAGCACTCCTGCTGTGGAATGCAGGTACATCTCAGCCCACCAAGACAGTAATGGACAGGCACTCCCACAGAGCTCAGTGTCTGACCCTCTTATTGTAGCTCCTCATCCTCGATGACTCCTACAGCTCTCTTCATCCTCCTCTTCATTATTTCACTGCACTGCGGTGCTTCTGAGCTCCATCTGTAATATATGCAATCAAGAATAAAACATTCAGCAGTGTTAGCTGCACATCATTTTATGTGATGTGGAATATTTTTACACTCTAAGTCATTTGTTATGTTCAGGAGTGACCTGCTGACCTTTAGTTTTACATGTGCATGTAAAGATGCTGTCAGACAGGACATGTTTGTTAACATGTAGTGATATATAAGACAGACACTGGTTTCATAACTCATCAAAATTGAAACAAATTTTCCAGGTTGAATGCAGGGTCAAAAAAGAAAAATGGGTGTGTTTCATCTGTAGTTGAGAAGCAGGCACAGACAAGCAGGCCTCTCTGCTGAATTTAGACAGGTTACGTGTCCTACCTTAAGTGTGCAAAGATGTGAGGGATATAGCACTTCAGGTCAGTCATGAATAATCATGTCTTCAACATGAAATAGCATTTGTGACCCATTTGACTTCCTTATTGTGACGTGTTTCTAAATGGAATATGTGATTCATGGAGGGGGAAAAAAGATTATTTGTATCCATTCAAAACTGATTATATTGTGAAAGGTGAACTTTTGTTGTTGTTTTATACTTTAAACTGATTAGATTTTTATCAAGTTTTTTTGTCTATTTAGTTAATAGCAATAGCAAATAAAATTAATAGTAAGTTCAAATATTTTATCGCAGCCAGTTTAAATGCCATATTTAAATAGTAATTTACTATTGTTATTTGTAGTAGTAAATTTGTATGATATCATTCAATATTATAAACATATGCTTGTCATAAATCATTTTTTTAATATAAAATATGGAATGCAAATATTTATAATTTAAATATGTTATGTTTATATATTAAATAAATTTATTTATAATATATGTTTAGGATTAATGTACATTGTATGACAGACAGAATGATATATTTATTACTGAAAGTTGTATTATTAAATCTCATTATATCTTTGATATAATCATATATGTGATATAAATGTCTTGCTGAAATAAAAGAAACACATTTTGCTTAGTTTATTTTATAGCAAAACCCTATTGGTCATGTATGACGTGCTGCTAATGTTCGTAACGTATTGGATTTGGTAGCTTTCACTATACAGGATCCATCTGATAAACTCAGAGTGGGCTTTTACACACAAGCTCTCACATGACTTCTTGTGGCATGCCGTTCTGTTCTTCTCTCTCTCTCTCTCTCTCTCTCTCTCTCTCTCTCTCTCTCTCTTCCTCACACACACACACACACACACAAACACCCACACACACACACACACACACCAACTCAGTGTGTCTGAATGGCAGCTGGCCCTGCGGCTCTCTTGGTTAGTTTCCCCTGATAGAGAGTTGGAGACAGACTGGACTGGTGCAGTAGTGCTTATTAGCCATGTCTGTCTGCAGGAGCCCTGCTGAGCCAGCCTTGAACCCTCCGGCCCCCAGCAGAGAAAGAGGGAGAGACAGAGAAGAGAGGGGGAGAGGGAGGTTAAAGCAGTGGAGGACAAAAGTGAGAGCGTGACAGCCAGGGAAAGAGACCTGCCTGTCTGACCTGCATGTCCACTTAAGCTAGTTGCCACCTAACCCGATAGAAGGTAGTCACAGAATCATTACTTTGAAGAAGAAAGTGATCAGTTTCTTTCATTCAGTGATCTTGGAAGCCTGTACAGATTGCAAAAGCATGTCCATCTGATGCATATTTATACTAATTAAGAAATCGAAAGGTCTTGCTCCATCTGCCCTCTCCGACTTCAAGTACTCTTCTGTTTTATCTGTCAAGTACTCGAGCATTCAAAATGACCAAAGTGCACATTGCTATTACAGAGCAGGCTTACGTAGTTGACATTGTGTTTATTTTTTTCCAGGGAGAGACCGTGACGTTGTCTGCCTGACTAACCTCAGATATTGCAGTGTGTAGAGGTGCTGAGGCTGCTAAAGTTGAACTGTGCTACAAGATTAGGGTCTGTGGACAGATGTGTCGAGCCCATCAGGTTCAGCGACGGGTTATAAACTGCCCTGAACCGCCTTTGCTTTGTTTTTATGCGTGCATCTCATGAACTATCAGGTTCAGCTGTCCTGTAGAGCTCACCTTTATTGCTGCTAATGGTTTCGGTACTGCTGATGCAGTCGGAGTCTCCCTTACCTTGACGTGTCGTTCCCTTTAGTCCACTGTTAAACATCTAACACACACCTGCAATCAACCCTGATCATCCCAGTGGAAACGGCCTGTTATTGCCCTCATTAGATGTTATACGATAGTTCTTTCACAAAAATTCATCACATATTAACATAGATTGTGTGTTTGCTTAGCATTTTCATCTAATCTCCTCTCTCGTGAGTGTTTCTCTCACGGTAGGCTCGTTCCACACCAGACCAGCTCATGCAAAGATCCCAAAGCTTTTAAATCACAGCCATCTGTCAATACAATTTGGTCAAATGATTTCAAAACCTGTGCAATTCTAGTGTCTTAAGCCAAGTGGCTGGCTGAGCTCCAGCTGGAACGCGCCGAGCATTAAGGCATGATGTGCGTTCAAGCCGCCTCCTGCTGATTCATCCCTCACATGCTGAAAAATTACCTTTTGCTCATTAAAGAATTGTGGAAGTTTAAAAAAAATTATTTGCATAATTTATTTCCCACTGAGGAACAGGATGATTAATTAATTACTATGCTATTAAACTGGATCTCTCCTTTTCTTTTTTTTAAATTAACCTCAGGACATCCTTTGTGTATGGGACTTTTTTTTGTCACATCAGTTTTAGTGCATTCGGACATGTGTGGGAATCTCAAAAAGTTAAGTAAAAATCTCTGTGAAGTTAAAAATAGTTGAGTCAGGGGTTTTTATTATTGAGTTTAGGAGTCTCAATATTCTGCAGTCGTCCTAATCGTCCCGCATTTTTGTATTTTTATTTATTTATTTTTTTAGGCTGTCGTCTGCAGCAAGATGAATCTCTTTAATATATTTCTCTGGCCCGGTTGCTTTGCATAGTGCAGAAAAGATGACGCAGGCTTTGGGTTATAATACCCCAGTGTTTTATTCATATTCTCTTATTTGCAGGGACCCTACATGCTCGCGAATGCTACGCCGCCATCTGACAGCGCGCTATAGGCTGCATGTAAATGAGGGTTTTAGGTACTATTGTAGTGTAATATCATGCTGGAGTCTCATTAACCTATAAACAACCTAAACACTTCTCTGTCTCCCTTTTCTCCTACAGAACTCGATACGGCACAATCTCTCATTGAACAAGTGTTTTCTCAAAGTGCCTCGCTCCAAAGATGACCCGGGAAAGGTAAGCGTTCTCTTTTTCCTCCATATGTAGTGCTGTTTTATTCAGAAATGCAGGTTTTGTACATTCGTTAAATACAAAATGCTGCTTCCAGAGCAGATTCGGACGTTAAAAAATGCATATGAATCCTTGTGAAAATAGATGAGAGCAAGCACTCGCAGTAACGTTTTAAAAGCACTCTCCGGAGCTCTCTCGGGGAGAGGAGAAAGCACTTCAGCCCGGCACTTACTGCACGAGAGGGGGGAAGACCACCACCTGCTTCCCCTCAGTCGGCATACTGCTAGCCTGGCCCGCCGGAGCTAAAACAACCCGAACTGATTCACGTGTAGCCAGAGTGCAAGTGATATAGATCGCAAAATAAGCGTGCTCTTCTGATAACATGCGTTTCATCAATACATTATCGATGGACCCATCGGTTAACCTGTTTTTTTTTCTCTCCATATAGTACCGCCGCCACGAAACGCACACTCATTTCTCTGTATCCTCAGCCATCTTATGCGAGCGCATTCACGCACATACGCTCACAGCGCGACATAAAAAGAAGAGCCGAGGCATGCAGGGGATGGGGACTGAATGCTAATTTCATGTTTTGCTGTAATCCTCTGATATTGACACTCCTGGGATGTGCTCCACTAAATACAAAATAATCTATTGCTGGATGGATTCTATTCCGAATGCATGGCCAACATGCTTGCATCCCTAATGTTCAATTTGGAATTTGCCTCCTTCCACACAGCCCTCCCGCCTGGAAGGAGAACTTCAAAGCTGCGCGGGGCTCTCTTGATATGTTCCATCAATATTGTAATACGGCAGGAATATGGACCCTGCTGTTTGTTCGAGATAGTAACTGAGGCGTGTTTCTCAGAGATGGCAAAAACGATTGTTCACTTCACCATTGTGATCCGCAGAAGCTGCTGAGAGTGAGGAAGGCCGAACGTTTGCCCTTGAGTAGACTTCTGGTCAGAAAGATCTAGCCTGCTTTGAGACTCTCTTACTGATTATTTCCACTAGAATTCCGATTTTTAAGTTGGTTATCATTAAACCATTGCAAAACAGCACATATGTATATTTATATATTTGTATTTTTGGAAAGAAGTCTTTTATGCTCACAAAGGCTGCATTAATTTGATCAACAGTAATCTTGTGAAATATTACAATTTAAATATATTAAAGCAGACATTATTCCAGACATCGTCACATGATCCTTGAATATATCTTTACTGTCATCTTTACTGATGATCAATTTAATGCAAATCCAACCCTAAACTTTGAACAATAGTATATAATATATTTATATTGTTCTCGTTTATAAGTTGCTTACAAAATTAAATGTTATAAATTTACTTTACTACTACATTTTGAAAAATAGTCATTTTTAGGTGAACTATCCTTTAATACTTGATTTGGGATGGACATTGTAAAGGGAGATATGTTAATGTTATTTAGCTTATTGCTTTAATGGCTGTTAATTTTGGGGTTCAGCCGAATTTATAATCTAAAGAAGTAACCCAATACAATCTTATTGTATTGCCCTATATTTCAGATTCATGTAAACTCTTTTCATGGATTTCTTTAAACGTTGCTTTCTCTCTTGGGATTGTGTTGCAGCCTACAGATACTCCCCTCCCAAGGGTTTTCAGTTTTTCACGATTTTTCAGCTAATTAAAAGGAAAGCTACTCAGCCTCCCCTTCCACAGTGAAAGTGTCTTGCAGTAGTTTTAATTTAAATTACATTTGCTAAGTGTAACAGACTGCTAGCATTCTCAGTCACCTTCAGCTGTCCTTCATCGTCACTGCATCAATTACAGGAACATGATCATTTAAATTGAAATAAAGAACACGAGGGTGTTTAATACAGTGAGATTGTCCTGCATGTTATGAACTCTGCTGGTCTAATGCTGGAATATAATGCATAAATGGCAATGCAGGGTGAAGATCATGTTACTCTATTTGTTAAACTATTTGTTGGAGAGTAGCTGTACGTACTTATCTAGTCTGTTTGTGTGGGAGCACTCACTACCTGTAGTATTTAACATTGTTAGGCTACTCATGCTACATTAGAATTTATAAAGAAACTTTTGACCCTTTCACATGTGCGCACCTCTCAACTCAAGTGCTATGCGCTTTTGTTAATTTGCATAGAATAGATAATGTGTACAATAGGGCTGTCAAAATGGCTGAAAAACTAAATTCAAATTTTGTACTTAAATATTATCAAAATTCAAATTGTAT
Source organism: Sinocyclocheilus anophthalmus (assembly GCA_018155175.1). Taxonomy (NCBI): domain Eukaryota; kingdom Metazoa; phylum Chordata; class Actinopteri; order Cypriniformes; family Cyprinidae; genus Sinocyclocheilus; species Sinocyclocheilus anophthalmus. The sequence goes on along the minus strand of JADLZN010006564.1, from coordinate 108,734 downwards.
TCGAATTTAAAATGCATAGTTTCAGTTAGGGTGAAGAAAAGCTTTTGGCTTCTCTCCTGAGGCCACAAGAGGGTGCGTCACTATCTGCGGGGGAAAAAAGTGCATAATGTTTAAAATAATGCTTATAAACCAATTATAATTAAGTTGCTTAAACGACTATAAACAAAACAGCATCATGTATGTATGCATTGTTTAATACAAAGGGCGGAAAGCCAATCACACAGAGTACATTTTTCCATTTAAAAACGTGAGACGCAGTGGGATGGGGAAAAACCCGCCATAAAGTCTCGATATAGGTTTTTTTCAAAGTTAAACTTGCATTCATTTTACATAGCTTTCTAAACAGGCAGCTCTTTTGTGCGAGACGCGAGTGCAACAGTAATAGATGTCTCTCTAGAAAAAATGCATGAAATATGCGTTCTGTGTGAACGGATTGGTTTCAGTTTTGATGTAAACAAGATCTTCTCCACATTGATGTTCTCTTTTTCCGCTATATTTTTAATTAACAACGCAGCAGCACCGCATCTAGTGGCTTCAACTGGATAGGCTAACAAAAACATTATAATGCAACGACACTTACATCGTCATCGCATCTCATGCGCCGCTGATAAGGCTGCCTCCTTAATGCCGAGTTCACACTGCACTGTAAAAAGTAATTAGTTGAACTTACTAGGAAAACCTGTGGAAACTGATTGCCTCAAATTTCTCAAGCAAAATAGTTGATCATTTTTTGAGTTAATAAAACTTACTGTAACTTTGTATAGGTAACTTGTGTATATGTATAGGTTACCAGAAAACTTGAGTGTTGCTAACTCAATTTGACAAGTTCAGCCAACTTAGAGATGTAAGTTAAGCTTAGTGCACAGAACTCAAACAAAACAGTTCTCTTAACAAGTCTGCTTTGTTCACATTACTAGAGAAATGTGTGGAAACAGATTGCCTTAAATTTCTCAAGTAAGCTGTACTCAAAACTTAGTTGTTAATACAAAGACAGAAAACAGATTGTTAGCACAACAATAGGGCATTTATTTGTTTAAAACAATGTTACTTCAAGTCATTATTTTTTAGGCATGCTATCAAATCAACAATTTAACACTAAGAAAAATTGCACATACTGCACTCAGGAGCAACCTCCTGTTATGACACCTTGTAAATCTAGATTTACCATTTTCTAGACTTACCATTTTCTAAATCAATAATGATAAATCATGAACAATTACACTGAAAAATACTCCATCACGCCACAATGACATGTTTGTACATCAGAAGATTTTTCAGAGATTGCATTCTAGGTTCAGCCATTGAATGAAATCAAAGGTGTCCTTCAGTACTGGAGGATACTATAATTTCATAGCATAAATCCAAGTCCAAAGAGCAGGCATATATTGGGGAGGATTTTCCAAATCATCCAATACAATTGTACCTTCCAAAATTATTGCAGTAGACATGGCATTAAATGCAGTGAGTTAGATATGGCTCTAGAGTCCTCAGCTCAGGGATCACGGTCAATAGGCCGACTGACATCTCTTCTTCATCATAGTCCTAGAAACAAAAATACAATATGACAAAAATAAGTAATTACATTTTAAGAGTACATATTCAGGTTAAACATTTGCAAACAAATTAATATCTGTGTATTATGTTTAGATATAAAGGCCTTTTCAAACTGAGCACAGCAGTGGATCCCAGATAAAAATTAAAAAAAGACATTCAATCTGTTGTACAAAAAGACAAGACAAACTGAACAGTATCCCAGCTATACAATAATCTATTCTGAAACTGCTGCTTTGACATTTGAAAAGTGTAAAAAAAAACAGCATTTTGGTTCAATACTGACATATATATTCTCTTTTGTGTGATTTCTAAAGACTGACCAGAAAACCATGATCAAGAGAGCACCCTCATAGGCCATGTCTTAAACGAGTGGTTTTCACGTCTCTATCACTCATATATTAGACTCTTTGTTTTTGTTCTCTTGCTTATCTGATTTCTTTATTTCTTTCAAACCTCCTTTTTGATTTTTATATTTCTTTCACTTACCTTTATTCTTTTTTGTCCTTCCTTACTGGACTTCTTCTCTTTGGTGGTGTTTCCTTATATTTCCTCATCTAAATTTCAGACTCCTGGTACATATTTCTAGTTTCTTCTCACATTATTTTTCTTACCTATTTAAAAGGTTCACCCAAAAATGAAAATGCTGTCATTAATTACTCTTAGTAGTTCAAACCAGTAAGACCTCAGTACATCGTCGGAACACAAATGAAGATATTTTTGATGAAATCTGAGAATGCTTGTAAACAAGGCACAGTGCATGCGTGTTCTACATCAGAACGCCGGCTCCTGCGTCAGCAGCATCACACGCATACATCGTGGTACTCTCGTGAACGATGTCCTTACTTTCTTTCTGGGTCTTGAACGTGGTAGTTGTGTTGCTGTCTATGCAGAAAGCTCTTGGATTTCATCAGAAATATCTTAAATTGTGTTCCGAAAATTAACAAAGGTCTTATAGGTTTGGAACGAAAGAGGGTGAGTAAGTAATGACAGAATTTTAATTTTTGAGTGAAAACTAACCCTGAGGATTTTTTCTCTTCTTTCCAACTTGGTATTTATTTAGTCCCGTTTCGTTTTTTTTTTTTCACTTTCTTTATTCCTTTCTATCTTATATTGTTTCTGTGTCCTGATTTTTTTCTTGCCAGGTCTCAAGAATTGTCTGCATTACACTAAATAACCAGAATATAACAGACAAAATTACTTACAAAACATGTCTTGTAAAATCAGTAAGGTCCTTTTCAAGGAAGAGTGGAAGGCCGTGGAGAACTGCTGTTCATCGCCCATTAATGTCAGATGTCTGTACAATTATTAAAAAAAATATTTAATATCACTCAAAGCACAAGCATTCAGCATAACATATAATGAATATCTACTTATTCTGTGCAGGGTTTCACAAAACTGCAAAGTATGATTTTTCATTAAGCACACCTATGTGAATAAGCATATACTATTTGGAAACATGGAATTGGAGAATTTTCATATTCCATATTTTAATAAGTTTTTCAGCAGTTGAGCTCTCTTTTCACTCAATAAACAAGTAGAACTTCCACTTCCACTGCATGAGTTTAAGTCCCCAAAAAAAGAGCACGTAGAATATGACAAGAAAATGGTTATAAATAGTGCTGGGCATTGACACACATTTAAAAACTATTTTAAATGAAGTTTCTACTCCAAATAATTTTCGGAAATATAAACATTTAAACAGTGGTTTTGATGATAACTTGTTTTCATGACATTTGTTCAAACATTAAATGCTGAAAAATGGATTACATAAGACATGATAAATTTCATTAAGTTGTACTGTATCGCTCAACATACTTTATGATGCTTACTCACGTTTATTTCATGTTATAACTAGCAGTAAAGAGGAAGATCCATGCTTGTAATCTAGCTTGTAAGCCACTGGCTAGCTAGTACGCTAACTGACGGTTACAGTAATGCTCGTCAGTAAAAACTAATAAAATCTGCCTTTTCTTTTCCTCAAAAACGATAGCACACACTGTGACAATATAGCTTATAAGTAGATCACCAAAAACTTACCTAATCTTGCGGCCACATTTCAAACACGATCTGACTCTGAAGTTCAGTTCGTTGTCTTCTGGTAATGTTTTGTTTAAACCAACCTTCCGCCACCTATTGGTGCACTTCCGCCACCTACTGGTCTATACCTATACAACTATAACCTTTAGAGTTATTAGGGCACATAGTGGGATTTAATCCCACAAACTAGATGCTCTTAAGTACTGTTTACTAAAGTTGTTTAGTTTAACTATTGCATCCACCTGAAAGTTCACATAACACAGTGTAATTAAGTAAATTCAACAAATTTGTAAAAATCAGTTATGTTTACTCGCTTTTCTTAAGTAGATTCAGTGATTACATTTTACAGTTGTGCACGATTTTATCCCGATTTTTCACTCGCCAACAGGTTTTGCGAAATCGAGGCAAATCGGTGCTTGTTCACGCGAGTGACAATCACGCAGTGTGAATTATCAAAGACGCGATCTGAGGGAATCGCCGACACCGGCAAAATATTTGCCATGCTAAATATCTGGAGCTGTCGGCGATTCACAATCACGCTGTGTGCAATGATTTCTGACTGAAAACTACATCGGCGATGACCTACAGCCAAAGAGAAACCAAGATACAGAGGGAAGTTCGGGGAGGAGTTATAAACCAGAATATCAGTATTTTAATAGATAATATGAACAATTATATCATACAGAAACGAGCACAAACATTTGCTTGACCAGCCACAACACCAGCAATAACAGTTACTGAAAATTATTTACCTCCAACTCTCTTTGCAGAACACCCAATCCCTGTTCCCTGCATCTCCCTCCTGCATAATCTGTTTTTCTTTTTCTCCTTGTAGCTGGAAATCAGCTCACAGACAATTTGCGGGCTATATATATATATTTAATAATTCCAGTCTCGCTCGAGAAACTCCGGTCTGACGCACGCGGGTTCACGCATTATTTCCTTATCACTTCTCGCATGTATTTTGTTGAGAAACTTAGTTTGCGGACCAGACAGAGCTGTCAACGATTCTTCCTATTGTGAAGTCATGCAGTGTGAAACCCCCTATCGATGCCAATCCATCGTGCAATGTGAACACAGCAGCAAATGAATGCAGTGGATGCGCCGATCGAGATTTCATGATGGGTATCGGCTCCGATAGTGCCATTTTTCTCGGATCGGGTATCGGGCAGAGAACGGATCCAAATCCGATAATTCTTTTTTATTTATTTTTTTTAGATTGTGCGAGTTATTCTGTGTTACTTTTGAAGCCATACGATAGCTTAATGTGAGCTACATATGAATATTTAAGTCCTTACATTAAAGTTCACACAAACTCTTTTCTCCGCTGTGGCTGTCAGTCATTCGTTCAGCCTTTAAACCCTGGTCACGTTCGGTCACAGCAGTCAGCTCGGTAAAGCTCTCTCCAAGATCATTCTGTGTTCCCATTATACTTGATTTGTAAATACATGTCTATGATTTTGCAAAAATGACTATCTTCTTGCCGGAGTTTAATGTTGTTTTGTTACTTGCTACCGGGTGTCTGTGAGAACAAAACACGGGCGTAGAAAAGACTATAAATTGTTTTTAACGTGCACAGTAACTGAAATTTAAAACTGTTAAAAGAAAGGCTCAATAACTGTTGCACAGATATAATACACTACGCATCAATTTCTCTTCCCTTTGTGCTTTGCAGTTTTTAACACAAAGCACTTAATGTGCGCACATTGTAAGCGCTTCGTGCTCATAGACTGTCAACCCTCTACATTGCGAGTAAATCACTCGCATATGCGACTAAATCTTCACTCTGGGCGACTAAATGTGTAATATTAGCCAATGGCTAATCAATTCTCAGATTTTACTCGTCAGTGTGTGAGTTGCTGAGTATATGATTAGCACAGATATATTTTCACTCACAGAACACTCTGACTGAGCACTTCAGAGTTTCACTCTCCGTCAAGCGATCTGTGATATTTTCAGTTCATCTGAATGGATGCGCAACACACCTGTGTTTGTGTATTTGGCGTAACAAACTCTAGTGTGAAGGCGCACGACTCACCGTCACTTTCCCTCACTGTGAGCAAAGAGCAATAGCGATCGAGAGTCTTACATAACATGCAGAATTGATGCGCTACATGTAAACGATATACTTTGTTGTATTTTCCTGTAAAAATAACAAGAGTTCCTTTGGAATTCTTCAGCTTTAAAGAACTGCCGGGTTCTCTGGTAGTAGGCGGAACTAATGCGCAAACAACAAACTCATTGGCTGGCGCTCGCCTATTATCATCCCTGTTTTGATTTCAGAAAATCAGTTCAAGTGAATGCAGACAACATGATTAATATTCATTAACCCAGCAGCTCATTAATCCTTAGTGCATTTTATACTGTTCTTATTAGTAGAATCTGTATAATAATAATAATATCTTATCAGTATTATTTTTCGTTTTTTTACAGGAACACTGAATGGCCAAAAAAAGCACCAGCACCAGTCCTAAATTCATGATTACCAAGTTTTAATTCTAATTACAAAACTTCTATTATTAAATAATACTTGATTTTCATATTATAATGCTTGACTGACTGACTGACTGATATTAAGAGTGTACTTTCATATATTTAAAAAGCTGGAGCCATTTTACAAACATTATTATAGGTTTGTAAAATGCATAAACTTGTGTGTATATATATATATAATATATATATATAAATATATATATTATATTATATAATATTATATATATATATAAAACCGTGAGGGATTGACTGTTATTAAAACAGTTCGTGCTGCACTGTATTTGTTTTGTCCTATCGTATCTATAATATGTTGTTGCCTTATTAAAAAATATGCTATACATATAAATACATTCATGAATGTTTTTAATGAATGGATTTTATAATACAAATAGCAATGTGTAACATTTTACCATATTTAGCACTTTTATTTGTTCCCCACAAAATATTGTTTTTCACTAAATGTTTGGATTTCTAAAATTATTGTGCAATGATTTTTCTAGAATAACTTTTGCTACCGAATTATCCACTAACCTAGTTTATAAATTTTTGTCATAGATTATAAATATACATAAGCCTATATTTTTTTCATATTTGTTTATTTTATTTTTCTTAATAATGAAGTAGTCTGTATCTAGTAGAATGTGAAAGAATCATTATCAGTTCCACAAACAGAGATATATAAATTCTACATTTATTTAAATAAGGGAAAAAACTTCACTGGTATCGGATCGGTATCGGGTATCGGCCAATACGGAACCCTAGGTATCGGAATCGGTATCGGAAGCAAAAAAGGGGATCGGGCATCCAATACTGAATGCTACCCCAGATAGTCACGCAGTGTGAAAACAACGGCGATCCGATTAGTTTGACAATTGTGCAGTGTGAACTCGGCATAATGCACACCTAAAATTCGAATGCAACATTATTGCATTCAAATGTGGATTTTTATTTAAAATTCTACGAATATTCGAAATTCAAATTTTTTTTTTTTACTTATTTTATTTTTGGTTACAATATTGATGTTTTTCTATGCTGTCATGATATGCTTTTGACATGCAGCACATGTCGCAACACTCTCTTAATGATACGTCAGGCATATTCCCGGGTAATCTGTGGCAAGTTAAAACTGTTACAATTTTAAGCATCACGTTACAGTGTTTGATCTGAGTGATTGTGGGTAATGCTGTAGCTTGATGCTTCACTCTATAGAGATCAGTGCATTAGGGAACATTAATTACATAAATACATTCATTGTTTAATTTAGTATGAGGATTTACATGTGTGTATATGATTATATTTATTAAAAAATAATATAAACACACATATGCATATATGTATACACACACACACACACACTCCTTTTTAAAAATGTCCTTATAATTGTAAAATTAGATGAGGCTCTTATTAAAAGTTATGATGATTAAATAATGACTATTATGACTAACTGGTTGAATTCTACAAAGTAATAAGCATTCATAAATGTAAAAATTTGAATGCCAAGTTTACCATTTGATTAACGTTAATTATGACACATCCTTTCTTCAGGCTCAGTGCTTCCAAGGCCAAAAAATGGCATATTAAAGCAAGGCGTAATGCTGTGAACTTTGCGATTGGTTAGATTATTTTGGAGCTGTCATCACACTTAGGGTAACAAATGGCTGTAACAGTATTAAAACAGGGATAATGAGTTATTTTCTTAAGGTAGGTAGGCTGCAAAAAACTGTTTGGGTACTGGAGCTTTGCTCATTGCATTTCCGTGGCTAGTAACCTGTGCTGTATTGCTGTTTAAATTCAGAAATTTACATCATTTTGTCAATATGTCTTCGGAGGCCAAACGTTTGAGGATCCTGAAGCGTTCTGTCTAGACAAATCCTTTGGCGATTTTCAATTATTCTCCTTGCTTAGGTGCTTGCTTAGGTGCAACGCACACGAGCTGTGCACAAGTAATTTTAAAGGTCTTGATCACACCCTCTCTGGACAATTGAGATCTTATCCCATATAATATGAAATATTTTAAAATAAAACCCAAGCCTGGAGGTTAATTTCTTTTTGTCTAACTTCGTGGCCAGAGTTGCCTTTAGCTTCTGGGAAGAGCAGCACTATTGAAAAATAAATTAAACCGGAAGAATGCAAAGATAAATTATTCAGCCAGGGTCTTGGGTGCTTGGATACCAGCAGCCCCAAACCAAGGTGTGCTATTTTCTGCCTGATTATCAGAGCTCAGACCTGACCAGAAATCCAACACCTCTGTGTCCAGCCCTGAACAGGAGCAATCGATAAACCTGCAGCTGAGGAAGAGGGGCTTCAGGAGGGGCTTAACATTTTACCAGATTCTGCCAGGGCTCAGGAGAAATGCGAAGCGAGAGAGTGCAAGAAACGGCTGTAGCAAAAGACCCAACTTCTTCTCACCTCGACATATAGCTCCGTGAATGTCCTCCCGACGTGACGGGCTTACAAATGAGCTCGCTGAAACTTTGATGAACTAAAAGTTGTATGTGTTTGATGGCGAATGCGCCCAGTATCTGATACTGAACAGAAACATAAGTTTCTCTCTTGGAAACCCTGCTGATTTTTTTTATCAAAGTTTTATTGAATGGCTTTAAGCTGACCACTATTTTAGAATATGATGACTTGCTTAGGGACTAATATTCGTTCTCATCCTGTTTAAGGGTTCGTACTGGGCAATCGACACAAATCCAAAGGAGGACACGCTGCCCACACGACCCAAGAAGAGGCCACGGTCTGGAGAGCGGGTGAGTGAAAGTTTGTATGTGTGTGTGCGAGCATTTGTGTTTATGTGTGTGCTCCGAGACCCCCTGGTGGTCGGTTTTCAGACATCCAGACTTTCTCAGGCCAAACTCCGCTCATTACTTCAAATCTGGGAGTGATCAAAAAGCAGAAAACAGTGAGTGTCTCACTCTCCCAGTTCAAGCTCAATGTCACTGATTTGCTCCATCACTTCTCTTTATGCTGTGGTTGCTTGAACACCACAGATTACTGTTCAGTCGCTACTGTGATTATGACAGTATTTCCAGCACAGTAATGTTATGGTCCCCATTGTCCACAATAATATTTTTTTACAATTTTCGACCAATAAATATATTTAAGAGCTTTGCATAACTAGAAAAATCTATACAAAAATGCCTGAAAAATCAATATAAAATTAAAATTTTCAGGTCTAGTGAAAGGCTACATATATCGAGGTTTATCAAAGAAAAAAACAGTTGTTGAAGGGTTGAATTACAAGAAATGTCTTGATTTTAAGTTGATTTAAGTTTTTGTTTTCTCTTATTTAAAAAAAATTTAAGGAATAGTTCACCCAAAAAAGAAAATTTACTGAAAACTTACTCAGTCTTGAGCAATCCAAATGGGTTTATTTCTTCATCTGAACAGATTTGGAGAAATTCAGCACTTCATCAGTGTCTCACCAGTATAATCCTCTGCTGCAGTGAATGGGTGGCGCATCACAATAATCCACAAGTAAACCACACGACCCCAGTCTATCGATTAATGTCTTGTGAAGTTAAAAGTTTGAAGTTAAAAACGTCTTAAAGGATATGTTTAGGCACACACTTTGGCTTCCTGATGCGTGTGGGTTACTTTGTGATATTGGCATGTGTTTTTATTTTATTGGACTCTCATTCTGATGGCACCCATTCACTGCAGAGGATCCATTGGTGAGAAAGTGATGTATTGCTAAATTTCTTCAAATCTGTTCCGATGAACCATTGATTTACACTGTCATGGAAATAGAAATTGTTTTACCAAAGAGTTTGCCGTTTCAGTTGAGTGTGATGATATTAAAACTGAAATAATTCCAAGTTTTAGTGAGGCACTCAAAAAAATCTTGCAAGTTAGCAGGTTTAAATCATTCTTGCTCATATCTATCAGAATTGTCACTGAATTCACATCCACTTCGCTTTCTGATCGTATGTTACGTGAGTGTACTTAATACACATTCACGCATGAATGGTACCTTTCATTTTTATTTTAACATCTATTTACAATATATATACTATATTATATATATTAGGGCTGGGCGATATAGCAATATGTATCAACGGATATAATTTCAGTGTTCGGTATCGATATTATGTCATTTTTTATAACCTTTTTTAAAACAGAGCAATATAATTTTTTTTTAAATTTAACCACTGTATTTATAATTAACACAATTTATTGAGACTAACAACATATATTTGTTTTAACAATCGAACACTAAAAATTAAACGCATCTCATTTCTAATGTTTTATATGCAGATTAAATTGCTTTTGGCTTGTTTCCCGAGGCCACAGGAGGACGCAATGAGCAAAATAATAGCACATTTAAATTGTCAACTCAAGGAAATAACTGTCTATAAAACTCGGGCTGCCTCGCCTAGAATTTTTATTATCAATAACAAAAAAATGATATAACGTTTGTTTGTGTATATATATATATATATAATGTTGTTTAGTATGTAGTGAGGATCACTTATGGGTCCCTGCTGTAAAAACTGATTTTTAAAGGAAAAAGGATTACGGGGAGAAAATGTAAGCCTTTAGTACTCAAGTTCATCTTTCCAAACTTGAACGGTCAGCAGAAAACCACATCATTTCTTCAGCGTACGTGTGTTGATGGCTCATTGCATGTTTTTTATCTTTTGAAAAGAGCAACAAACAAAACCAACCAAGCAACTACACATAAGATTGACTGTTTATATAGTATGACTTAGTTTTGTCATTTAAGCTTTTTTCCAAAATAAAGTTATTGCCCAAGTCTCTCTTTTTTTCAACGGCATTAGCTTGCAGTCAGTTAGCATGATGCTGCCTTTGTTGAGTTTTTGCTTTTTTACAAGGCCAGAAATATGTGACAGCCATGGGCTTGGTGTGTTGATAGAAAATAATGAGACAGGACTGAATATTTCCTGATTCGAGAACACTGGCTTTGTTTTATGTTGGTGCTTTACAGTCGTGCCGTGCACATGTTTGCTGATTGCGCGCTCATATCTTTTTATATAGCTGTCTCACTCAGTGTGGCTCAGTTTATCTTGTAGAGGGGGTCCAGCTTATTAATAAACTGTGCCCCAGGCAGCCTTTACATACGATGCATTCTGCAGTCATTTTTTAGCAAACATCAATTAATGCAGAGTTTCTGCGCCGGTTATTTTCAGCCAGAGCTTTTTCCTTCCATTATTTATGAGCACCGATCACCAGAATATACAACTCAGCTGCACTCGACGCTGGCCTCCGAGGTTGACCTGGCTCAGAGGCATCTTGCATCATTTTGTCCAACCCTGCGTTGTGGATCGGAGGCAGGCGAACTGAAAGAGTTCAGCTATAGTGAGAGCAAGGGATTGAAGACATGTAGACATATAACCATGACGTGAAATCATATAGATGAAAAGAGCATTTGTGAAGAAGCATGTTATTTATCAGGGCATCAGACTGCTAAATCGCAGTCACAAGCACAATGGGAAAAACATTGTTAGCTTGAACAACCCTCTACATTGCGAGTAAATAAATCACTTGCATATGCGACTAAATAATGTCTAACATTAGCCATTGGCTAATGAATTCTTAGATTTTACATGCCAGTATGTGTGAGAGGCGTTCAACACAGATTTTCACTCGATAAACACGCTGACTGAGCGCTTGAGAGTTTCGCTCTCCGTCAAGCGATCTGTACTATTTGGATCTGCGCTCAATGGATCATGTCATGTACTCAATGGATGCGCAGTATGTAGCACGCAGCGCACCTGTATTTGACATACCGTAAACTAGTGTGAAGGCGCACGACTCGCCGTCGCTTTACTGATAGCGCTGTGTTTCTCACACATGTAAAGAGAGAGAGCGAGAGTCTTGCATACCACGCTGACTCGACATGTACACGACGCGCTACAAATCGACGCGCTAAACCATATTCTTTGTTGTATTTTCCTGTCAAAATAACAGAGTTCATTTAGAATTATTCAGCTTTTAAGAACAAGCAGAAGATATGCCGGTTTCTCGGCAGTGGGCGGAGCTAATGCGCGAACGGCTCTCATTGGCTGGCGCTCATCTATTACCGTCCCTGTTTTGATTTCAGCAAATCAGTTCGAGCGAACGCTGACAACGTGATTAATATTCATGAACTCAGCAGATAATAATAGTAGCAGTAGTATCTTTTAATAATAATTACTATTACCTATGACCAACAATATCTTAAACACCACCACCAGTCCTAAGTTCAGTTAAAATGACAAATATGCATTCATTCATGGTTACCAAGTTTTACTTCTAATCACTAGTTCTATCATTAAATAGTGCTTAATTATCATAATATCATAATATAATGGTTGATTGGCTGAAGTTAAGAGTGCGCATTCAGTTATTTAAGAAGTTGCTCCATTTTACAAAGATAAGCTGATTGGTTGAATCTGTGGTGTGTGTGTGTGTGGGTGTGTTTTGTGTGTGTACCTACTTAACCATATTTTGGGGACTAATTTGTACCCAAAAGTGAGCAAAGCCTGACAAAATCGGCAAAAACCTCAATTTGTGGATGTCCTCATTTGTAAAACTGTTCAAATAAAGTAAAAAAAGTTTTAGCCAATGGTGATTATATTGCCAAGGTGTGCGTAGAGGGTTGTTGAACTAGCTGTTTTAGCAACGGACACCTAAACTTGATCTTTTGTGTTTCACACAAGTCATACAGATTTTGCATGATATGAGGGTGAGTAAACGATGACAGAATTTTCTTGTGTGATATTGTCAAAATATAACTGTGTTTCCAGGGATTTTGTTGTTTTATATCCCTCATATTCTGTGCATGTTTAGTTCACAGCAGTGGCAGAAATTAACTTTTCCATTAAGGGGAAATGTTTGTCCCTTTAACTTGATTTCCAGGGACATTTTTACCTTTATAAGAGGATTTTTTTTGTAGCAGTATTAGATTTATGCATCATCTTTTATGTCAGATGTACATTATCAATAAATTCACATCACAGTGATCACATTTGCAGTCGTGCTGATATTCAGGAAAAACAGCACGCTTGCTAGTGTGATGTTGCTTAATTGTATCATATGATATAAATATAAAACTAAAACCCATAGAGGGGCATTTTTTGCCCCATGTCTTGAAAATCAAACTGCATTCTAATCGAACTACATCATATATAAGCCTGATTGACCTAATGTGTTGAGTTGGTGGCATGTGTTTTCTTCTGTATGGTCAGCCAGTTAGGCTGGTGTCATTTATAATTGCCACACTCCAGACTCCAGTGAGTGTATCATTCTCTCGGCACAGCTCTGCCCTCAGGCCACACACAAACATTTTTCATACTGACACTCACTTCACTCACATCAAAAACCTCCAATTAGATCCATTCTCTCTCAGCCTGACCCTGCATGCAAAAATAAGTGGGAGTTCTGTCTGTGCCAAGTCTGCACTATTAAGAGTATACTTCATTATGCGCACACTCTCTGTTTAAAAAAGAGCGCTCATCCTCCTGCTGTCTCGTTTTTTTTTTTGTTTTTTTAAAAAAAAAAAAATTTTTTTTTTGTTTTTTTTTTTTTTTTTTTGTTTTTATTTTTTTTTTTTTTTTTTTTTTTTTTTTTAAAAACGTTTTTTTTTTGGTAAAAAAAATTTTTGTTTTTTTTTTTTTTTTTGTTTGGGGGGGGTTTTTTTTTAAAAAAAAAAAAAAAATTTTTTTTTTTTTTTGTGTTTTTTTTTTTTACATTTTTTTTTTTTAAAAAAAAAAAAAAATTTGTTTTAAGAAATTCTTTGACATTAAAAATTGTGACTTAGCAAAATCTCATTTATGTTTATCACAAATTAAAAATCGCATTGTTGCCAGGCAATCCTCTTATAATAAGCAGTTTTGGGAGACAGGCGTGCTGAAGTTATCTTTTACCCTAGCAAGAGCAGACAGAGCACAGGGAGCCGTTCCTCTCTCCTGCTCATCTCTTTCCCAGAATGCCTCCAATTTTGACCTAAATAAAATGTGTTGCTCTTTTGTTGATAGATGCTCACTGCATATGCTTTTACGTTTCTTGCACCAGAGTAATGCTAAACGCTTTTGAATAGAAATCAAAGTCATTTAACATCGCTCATCATCTCCATCCTGGTTGGCTGAGTATATCTTTTTTGTTTTCCTGCAGGCGTCCACGCCGTACAGCCTGGAATCAGATAACTTGGGAATGGACTGCATCATCTCTGGAAGTGCCTCTCCAACGCTGGCAATCAACACTGTGACTAACAAGGTAGCCTTCAATCTCAAACTCCACAAGTCCTGGCTGTGTTTCTCCTTTCACAGCTGACACCAGCGGTCTACATACCCAGTTTACATCTATATTTATCCTGCCATGACTATATACATGCACTTCATAACAGGACTGACATGTGATGCTTTTGTTTACACGGACGGTGAGAAAACTGACATCAATTCTCATCTATATTGGGCTGGCATTGTGTATGCAAATACTCTTAATGGTGCATATGCGGTGTATTGTGAATTGCTAATCCCTTATTCTATATATCTGTTGAGTCCAAAATGTCAGATGTGCGCCTATACAACATATTAAGCTGTGCAAGAATACATTATTCTTCATCTTTGAGTATGGTTTACCTCTATGGTTCTCATTCAGTTAAAGCTGAAGTATGTGATTTTATGTTAAAATACTTTCTCGTATACCATTTTAATATGCAGAACCAACTGTATTAATTTCCAGTTGTCCCTCCTTTTCTTTAAAAAAGCAAAAATCTTGGTTACATTCAATGAAAGTGAATGGGGCCAATCTGTAAACTCTGTAAACATTAAAATACTCACACTCTTTCAACAGTATAGCCACAAGACATAAATGTATGTTAGCATGAATTTAACCACTTTACTAACCTTTCTGTGTGTAAAGTTATATCTAATTTTACCAATTTGTTGCCATAGCAACACAAACACTAAACTAAAACTAAAATTAATTTAAAAGTTGTCTACAGATTTACAGATTACACAAGAAGAATGAATGAAAACATTTACAAGCTTCATTTCTGATTTTAAATCTTCAAAAAATTTGAACCTTTCACTTCTATTTTAAACGCCTCACTGTAACCTTTATTTTTGCTTTTTTTTTTTAAAGGGAAAACAAGGGTTGGATCAAAATAATTTTTGTGGTAATCAACATTAAGGTGAGGTCACATTTACCGTGTTCCAGTGGATTTTCACAGACATACCCATTTATTTTAATAGGAATATATGCAATCAGAATTTTGGCATAAGGGCGAAAAGTTTTCTTATGCAGATTTCGCAGCAAAATTTTGCCATGTTGACCAATAGAAATCTGTTTGTTTTGAAAGTGACTTTGGTAGCTGTGCTTTATACAGACAGCGGACCCAAGCCAGCTTAATTTGTGCTGAACACAGGATATTCCTTTAAAGTGAAAGTTATGTTATACTTGTACTGCATCTATAAAAGCTTGCATAATGGTGCTGAATGGTTGAAGTACTTTTCTGCTAGAGAACGATGAGTTTGTTCAGTGTTTAGAAGTCTGATTCTGATTCTAGAAGCTGTATGCTTCTAGGCAGAGCTCCCAGAGTGTCTCACACCGTAACTCGCCCTCCGTGGCATGACTTCATGGAGAAGTGTGTAAAAAGGAATGGAGCAAAACACTCTGAAATTTAAATAGGCTTTTTAACCTTAAGCGCTCCACTCTTGGCCTGGTGCTGGCTGCTCGCTCTCTCTGGAGTGCTTTTACAAAGCCCAAAAGCATCAGTTATTAATTTACTTCAGGCATTAAACCAATAGTATTTCACATTAAGCATGGTGTTTAAGATGAGGACTGAGGGGAATGTGGAATTCAATTGAATTTAATTATAGTAAGTTTGGTGATCTGTTCATCTGGATAGAATGCAGTATCGTACTGTATATGGTATTTAGTTATAGTATATATAGAATTTTAATATTTGCTACAACATTTCTCTGCAAAAGTGAGTTGTCCTAACTAAAATAGAACCTTATAAGTGACACATATCCAAATAAAAAAGTGATACTGTAATATGTATAAAGATAAATAGCATGCAAATATTGAGTAAATTAGTCATTTTCAATTTTTTTAACCTTCTTTTTTTTTTTTTTTTTTTGTTGGCAAGCTTTCTTAGCAAAAATTGGATTTCTCCAAAACAGATATCTTTTGGATCTTCCGATCATAAGATCCCTTAATTGCTTCTGATTTGGTGAGTTACTTTACTTGGTTTTGAACATAGCCTATCTGGCTGGACGATATGGCCAAAATTTATATCACGATATATATATATATTCTTATTTCGGTCGATACGATATAATTCCAATATCGATATGAACACTATTAAAAAAGCTTCATGATTCGTCTCTGGCTTTCTTAGTTGGGGCATTTCATTTTCCAGCGATATCGTTGACTTGATTGCAAATGATTGCAAAGATACTATTTAAACTGAACTGAGCTGATGATGACATCACTGAATCAACGATAAACCAACTTTAACTGAGAAATTGTTTTCTATTGTCCTTTTGCATTATTGACACACTATTTTTTTAATTAATGCTGTTCAGTTGCTTTGACACAATCTTGTATTGTTAACAGTGCTATAAATCTAAAGTGACTTTATTAAAAAAAGCCTTATTAAAACTGCCAAGAACTCCCACAACAGATGTCTTTACCTACAAACTATACGGGTAACCTTGTTACGACTTTTACTTCCTCCCGATAGTCCAGTTTGATCGTCTTCTCGGCGCTCCGCCAGGGCCCGCGAGGAGCCCCGGCGGGGCCGATCCGAGGACCTCACTAAACCATCCAATCGGTAGTAGCGACGGGCGGTGTGTACAAAGGGCAGGGACTTAATCAACGTGAGCTTATGACCCGTGCTTACTGGGAATTCCTCGTTGATGGGAAATAGTTTCAATCTCCAGTCCCGATCACGAGAGGGGTTCAGCGGGTTACCCGCGCCTCTTGGCGCAGGGTAGACACATGCTGAGCCACCCATTGTAATGCGCGTGCAGCCCTGGACATCTAAGGGCATCACAGACCTGTTTTATTGCTCCATCTCGCGTGGCTGAACGCCAATTGTCCCTCTAAGAAGTTGAACGCCGACCGCACGGGGCCGCGTAACTATTTAACAAGCCGGAGTCTCGTTTGTTATCGGAATGAACCAGACAAATCACTCCACCAACTAAGAACGGCGATGCACCACCACCCACAGAATCGAGAAAGAGCTATCAATGTCAATCCTTTCCGTGTCCGGGCCGGGTGAGGTTTCCCGTAAAATTAATTTGCCAAATCTATGACACCTCTTCCTATAAAACTATTAATTTTTTTGAAAAAAAAGCGCAAATAAATTGATGTTCAACTTTTATTTGTATTTAGCCTTCATACAAACAAGAAATGTGAAATCACTGTCAAATAAACATCTGACTCACCTTATTAATTATTAATATCTTTAACTTCAAACTATAAGCTAACATCCCCAATAAAAAAAAAGTTTTTTTACCCAGTAAGATTTTTAATGTTTTTAAAAGAATTATCTTCTGCTCACCAAGCCTGCATTTATTTGATCCTAAATATTTTTTACTATTTAAAATAACTGTTTTCCTTTTTAATATACTTTAAAGGGGTCCATATATGCTTCTAAAAGAACCTTCTTTTTGTGTATTGTTGTAATGAAATATGTGTTTATTATGTTTATGCGGTTTAAGGTTCAAAAGACACATTATTTTCCATATACTGTACATAATTTTTTCTCCTCTATGCCCTGCTTTTCTGAAACTCGTCGATTTTTACAAAACTCATCGGCCTGAAAAAGCGAGGTGTGCTCTGATTGGCCAGCTATCCACTGCGTTGTGATTGGCCGAATACCTCAAGCGTGTGACGGAAATGGTACGCCCCTTACCATATTGTGATGATGCCGTCAGGCCAGAGCGATGATTCAAAAACAATAAAACCCATTATAAACTAGGCATTTGTTGCATCCAGTGGGGACATAATTACGGATTATAATGACTTGTACTGTCTTTTTACGCCGCGTAAAAATAAAACCATGTCTGCATTTGTGATCGGAGAAATGACAAACAACAAGCCCTACTCTACACTGCCCAAAAAACTCGCTTTAAATATATAGAATATAAAAATTCTTTAAATATAAAAGACGTACTTACTGTCTTTGAGTCAGAACAGCCTGCATTGTGGTCTACTCTACCAGGATCAGTAAACATTCCTCCACGACACACTCAAGTGTTCTGGAACAGTGTTGTAAATACAATTTTACCACTGATTTCTAGTCGTGTCCCTTTTTGGAAGGCCAAACAAAGTAGTTTCGCTTTCACAACGAACCACAGCATCACACACAGCGGGCTAGACTGAGCAGAGGCCAGGGGATAAAGTGAGGAATGGCCGGAGGGCTAGAATGAGCAGAGGCGGCGGATTCGACGAATGAGGCTTCAACGGCGGTCTTGCGGCAACCAAATGTGACGACCCCAGGCTGGACTCTGTTTCATCCACGGTGAAAGCCGATCCGGGCGATCCACAGCGCAAAGTTGTAGTATTTCCTCAGCAACCAGCACTGATCAGCTCCAGGCATGAAGAAGCGGATATTGTCCTCTTTTGGAAGACCAAACAAGTAGTTTTGCTTTCACAACGAATCACACAGTGCCTTCACGACATGGCGGCAGCAACAACAATAATACAGCGAGAATAAAAGTTACGCCTTCTTTCTTTGCGTGAACATTTGGGCGGTGTTATGCAAATCTTCCCACATAGTGATTTAGATATGTGGGGGCGTGTTAGAAACGAGCCGTTTTAGGTAGGTGTTACTGACTCTTATAAAGGATATCTCTTGGATTTGAGACTTTCTTGTGTGCTTTGCAACCTTTACCGACTTCTTTATGCACCATCCTTGTACACTTCAAAGAAAGCATAGTAAAGTATTGAAATCGCTCATATGACCCTAAAATGTAATTATTCCTGTGCTTTCAAAGCTCATTTTTTTAAGCATCATTTACTCGCAGGTCACCTGACCCCTTCATAAATCATGCAATATCTGAATGGGTTTTCTGCTCAAAAAAGGGTCATTTAATGATTATTATGTTGAAAACATGTTTTCACATGGTTGCAAATGCAACGCCAAGTTTGTTCATTTAAATTTATTCAGTTTTAGCATTTAATAATTTATTTGTAATGATCTCTGAGATGTAAATTGTAAGTGGGCTATAATAAATCCATGTTTATCTTTATAAACATGATTTATTTTACTTGTGATGTTTTCTATATGTTTTTTTTTCTATATGGGATGATTAGCCTAATCGTCATGAACACGTGACGCTGGCGTGTGGTATCAGACATGAACTATACAGAATGCAAACAAGATTAACTTTAATACAAGGAGATAAAGGTGCAAAAGAGAATTTCAGATTTTTTAAAATGCCCATCCCAGCAAAAACTTTCCAAAATCGGCCCCAGCACGAGCACCGATGTAAGTGAACCAGCTCCAGCACGAGCACGGAGACAAATTGATATGCAGTTAAATTTCCCAGTGTGTATGCCACTTAAACGAGTGTTCATATCGATGCACTTGTAGTGCTTTGTGGAGTTGTCAATGAGGTGACCCCCCGCGCCCCCTTTCACCCAACACAGACAACCAGAGCACCCCCCCCTAAAACATCATTCCCCGCCCCCTGCTGAAATAGAACTATTTTGTAACATTATAAATGTCTTTATCATCACTTTTGATCAATTTAACTCATCCTTCTAAATAAAGTATTAATTCCTATAATTTCTTTCCCCCCAAAAATAATAAACATTA
Source organism: Sinocyclocheilus anophthalmus (assembly GCA_018155175.1). Classification (NCBI taxonomy): domain Eukaryota; kingdom Metazoa; phylum Chordata; class Actinopteri; order Cypriniformes; family Cyprinidae; genus Sinocyclocheilus; species Sinocyclocheilus anophthalmus. The sequence goes on along the minus strand of JADLZN010006564.1, from coordinate 88,870 downwards.
TACTGACTCCAAGCTTTTGAATGGAATGGTGTATAATGTTACAAAAGCTTTTTATTTCATATAACTGCTGATCTTTGTATCTTTCTATTCATCGAAGAATCCTGAAAAAATTTACTCAACTGTTTTAAATATTGATAATCAGCATATTATTATGATTTCTGAAGGATCAGTGACACTGAAGACTGGAGTAATGATGCTGAAAATTCAACTTTGATCACAGCAATAAATTTCATTTTAAAATATATTCAAAAAGAAACAGTTTTTTAAATAGTAAAAATATTTCAAATTTTTAGACTTTGGATCAATAATCAGGCTTGTGATCAGAAAGAAACGTTCTTTAAAAAAAAAAAAAATCTTATTGTTAAAAACACTTTGACTGTAGTGTAGGCTGATTATTCTTATAGATTGAAACCAATGTGCTTCAGCCAGGATAAAGAATAAGAAAAGTGCTCTGAGTTGCTGCAGAAAAAAAAAAAAATTGAGCCCCCAAAAAACGTGCCCTGGGAAGAGTGCTTATTATTGAAAATGCAACTCTTCTCTGCCAGCAGGAGGTGCTGTTGGAGTGGTAGAGATAGAGGTTTCCCCAGTAACGGCTGTAATCAAATCAGCTCCGCTCATGAACGCTACTTTATCAGATAAAATAAAAATGCCATCGAAAGTTTTCTGAAGACAGTTGGTTCCCTTCAAATAGATACATTCATATAAAACACCCGCGCTGCGTTTTGATTTTAAAACGTCCAGTGCTTATGTTTATTCAACGAAGTCAAACACCACAAATAAATCAATGTATGGGAAACCCTGGTAATGTATATCGAAATATCGGAAATGTGTTTAAAAATCATATCACCGTTATTTAAAAAAATTATACCGCGATACATATTGATATTTAATTCTTGTCCAGCCCTAATATCCTATTATGTCAACACAATAAACCATGGATCTTTTTATTGATTGTTTTATTGTAACATTTATTGTTGTTTTAGCACACCTCCAACAGACTTTTCCTCTCTTACAGTGGTTAAAAAATGCAAGCTTAAGGTATTACTGATTCATATGGGAAGAATTTCAAGATCCACCCATAGTGGGATTTCGGGGTTATCCCATGAGCATATGCTTTCTTTGCCCTCCTACTCAAAACGCTGATAGACTAGAAACCAAACACACAGGAGAGCAAAAACAAGACAGCAGGGTTTGGTGGCTCCTTGGAGATGCTGTTTCTCAGTGTGGGCCCTGTAAACAGAGAACATGCCACGCCTCTTGAGCACTTCATGCCAAGCCACAGGAATTCCCACTCTCATACTTTCCCGCCTGCTAGTGCAGGCCAATGGGATAGCGCCTGTGCTGCATAACATGGAGAAGGAAAGCCTGGCTGTCACTGAGCATTCTCTCTCTCTCTCCCTCTGACTAAATGATCACCATGCTATGCTTTTCCCTCTCTTGGTTCAGCTGGTTAAGCAGAATCGCAATTGAAATCGGAATTTATCAAATTCAAACGATACCCAAGCCTAATAATGATACTCGGTGCTTAATATGAGCTTTCATAATCTACAAACCCGATTCCAAAAAAGTTGGGGCACTGTACAAATTGTGAATAAAAACAGAATGCAATGATGTGGAAGTTTCAAATTTCAATATTTTATTCAGAAAACAACATAGTTGACATATCAAATGTTTAAACTGAGATAATGTATCATTTTAAGGGAAAAATAATTTGTTTTTAAATTTCATGGCATCAACACATCTTAAAAAAGTTGGGACAAGGCCATGTTTACCCCTGTGTGGCATCCCCTCTTCTTTTTATAACAGTCTGCAAACGTCTGGGGACTGAGGAGACAAGTTGCTCAAGTTAGGAATAGGAATGTTGTCCCATTCTTGTCTAATACAGGCTTAGTTGCTCAACTGTCTTAGGTCTTCTTTGTCACATCTTCCTCTTTATGATGTTCCAAATGTTTTCTATGGGTGAAAGATTTGGACTGTAGGCTGGCCATTTCAGTACCCGGATCATTCTATGCAGCCATGATGTTGTAATTGATGCATTATGTGGTCTGGCATTGTCATGTTGGACAATGCAAGGTCTTCCCTGAAAGAGACGTCTGGATGGGAGCATATGTTGTTCTAGAATTGGATATACCTTTCAGCATTGATGGTGTTTTTCCAGATGTGTAAGCTGCCCATGCCATACGCACTCATGCAACCCCATACTATCAGAGATGTAGGCTTCTGAACTGAGCGCTGATAACTATTTGGGTTGTCCTTGTCCTCTTTAGTCCGATGACATGGCGTCCCAGTTTTCCAAAAAGAACTTCAAATTTTGATTCGTCTGACCAAAGAACAGTTTTCCACTTTGCCACAGTCCATTTTAAAATGATTCTTGGCCCAGAGAAAACGCCTGCGCTGCTGGATCATGTTTAGATATGGCTTCTCTTTTGACCTATAGAGTTTTAGCCGGCAACGGCGAATGGCACGTGGTTTGTGTTCACCGACAATGTTTTCTGGTAGTATTCCTGAGCCCATGTTGTGATTCCCATTACAGTAGCATTCCTGTATGTGATGCATTGCCGTCTAAGGGCCCGAAGATCACGGGCATCCAGTATGGTTTTCCGGCCTTGACCATTATGCACAGAGATTGTTCCAGATTCTCTGTATCTTTGGATGATATTATGCACTGTATATGATGATAACTTCAAACTCTTTGCATTTTTTCTCTGAGAAACTCCTTTCTGATATTGCTCCACTATTTTTCGCCGCAGCATTGGTGGATTTGGTGATCCTCTGCCCATCTTGACTTTTGAGAGACACTGCCAATCTGAGAGGCTTTTTTTATACCCAATCATGTTGCCAATTGACATAATAAGTTGCAAATTATTTTTCCAGCTGTTCCTTATATGTACATTTAGTACATATTTTACTTTTCCGGCCTCTTATTGCTACCTGTCCCAACTTTTTTTGAATGTGTAGCTCTCATGAAATCCAAATGAGCCAATATTTGGCATGACATTCAAAATGTCTCACTTTCAACATTTAATATATCTATATTCTATTGTGAATAAAATAAAAGTTTATGTCGACTTTCTTGTGGTAAATTTACTGTCATCCATGTCTTGTTCGGTTTCATCTTCGACTATCTGCGGCTCACCACGTGTTTCCCACTTTTTTTGGAAATGGGTTTGTATTTTCTTCAATTGCATAGTAGAAATGATTGTTAAATGTTGCTAAATAATCTAAATAAATATTTGAATATGTGTGTGTATATAGATAATATATACTTTTATATTTTTTTAAGTATGTTGTTGTGAATTTATTTATTTTAAAATTTTATATATTTGTATAATTCGATGAACGTAAGAAATGTTTTTAAGCGGAACATTTCTTGAAGCTTCTTACCTTCTTTCTTTCTAACTTTTTTCTTTAAAATGCCCAGGAAAATGTAATGCTAAGTAATCAAAATATTTTTGTATGAGTGTAGTTGTGTGTGTGTCGATAGAGATTTGTTTATTATATTATTTTTTATATATGTTTTAAATATATTTGTAATTTATTATTTTATATTGTAAGATTGTAACAAAAGATGGAATGAAACCTAAGCTGAACTTTCTTCTTTCTTTCCATCTTTCTTTCTTTTCTAACATTGTCTTAAAATTGTGTAGAAGTAGAATTTTTCTTTTGAATGCGAGTTATTGTTAGAGACACCTGGGTGGATTTCTCTTTGATTTCATAATCCTTGTCTCATGCTGCAGATTAGTCGCCCGTATGAAAGACTCCACTGGCTTTTGACTTTAATTCACGGCTAAATATAGCGCTGCTTTTCCACCGCAGCAAACACACAGGAGTATTTGCAATGGATTTGTTCACCCCTTACCTTCTCTCTGTGTGTTACTTTCCCACTGTGCATGCGTATGTGTGTGTGCGGACATGCACACAGTGTTAGTATGTAGGCGTCTCCGTTTTGGGCCTTGGAAAAAAAAAAAAAAAAAAAACAAAAAAACACAAACCAAGTGGATGAGGTCTTTAAATCATCTATTATGGATACCGGAGTAACAATAGATTGTGGTGAAACGCCTCCCGTCTAAAAGCCTCTTTTTGACTATTACATATAACATTTATACGTGTTCTTCAACACCAGGTTTTGATTATAATTGTAACTGTTTTCTGCGTGATTGAATTTTCGACATGCCTGATCTTAGTTGCACACAGGGTTAGTTGTTCTGGTAATGTACTGTTTCCAGGCCTAAACATAGCTGAAAGAGTGAAGAGTTATAATATGCAAATCATTCCATGACATTAACCCCCCATCCACCCTCAATCCAGTGCAGCCCCGGCAACCGTTATGCTCCACTCTTTTGATGAACAGGGAGTAATAGGATTGGGAAACATTTATTCTGCTTGAATGATAATTCTCTGTAAGAGACCGTGATCTGTAATGTGTCTTTCTATCTGCTGTCGTGCTGAGTCAAGGAGGAACAGGACCGAAGCATTTGCTGCATCTCTTGTAGCAACCAAAAATCTTTTGGGCCTTTCGCTATTGAAATGGTTAACCCTAGGTCTCAGAAAATGTCCATACAATGGAAGCCAATAGGGTTTTGTTTTTTTGGACCCCATTGGCTTACATTGAGATATTATTCAAAGTTTCTTCTTTTGTGTTCAGCATATGAAAGTCACACAGGTTTGGAACGACATGATCATAATGACCGTATTTTAATTTTTGGGTGAGCTGCCGGTTAAGTGTAGCTTGAAAGCCTCTGTACATCCTTACTCAGGCAGGTGAATCTCGGGACTTGTTGCATGTTTTTAGTACTACGCTGCTGCTGCTGCCAAGACATGTGGCGTGTGATGCGAGCATGGCCAGCATTGTTGCGATTCCATTCATCCTTTCCTACCACGCCAAACTCGATGTAGGACTATTCTCCCAGGAGCTCATTATATTCATTCCCATACCATCCCTCCAATGGCTTATTTATTCTAATTTTGCAACCAGCACATATTTGCAGTTCAGCTTTTCAAATGATAATTGGGATTATCATTTTGAAATGGAGGTTCTTCTGCTTCGGAAAACTGCGCATTCAACAGTGCACACAGAAAGGTCAGGGTCTCTGTAGCATTCGGGACCTTTGTGAGCTGTCCCAAACAAATTTGTGTTGTGAGAGTTGACTGTTTCAACGTTGCCAGCATCGTGACCTTTACTGAAGGAGAGCTCTCCCCTCTCAGCCGTCTGAGACAGCAGATCATCTTGCTGGCCACCAGCCACGCTCTCCCTCTATATGAGCCACAGTGTGGGGTGCGGCATGTTAACGCTGACCTTGCTGTTGTACAGACAGTGTGGTGTACGCAGGCCACATGTCACGTATTGAAAAGGGATAAGAATTCCTCTCAAGACTTCTGAAACCAAGTGGTTTCTGTTTGATTGGCTCCTTTTCCTCAGCACTCCACCCGCGGTGTCTGCGCTGCAGAGACTTATCACTGTCGTATCTCAAACTAACCTCTGGAATGTACCTACAAAAGATGAAATGTACAGTAGCTTACCCTCCTGTTTTTTTTTTTTTTTGGTCCTGTAGATTAATTTATTTAAAAAAAAAATACTATATTTCTGAATTCCAATTAATATAAAATAGGTTTTTACGTACTTACATTTTAAATGTATTTTCTAATTTATTTAATTTATAATCGTAAATTATAATATATAATTAAAATAATAGATTTAATGGTACTGTCTAAACCTAATGCGATATCCAATTATGAATTACTGAATCAATATTACAATTTATGTTGCTAAGTTTAATATTTTTTTTACAAATATTTTATATATTTTTTATATTAAATATAAAATAGAATACATTTTGATGAATAATTATTTTTATATATACAAATATAATAATAATTAGAGATGTCAGAATTAGCGTTTTAACGCATGCAATTCATTTTTTTCAGTTTAACGCGTTAAAAATATTTAAAGCAATTAACTCAGGGGCGGGGCTAGGGTTGGCCACCACACTCACAACTGCTGCTTCTGTTTCTTTTTTTCTTGACAAGGATTGCATTTATTTAGACACAAAACGTCTTTACTACCACATCAATTGGAAGACTTTTCAGACGCGCAGTCCAACTTCACCTCAGCGCCAGGCGCTAGTCAAACGAATGCGGAAAAGCTACAGTTGACGAGGGAGCACGTGCTCCTCAAATGCATGCACAAATACGGCAGTGTGTGCTGTATCATATTAAAGCACAAATGAAACTACGAGCATGCAATGTCGTAGTTATGTTACTGGTTGATTCATCAGAAGTTACCAAAAAAGGCTAGTAAGCTGCCCTTAAACATGGTAGAGACTTTAAGAGCTGAAGCGCGTCAGAAAAGGTGAAGAGTTGTGAGAAAATACGATGCATGTCAGATCCACAGCATGTTCAGCAGCAGCAGCCAAAATAACCTAATAACCCAGCAGCTGTGATTTATGTTAATCCAAGAACAAAAGAAAAAAAGAGCTTTAAGGATTCATCTATGTTTAATTTAGAATTTAGTGTTTGATAACTTATTTCCTGCTTGCTGAAGGGCACAGGTAGCTAAATATGACATTTATTATAATGGTTTTATGTGAAGATTGTTTTAAGTTCAATTAAATTAGAAGTAGTTATTTTTTAAAGTCTAATAATGTTAAAATTGATAGCTCTCAATTATAGCTGCTGTAATGTTGAATGGCTGTAGTCAATGGTTAAATATCAGGGGGGAAAAACAATTTCCTAGAGACATCAGTAGTATTGGTATCAGTGATACTCGCCTTCAGACATAAAGAAGATGCCACTAAACAAATATTTAAAAAATATACTATTTTTATGTTGTTTCTACATTAATTTGAAGATTGAATGTGAAATGATTGCAATATAAAAGTATATGTAAAATCATTCCAGCACTATATAATATTTATATTTTTTATTATCAGAATTTACAATAATATAACAATTAAATTAAAATGTGTACACTGTGTATTGAGTGTGTCAGGAAAATAGGTTGTTCTTTTTAGCGTCATTAAATGTAAACAGTTTTGTGTTATTAAAGGTAATTTTGGTGTGAAACCCACATGAACACAAAAAGTACATGTCTAAGAACTTGGCACTTGTGTTTTAAGCTAGATTTTTATCATAAATGCTCTTATAAGTCATTGACACTGTCCCTTTCTTGATTTCCAGGTGGCATTGTACAACCCTGACCAGGACGGGAGTGACAGCCCTCGAAGCAGCCTTAACAACAGCCTATCTGACCAGAGTCTGGCCTCTGTTAATCTCAACAGTGTGGGCAGCGTGCACAGCTACACACCGGTAGGAGTCCGATTCTCCATCTTTCTCCAACTTTGCAGCCACTATTCTGCTCTTTAACATCTCGTGAACCTGAAGCAGAGCTCTTAATTTGCTGAGTTTTATTGTGGAGCACTGCTTTATGAGAAGCAGCAAGATTCCAGTGCGTTTGTCAGAATGCCAGAGTATGGAGGCCTGTGCATGGGAGCGTCCTGTCACAGAGGTTAAGGGAATGAAAGGCAGAGCTTATACTGCTGGAGCGCTGCTAAAGAGAGACGCTGCCTCTGATGTCCTCCCACTAGAGAAGCCGCTTCTTTGTTGTGGTCCCCTAGAAGCCCTGCATGCTTCTCGCTCCAGGCTCTCAGCATTGATCCGGCACAGACACTGATAGATTCACTTCAGTGGGCCAGACAATGCTCTCTCTCTATCTCTTTCTCTTTTTCTCAGTCTCTGTCTCTCTATTTCTGCTCCATCCAGCTGATTTGAACACTGTAGTCTGTTTGAACATAACCAGATTAAATGCGCTCATCTTTACAGTGATGCATAGTGTGTCATCTGACTCCCACTGCTCATAATTCTTGTGTGCAATTAGTCTCTGCTGCTAATCTTGTATGTGAGCAGGACTTTCCTTATGCAGGATTTTTTTTGTTAGAGCTAACTAGTGTTTCCTGCTCTGATTTTACAATTGAGTTTTGATATTGCTAAGTTAATAGGATAAAAAAAATTATTGGTAGCACAGGATAATATAGGGATGTGCAATATATCTGTATCTTGTTATCAGCCGATATTGAAGATGTTTTTTTAGTTATCGCTTTATTTTAAATATTCATGTCTATATTGTATGTGTAATTTTATGTTCATTTTCCCTATTTTTACATTTGGATTACATATGCCTTCATCTGACTTTTGTTCAAATTCAAGTCAAACACGGATTTAATAACACTGTTAAATACAGTATTTAGCACATTTTTAAAGGAGAACTATTGTGCACCTTTTTACAATATGTAATATAAGTCTCAGGTGTGCCCAGAATGTGTCTGTGAAGTTTTAGCTCATAATATCCCACAGATTATTTATTATATCACTTTGAAAATGGCTATTTTGAGCAGAAACCGAAATACGCTGTTTTAGTGCCTGTATCTTCAAATACAAATGAGCTGCTGCTCCCCGCCCCCTTTTCCACAATAGGGCTGTGCTATTACAGATCGTACCCCAGGTACTGTGCCAAAAAACATCTGTCTGGTTTTGATTATCATGTCTATATCGCACTGAAATCATACGTTTTAAGGCCATATCAGTTTAAACTTCTGATAGTGTTTTCTGAGCGCACACATCTGAAGCACACGCACAGAAAACAGCTGTCACATGGCATGTGAATACTAAACTAAGTTCTCTTTCATGTCTTATTGCACTTAAACTGTCAAATACACAGAAGTTTGTTAAAAACACATGTTAGTTACAAAAACAGTTGGTTATGTCTGTAAAGGGGAACAGCTGGGAAGAGCTGTGCAGCCAAAGACAGAACATTTAATATGCTTTGGTCGAACTTTCGCCATGGCGTTAGAACTGGTACACCGGTGCCGCTTGCGAAAACACAATGGCAGCACCATGGGTGGAAACATGCATATTAAGGGATGATGATATTATAATAAGATCCCATTTCTTTCTACGTCACAGGGTGATGCAAAATCTGGAAGCACTATTTTCTCACATGCTTCCAAGGAAAGGCTTACCAAAAAACATTTACTTGATTGTTCTTTGTCACGTTTCCTGGGTTGGTAGATGCACCGGAGACCCGATTATAGGACTTAAACACGGAAAAAGTCAGATTTTCATTGTATGTCACCTTTAATGTAAATGTAATCTTATACTGTAACAAATACTGAACATTATACTTTTGTAATGCCTGAATTCATGTGTAATATTTAAATTATGTATTTTATTTTTAATGTTTTGTTTTGTTCTACAAAAATAGTATAGAATACATATCTGCCATTATTATTGTCATCCCTAACTGAAAGTAATTATCGGCTATAGTGTCACCCGAAAGTTAATATTGTGTCATACCCTATCAGAACGGTTGTCAGTCCAGTGCTAATATTGGGTTCATTCATATGCCTATTTTAATATATATATATATACTATTTATGTGTAGTGTAATTCTGGAACCAGTTAGCAGAGGGAGACACTGTAGGAAGCGCTGCCGCTAACAATGATCTGTTCACGGGACTTGTTTGCAATAGCTTTGCATCGTGTTCAGATACATAAATTTCCCCTCACCAGTTCGCACCGAGAGCTAGAATTAGACTTCTTCAGAGTGGCAGATGACTGTTTTGCCAGCATCTCCAGTCTGTTAAACACTGTTGTCTCGAGCTAGACATGGCAGAGCCTCTGGCCTTGTGTACGCCACAAATATGCTCGGCATTATGGAGGCCATTCTCATTCTGGGCATGAAAGGCATCTCTTCAGACTCAAAACAGTGAGCAGATCCCATTTAGAGTGAAACACTTACGTGAGAGTTTAGACACACAAGCTAATTCGTTTTGACGGTCAAACCTGTACTGTATTTAGTTAGAAGGATATATATCATTGGAAAGATTTGTTTTATGGATCAGTGCCTGTTTTTTGCAGGCAAGTTTTTATGATCTTGCTGTATTTTTCGGTTGTGTTGCTCAGTTAATATCACCAAGTTGTTAATTACAAAATAAATAGCTGTAAAAACAACTTCAGAGAGTCTCTCAGGAGACGTGTCTGTTTTGATCATGGCTGTATGGTTATGTAGAAATTCAGCAGTGCTTGTAAATAAATGGTCAAGATTTGGAGGGGTTTTGTGCACTTGATTTCGCTCCTGCATATTGTACTGCAGTGTGTCTGGCAGTTCATTTCCTGTGCCATGATGCTGAGTGCTGTAGTCAGTGCTGTCATGTTCTATCTGAGCTCTAATCTGCCGGTCACTGGGCCTGGCTGAGCAGCGCTGCCGTTTAGAGTGGCAAGGCTGAATTCTGTCATTGTTGCTAACCTTGTGTTCATCCCCTCACACAACAGTCATTCTCCTCTCCTCCCCCTTCAGGTGACAAGTCATCCAGAGCCGGTGTCCCAGTCCATGAGCTTGCAGCAGGCCCCTCAGGCCCAGTACAACATACCGGAACGCGACAAGCAGCTGCTCTTCTCTGACTTTGAAGATCTCAGTGCCTCCTTCCGCAGCCTTTACAAGACTGTGTTTGAGCAGTCCTACAACCAACAGGGTGAGTTTTACACTCGGACATCCCATCAAACTGCTTGAAAAACCATAGGCCAAGTCAACAAATCAGCCAAAATAATTAATAAACCTACATGCAGAGAGTGGAGAATGTGTGGAACTGTTCAGTTTTGCAGAATTCGGAGCGTGCAGATTGTGCATGGGCCTGCTGTGTGAGTGTCATTTTCAGGAATTCAGTGCCATATATTGCAAAATAAATCCTTTTGTAGTATTTATAATAATTTATTAATAATTATTTATTGAATTATAATATTAATATTAAGAATAGTTTATATTTATTTGTAGATTCATAATTTTGTGCGTATTTATGTAATTTTATTTATCAAAAAAAAAGTAACTTAATGGATCAAAATGGATCCAAAGTTCATTTAATTTATATGTAGTATTATATTCTAACGTTTAATTTTATTATAAATAGTTGTATTTATTCATATTCTGTTGTTTAAATTGTTATATATTTAAACATGTTATATTTACATGTATGTAGAATAATTTATAAATCCTAATATTTATATATAATTTTTTGTAATTATCATACTATTAATTATTTATCACCGCTGGCAGCTTAAAAAGTGGTAAAAAAATAGTATTTTAATTTATCTAACTCAGCATTTTAAAATCACAGTTAACTTTCTGTTTATGGGTTCTTTGAGGATTTATTAGGAAAACATGATGTACCTTTTTTTTCCAAGCATTCATGTTTTCTTAAAGTCATGTTTAACAGCCATTTTTGTGTGCATTTTTATGAATCGCAAGGATGATATTGGCTCAGTGTACTATCTTGAAAGAGAGTTTTCCAACTCAAATGGCAGCCCATCAAATAGATATGAGAATGGTGCAATGCTAGATTTAGTTCACTGCGAGCTAGCCTGTCTTAAAAGTTAATTCCTATTGTTTGTAATCTGAATGACTGATGTACAAAAAGCACTTGACAAGCGGGTTGCACACAACGCCAGACGAGCCCCCGCGTCTAACCTACTTTGCTCAAATCAGATGCTTTTCATGTTACTGTTTCTAAAGTGAACTTCTTTAATCTATCATCTGTGTTTCATCAGCTGAAAGTTGTTACCTTTTTATGTGCATAAAAGTGAATTCTCTTAGTCAGACAAGCTTGGGCAATTAAAATGAGCAAATAAAACTGGCGAGAGGATTTCACACCCCACTGCTGGAGACACTGAGCTAATTCACTGGCTTTGATAATAGGTAATGAACTCGCATTATTATTCAGGGGGGCTGCTAGCTAATTGCTTTCTGTGCTCTCCCATGGTTGGACAATAGGCTTCCTCTGCTGATAAGAGATGCACCCCTGTCACCCCACCGATGAGTGCTCTCTGGCGATTGCAGTGATGCAGGGCCCGCAGTCTGCTCTAAAAGCTCTCCACCGAAATAGGTTTACAGTGCCAGCGCCATGATGGACAGGGCCTCTTAAGACCGCGAGCCGCACGCTTCGCTGATTGCTATTGAGTGTGCAGATGTTGGAAGCTTGTCAGGCATTTTTAGAAACTAGTTCAAAACAATTGCTGCACGATTGAAAAGTTGTAGAGAGAGAAATTCTGGTGCGATTTGAGAGAGCAGACGACGACTTTGTGCTGAGTCACCGTCTCGACACCCCAGTGCATTTTAAAAAGACAGATTCAAATGTTTTCAAAATGTTTTGCCCTTTTTTACCACTGATAAAAAAACAGTGAACAGCAGGATAAGTAAGGTATGATTATGGGAAAAAGTTGCAAGCTGGAGTCAAACTCGTGCTGCCTATGCAAGCACAATGGCTCAGTTAGTCAGGAGTATGCAGAGTATCCAGGCTACAGCTTTGACCATCAGTTTTTACCTAACACTTTACAATAAGGCTCTGTACATTTAGTTTGTTCATGTGTGAAGTGTTGGGAAATGGCAGTAAACATGCATTTATTACAGCATTTGATGATGTATAATGTTATTTTTCTAATACATTTTTTTTATATCTAATATTAATAAATATATATATAAAATAAATGTATCATTTTGTTAACATATTTTGCTTGTGCATGTTAACACATGCATTTTTAAACTTAAACATCTGTTTGTATATGTAGAAATTTGCATACTGTGCCTAACTAATGTTAACATGCTTTTTAAAACTTTTAAAAATGTTTAAAAAAAAGCAAATGTAAAAAATGAACATTAAGATTAATAAGTAGAAGATAAATAAATGCTGTAAAATGATTGTGCCTTGTGACTCCATGTTAACTATTTTATTACATATGCAACCTTAATATAAAGTATTAAAGCCTATTGGTGACTACGATTTGAGTATTAATTAATAGTTTACGTTGACATGATGGAAGGGCTTCTGATGAGATGCAGGCAACCTATTTGAAATGATGCTATCTGTTTGATCCTTACAGGTTTGATGGGAATGCCCTCGGAGTCGTCCCAGCAGACCCACACCTCCTGCTCTTACCAACACTCCCCCAGCAGCACCATCAGCACCCACCCTCACAACAACCAGAACAGCATCACTAACTCTCACCCCAACAACATCCCCAACAGCGGTAGCCAGGTGCCTCTCTCCCACCCCCCTCACTCGGCCCACAACTCGCCCCATGGACAGCACCTTTCCCAGCATGGCCCTCACACGGCGCACAGCCAGCACCCGCACACGGCTCACAGCCAGCACAGCCAACATCCCCAGCACAGCCAGCACGGGCAGCATCCCTCCCAGCACCAGGCCCACGGCCAACACACGCAGCAGCAGCACCAGAATCTCGCCCACCAGCCTCATCCTGGCCAGCAACAGATGCAGTGCAACACCGGTAAGAGTCTGTGTGTCTGTGATAGTTCTCGCTATCTGATCGTCTCTCTTCTTTTCCTCTTGCTTTCTGTCTCAAACCCTCAGCATACTTCCTTCCATGCTGGCATTGCCGTGACAGGCCGATTTCTTCAGGCCTCTGCTAACAGTCATTTATTTTAGATTAAGAAATTTATGGCAACTTTGGAGCAGTCAGCAGTAAATCACAGGGTGATTTATACTGCTTGCTCTAATGAGAACAAAGCAAATGCAGCACACTTCAGGGAGCAGGCCTGTAGCAGAGGGTTATGGCTCCCCCTGCTGCCTCAAACAGGAAGTGCGCAGCAGCTTCCACACATCCAGATAAGTTCTGCTGTGGCCTTCACTATCTTCTTGTTTTGTCTGCAGGTCTTCCCAGTGACTGGTACCCCAACCTGGATGCACTAAAAGAAAGCTGCCGCATCGCCAGCAGCTACAACTGGGCTGATGTTGATCTGTCACCCTTCCAAGGTATAATCAGAATACCTATCTATATACTAAATTCACTGATTTTTTTTCAAGAGATTAACTGCTAATTAAAAAGTTAAGTGTTTATTATTTTGGTATTTTAAGCAGTTAATTTTGTACAACTTCCACTTAATATGATATATAATTATACATTGTGAGTTGTATTTGACAATAGTAAATTAATTAGTTAAATATTTGTATTATTTATTAATAAAACATTTCTTCAAATTGTTCATCAATAAAAATTTAATATTTAAATAATTCATGCACACTGAATTTGAGCTTTTTAAATATTTTTTTAATTAAAAATAATTTTATTTAATATAAATATATCAATATTTAGTATCATTATTATTTTTTTGCTTTTAAATGTGTGTTGCAGCAATGCTCTACGGTGTTTAATTTTAGTTTTGAGAAATCAACTGCACAGAGTGATTAAGTAATCTCTCACCCTTTTTCTGAAGGTCTGAAAGAGAGCATGAGGCAGGCGGAGCTGAATAACTGGTCTCTCGAACCTACTCAGATAGCAGACCTCTGCTCCTCCATCAATCAGTTCTTTGCTCGCACTGGAATCCAGCCACAAGGGGCAGTGCAGCCTCCAGTGTGCCATGGCTCCATGCATCCAAACAAGCCCAGCCCACACATCAACACAGGTGAATGGGCTTATTCATCACTAAAATTCACAGTATCACATATTAAGACTAACACATTAATAGCTTAGTAACATCAGTTTGTTTTTCAGGAAACATGTATATGGACTCGAGACAGAGCTTAAGTTCTATGATGGGTCCGCCAGGATATCCTCATATGCCGCCCATGAGCAGCGCTGGCCCCACTATGACAGGTCCTTGTCTTTTTCAGCTCTTATAACCAGAATAAAATTACCTCTATTTTGAGCATTATGTTGAACAGTATCCAGTGTTTAAAAACTAAAATTCATTAGCAGTTTGTGTTATATATTTCCACAATATGAGTAGGAATACAATTTTCTGCATGTCGAAGCATCTGTACGTCGTGACAGTTCCTCTCCTCTCTGCTCTGCCCTCAGCCCATCACGCTCAGATGAACCAGCAGCATATGATGCCTGCTGGAAACTTCCAGATACGCCGCATGCCCGCCGACGACATCCAGGACGACTTCGACTGGGACTCCATCGTCTAACCCAGTCCCCGAGAGCAAAGAGTGGTGCAGACAAACGAGAGAGGAGCGTATGGAGGCAGAGTGTTTGTGTTACAGTGCAAGAGGGCTGGACCTGAGGTGTCTGCATGCCCGTGACAGAAGGCAGATTGGAATGAGACACTTAAAAAATAGTGCAGGTGTTGTTCATTATGACATGAAAGAGACTCCTGTGTTCCTGGTGTTTTTATGAAACAAAAACAAACAAAAAAAAGATATTACTTTGAAGACAATCACATTTACAAGGACATGTTTAAGTGATCGCTTTTATACTTGTCCAAGGGGCAAGTGGTTCATGTTTATATCAAAAGGTTTCCCAACCCACAGCCTCTCTACAAATCCGCCAAGCTCGCCCCTGCTCTTCAACTGTTGTTCAGTGAATTTTCGAGTGATTACGTCCAGCTTGTTCTCCCCTCTCATGGTGCCTAACTCAGGCCTTGACCGCCTATCAGACAAGATTGGCTCCCTCATTTGTGTTGTGAAACTTACTCTGCGATGCCGGGCACTTTTCAGAAGAGGGCCAATGGTGCAGGTATTGTGACACTTGAAGCACCTGCCATTCTTCTCTCTGGTCATTCAGGCACAAGTAGCCCTTTTTTTGCTCCTCCGACCTTACACACTGTAAAATGCTAAAGTCGCCATGCATCCAAATCCGACGCCAGCAGATTTGACTGATCGTTAAGGCTCATAACGAAACGTGTAAACCACATTACCTGCAGTATTTGTACTTGTGTATCTTTGCTGTCTGAAGTGTGTCATGTTTTTTGTCACTAATAGTTTTAGGCAAGTCTGAACGTGTGCGTCAGAAAATGATATCGATCCAGACCTCACTATTCCTCATCGCTTTAAGTTTGCATGCACAATCCTCATTCTGTTGACCATCACCCGTCAACCTGTAGTCTCCCGATCGGAAAGCCCTCAGGACCTGCCACTGAAAGTTTCCTGCGTTGTTTAGGAGTGATCACCTCCCTGACCGGAGGTTTGTGGGACACCAGAGAGCCCTGTTCACGTTGCGAAATCAGCCTGATGTGTGGCTCTTTACAGCAGCGTGGAGGAGGAGATGGGAATCAGGTCAAGGCACATTTGCTTATTGGTCCGCAATAAAAGAGCCCTCTTTATTTTAACGCTAGGACCAACCGACATGAAATCGCTTGCTCTTTGCTGCACTGACAAGGACTTTTAGCAGAGAGCGTACCTTCACTTTAGCTGTTGCTTTTGAATGCTGGGTGTAGTGTAATAGTGAGAGAAAGGAGATGACTAAAATGTTTAGATACACTAATAGCCTTATTTTGGAGGAATGTTAACTGCTACTAAGAAGTGGTGCAAAGTTTAAAATCACACACATTCAGACTGTCCCTTCAAAAAAAGAAACGAATGCAGGAACTAGACAGTAACTGCATCCTGATCTATCAAGCGTAGCACCCTAAAGCAACTGTCACTGTAATTAGCATCCTACAGTCTATATTTTGAGAAGTTTAGTTGAAAGTGTCTGCTAAGTTAACAACCACAGTGTCATGTTATTATATCAGCAATTTTATGGAATGTGTTTGTGCAATATAATTAATTTAGGGCTATCAGTGATTACAATCATCTCTTTTGAAGAGCACAAAACTAATGCACAAGATCTGGACTAGAATAGCGGAACCCAAATTAGAAATAGGTCCATGCTTTTGACCTTCAGCAGAGTATTTCTCGGTGAGAAGCAACTCTTCTGTTAGACCAAATTCTAGAGTGCAGGGCTGATTTAGAAAAGCCATAAAATGCGGTTGAAAAGGGAAGGAGTGGATCTGACACCTTGGTCTCCTTGGTTTTCAGTAGTTTTCAGTCATCTTTATGGGTTTTGTTTTGTTATTCATCAAAGTGTAAGTGCTAATAGACTTGGAAAAGTAAAATGATCTTATGACAATCTTTTTTTTTTTTTTTTTTTTTTTGTATTTCAGTGTTATAAACTCTTAAACAACGTATTTACACTAGTCGTTGAAATGTTTTGGCCTTTGATCCCTAAGGCCCTTAATGTCGTAAACCAAACCTTTAACAGTTTGTCGTATGTCCTTCATGAAAACACACATTTAAACCTCAAACTCAGAAAGGAAAAATAAATTATGGTTTACATAAAGAATATTTTTAGGACCATTAAGATTTGGAGTTCTGACATTTAATTAAATCTCCCATCCAAAATTCTCATTACTGTAATCTGTTCAGACATTTCTTTTTCTTTTTGTAATTCCCGTTCTCAGCAATGATTCAGTAGTCATATTCTCATTACTGTAATACAGTATTTTCATGAAAAGATCTGAATAAATTTATCTTAAAGGCAGTATAACACTGATCAAATTAAAATACTGTTTTATTTTGCTTTTTTTCTTTACATTACTAGAAATTACATTTTTACAGTCTATTGTAAAATTAAACAACAATATGCTTGAATAAAAAATCTTAATGGTCTTAAAAATGAGTTTCTTTGAGCAAAATATTTCTATACTTCTGCCTTTTTATTTGGGGTTAAATGTGACAGGTTTTGAGAGATTCACGCCAAAACGATTCTGATTGGTTAAGGAACCCAGTCAAATGTTCTTCGTGTTCATCTTCATCATTACATAATCAATTGTCAGATTCTCTGATGCTGATGGGGTTTAAATTGGCGAAACCATAATACTAAAGCCTAACATAACCCAGAAATCCAACTCAGTTGGCCATGAGGCTGAATTTGTGAGTCCGCTCACAACAGTGACAGAACTGTTATCCACTGTACCCCAGACAGACTGTTTAGCGTCTGTGTTTTTTGTTAGACTGCGATGCTGTGCACATTGTTCTTAAGCTAAGCTTCATTGCCCAAATCTGCTGTGGCTCCCTGCATCCTTTTCTTCCTCTTTTCTTTCCATCTCATGTTTTTGTTTGGATACTAGTGAAGTGTTCACAAGCCTTGCTCACCCAGCCTCAGTGTTTGTCATACAAAGAGCTTTGAGAGCTTTTATCTGGTCATTTGTGCACTTTGAAAAGAATTCAGAAGCACAAACGCTCATGTCGTTCATTAACTCAAGCAGGATCTCACCTCGTTCGCTCACTGCCGAGTGAACGTCTGGCATCGATCCACCCTCAGTGTGAACTTTAATACCATACCGTGGTGTTCACCCTCGATCGTGGTTTGTCTGGATGTTGACCACAGAAGCAGCGTCAGATGGAAATATTTCGTATGTATTGCCAATCTGTTTGTGGTAGTGATGTGTTTGGATCTCTTGTTTGCCAAAGAGAGAAAGTTTTAATTTTGCAACATTTAAGGCAGCAGGTTATTTGGCGTCCTTCCCAAGTGAAGGGTAATATAAGTCTGAAGGATCGGACTGAACAGAAAGCGTCAAGGGAGCGCAAGAGAATATGACCTGGACGGGTGATGAGTTCTCTCTCTCTCTTCCTCTTTTCCTCCAAAAAGAAAAAGAAAAAACATTGCTCCTTTGATTTTGTGTTTGTGTTGTGTGAAAGTTTTAACTGTTTAAAGACAACTCCGTTTTCGTAAAACAAAAGAGAAAAAAGAACTAAAAACAAGTGGGGATGCATCTGCCAGAGAGATTACTGTAATCAAGGAAGATTCGAGAAGCCTTGTTACATTTACGGGAGAAAACTGCCAACAAGTTCTGGTATTTGGAGCCTATTTTATTCATTGTTGGTGTGTTGTTGTGTGCTTATTGTAAATATATGTCTTTTTGATTGTCCTTTTTTCCTCTGGGGTGGTGAGGGATCAAGGCAAGGGCTCGGGTTCACCCGCGAAAGAAAAGAGGGAGATGAATACAGAGTATTTTGTTATTGTCCAATCCAAGGGTGACACAGTATGTATATATCTATATTGTATATATGTGATGGAAATGCGTTGGCTTTTTGTGTGACACTACCTTTTACCTGTACTATTGTTCAACATTCAGTGTTTCAGTGTTTATATTCTATTTTAATCTTTGTTTTCTGTTTGATTTTGTCCTGGTCATTACTTGTATTTGTTGTTTCCTTTATTTTCCCCTTTCGTCCATTTTGTTATTGCACGGTTTATTACTTTTGCTGTCCAATAAGATGACACGGCTTCTCTTTGTATTGGTTTTAGTGCTGTAAAATAACTCTGAAGTGTCATTAGGATTGTCAATACCACCCCTTCCCCCCGATATGCATGAATGGCACTTAAAGAAATAAAATGTTAACTTCACTGTGGAATCTTTGCTGCTTTGTGATACTTATTTCATTTCTATACTTTTGCAAAAACTGAAGCACTTGCATAGAATACTCCAAAACGTCTAAAGTTTAATTTTTATGGATTAAATTTATATGATCATTTCAATTGAATTTGTTCCTGATTCCAAATATTTTTAACTAACATTAACTGCTGATGTATTCAAATATTTGTGCTGTGTTCATCTTGTTGCTAGGCCGATTGCTTTGCAGTTTTTTTCTCGGCGAAGGTCTAATGATAATATACAGGTACAATTATCAAATTTAATTTCAATTCAAATCAAGCATTTAGTGCCCACATATTTATTTCATGAGCAGCTGATAAGACATTCATTGTCCACATATGTCATGATACGTAAAAGCAACTGACCCTAAAAAAACCTTTTAAGGTTGCACTCTCACATTAAACTTGAAATCGGATTCATTTTTCAATAAAGCATTCTGTACACACTGTAGTCTCATATGGTGCACGTGCAGCTGAGCCTCAGCTGTCTGTCACAATGGGTTAGAACAATAAGCTTGTTAACTAGCCTGTTTTTGCTCAGCGGATCTAGGTTAGCCGTCTTGCTTTTTCAGTAAAAACCTGTTTGTCTGGATTTTCTTAGCGTTGAGAAGCTCTCTCAAGATGCTGTAGTGTCTGAAGCCCCCTACAAGTTTGCATTTCCTCACACTTATGTATTTGATGCAGTCACCATGGTGCTTTGAAATCGCTTAAATCTTTGTAATCCCAGTTTCCTCCTGAAGAGCACACACAGTCCCTTGGTATTTTACCGACCTATTTTGAATTTGACGGTCTGGTGCTGTCTCTGACTTGGCGGTCTATTTCTAGTATCTGAAGCTTACGTTCAGAGCCACTTTCAAATATATTTTTTTACTAAAATTCACACACGCATCAAGCCCTCGGCCCCATCTGATCAATCTCTTCAACTCAATGGCGTCTTGGATGATGTGCTGTGGGAATCCTTCAAAAAAAGTCTTTCTCTGCCATGTCAAATTTATGGACATGTGAACTTTGAGTAAGACTTCGGAGGGTCTGTCAGGACTGGTCTGCTGCAAAAAAGCAATCACAAATACTATGATCACAAAATGTCACCTTAATGCTGTTGCTTCTCCAGCAAGTAAGTCTGACCTTCTTTTTTGTTAAAGAAATACGGTAAAACTTACGGACAAATGTATTGTTATTATCTTGCTTCTGAGATTTATTTTGCTGAAATTACTTGATTGCGGGTGATTTTGGAACTTTGGTTTGTAAGATTATTTGCTAATTATATTTTTGCGAAAGTGATTTATTTGAACAATGTAAAATATTGCAGAATGTCTGAATATTTCAGTAGATGATCAACTTTAAATTGTTTCTAATCTCTTTTTTTTTACAATTTTTTTTTGCAACATACTGACAGAAAACTGACATGAACTTTACCAAAAAAAAGTAAAGTCAGTGATGGCTAACATAATTAGGTTTCGTACAATTTTATGGTGCGGACACATTTAACTGTTTTGGTGAATTAAGTCAGTTTTAATAGAGTTTTACCTAAGTTTTACCCTGTGTGAGGGCTAAAAAATTCCAAATTGGTCAAGCGCTACTTGGACAAAAAAATAAATACAAATAACAATAGATCAGGGTTATTGGATTTTGTAGTGCTGCATTGCGTGTATGTGTACGTTCTTTCTGTGCAGCTTTTCTGACAGGATATCAAAACTCTTCTCATGTGGTTATAAATAGCCTGTGCTCCCGTCTCTTCCTGGTATGTCGTATAGTATGATTGCAAAGTATGAACAGTCTGTCCCTGCTTTAACAGATGAACAGGGTGTTATAAAAAAAGGAATATAACTTGCTCCTACTCAAGCAGCAGAATGTAGGGAAAGAAGAAACCGTGCTAAATTAATTTCTGAATCTTCTGAAACAAAAGATGCTCCAGGTGATTCTGAGAAACCTGTGGATGATCTAGATGCCCAGGGTGCCACATACTTTCTGCATTGCATGCAGTCTAATATCTTCTGTGTGCAGCCTCAACACTGCCATGGTTTAGAGTCCTTGTGCTTTTCAGGAGGGGTTAGCTGAGGTCTGCTTCTGGACACTGCATTCTTCTCTCTATGATTCTGATCACTGTGGTCTGTGATCTGTTTCACAGATCAAAAAAAAAGTGCTGAATCTGGTGAGTATTGGTGTAGGATTAATGCATCGTGATCTACATCTGACCATACACAACATACCTTGTTGTGAACAAAGTGGTAAAATGAAGCATTTTATAGGAATAGTTCACCAATAAATAAATT
This sequence comes from Sinocyclocheilus anophthalmus, assembly GCA_018155175.1. Taxonomy (NCBI): domain Eukaryota; kingdom Metazoa; phylum Chordata; class Actinopteri; order Cypriniformes; family Cyprinidae; genus Sinocyclocheilus; species Sinocyclocheilus anophthalmus. The sequence continues at coordinate 67,394 of JADLZN010006564.1, read as the reverse complement.
GTTGAAAATGTCTTTAACTCAGAGGTTTAGCATTACATCACCAATGGATCCTCTGCAGTGAATGGGTGCCGTCAGAACAGCTGATAGAAACATCACAATAATCCACACGACTCCAGACCATCCATTAACATCTTACAGAGTGAAAAGCTGTGAATTTATAATAAATTCATCAAGTGTTTTAACTCAGATCGTTCAGCAAAATATGATCACTATATGGGCTTCCTCTAGTGGAAAAAGTTGTCTTGTCTGAATCAGGTGAAAACTTCGCACAGGTCAAGCACTGTTTATAAATGAAAACAGTTAAATATGTCGGTGGATTTTGAGAGGACAACAGGAGATGGACTTTTTCACTAGAAGAAACATTATTATTGATTATAGACTCATATTCTGGCCAGAAGCAATGGTTTAAAGTTACATTAATGATGGATTTGTTTCTGACAAACATGCAGCTTTTTAGTTCACAAGACATTAAATGGTAGATTACAGTCATGTGGATTATTGTGATGTTTTTATCAGCTGTTTGGACTCTCATTCTGACGGCACCCATTCACTGCAGAGGATCCATTAGGGCAGAGGTCTTCAACCCTGCTCCTGGGGACCCACTGTTCTGCAAAGTTTATTTCCAACCTGCTTCAGCACACCTGCTTGTGTTTTTTCAAGCAGTCCTGAAGAACCTGATTAGGTGCTTCAGGTGTGTTTGATTAGGGTTGGAGCTAAACTCTGCAGGACAGTGGGTCTCCAGAAGCAGGGTTGAAGACCTCTGCATTAGGGAACAAGTGATGTAATGCTAAATGTCTTCAAAACTGTTCCGTTGAAGAAACAAGCTCATCTACGACCTGAAGGTGAGTACCTTTTAAGAAATGTTTTACTAATAACTATTGCTATAATAGTGTCAGACCGAATTATTTGTCACCTTTAAATCTGTTTATGCCTCTCTTTCATGTAGTAGTGTAATTTTAAAAATTTAAAAAATCAGTAAATAAATAAAGTATGCAAATAAATGCAGACACCTCATATGTTACTGGTGTAGCTGTGGGTGTCTCTGAGGACATGTTTAGTATATACAAGTGTGTTTAGCACATGTTGTGCAGGATGTTCACAATGAATGGTTGATGGGTCAAGCAGAGAAAATACGTCCATATGTGGAACATGCATCACTCTGAGAGGCAGATGTCTCACTCTCCACATCATAACACATGAGACTTATGAGAGGAAACGCTGGGCCTGGATTTATTTGGGATGTGGACTATTGTAAGCATGTGGACCAGACACAGAAGGGGTTTACAGGTGTTGACAGCTCTCTCTGAGAATGGAGGAAGACCTCTATGCATTTTTATCGGTCAGGGTGTTAAATTATCCTAAAATATTTAAATTCTGTTCTTATTATTTAATAAACATTTAAAGCAAGCAGATCATTTTCTCTCTGTCCCAATACATCTTTAGATCTGAACATAAGAGATAGATTCAAATGCATCAAACTCAATCTAAGGACTGATATCTGCAGTGCCCCCTAGTGGCCGAAATTACTACAAGCCTTTAGACCAGTTATTTGGGATTAGTCCAGTTAGGGAAACTGTGCATTTTGAGGACACATCAGATTAGTTCTTTACCTACTTTATAAGTTATTTATCATGTTACACTTGCATATTTGATCCCTTTTTTATGGCATTATCCACTTCAATATGACACGTCATGTTGCATTATTTTATAACACCCTTTTTCTTATATCTAATATATGTTCAGAGAGAGTTGATGAAATCTGATATTGAGTGCAATTTCTGCATTCTAAACAGAATATTTTCTTACTTTAAAATGCAAGAAAAGACAGGTCAGAGCTACTGTACAGGCCGAATAAAAAAGCAATAGTCTTGATGAGTGTCATTACACAGCATATGACAATCTGGATTATGTTTATGATCTGATCATCTCTCAAACGTGCTATATACCAGGTTCATCTTTGTTGACATTTCTCTTCAATAAGACTATATATTATATTAACTAGCCTACATTTTGCCTATAATTTTGGGAATGCTGTCACAAGGTCTTGTAAGGTTTTGAGTCAAAAATCTGACATTTTTAAATGAGTCCAAATATCCTGATGAAGTAGAGTACGTTTGTGATTTTTAATTTTTTTAATTTTAATTTAAGATCCTCCAAATTAAAAATAAAATACCATTTTGCTGTAATCGTTGAATAAAAAGCGAACACAATAAAATCACAAACTCTATTTAAAAATATTTTAAAAAACTTAAATTAACAGTACTCTCAGACATTTTTCATAAACACTGGGCCAATTTTTATTACAATATTTGTTGACCATAACTAGTGGGGCATTTTTGTTGTCTCCGAAAACTCAGCAAGTCTTTTTTTCCTGGGCAATAAATGTGAAAACATGAAATAGCTTTTTTCTTCTTCTTCTTGAGCTAAGACTTAGAAACGGACAAAAATAAACTCATCCCCAGAAATATTCACTGGAGGAAAAAAATGTCAATCAGCTCCAGTCTCCTCTACGCAAAGTGTACAACTGAACACATTAGGTAAACCAAGCTAATAAGGCACATTTTGGTATTATATGTCCCTTTGAATGAGCTGATTTGTGATGGTCCAGCTTTACTTTCACCAATGGCCCATCGTGATGGTCGTGTGCCTCTCCCAAATCTGCGACCCCACCGACCAGTTACACTGGAGAAGCTCTATAAGCTCTAGTCTCCATCCGCCATTTTCAGCACACTGGAAAGCAGGTAGACCAAAAACTACACTGTGCCGATGAAAACAACAGGTAAGTGTTCAAAGAACACCATGCTCACATTTTTATTTCAATCAAGCCTTTGCAACGCTGCACTGAATGGCTTGGAAAGCAGGAGGACACTTGCTCGGAGTGAGCTGCATCTGGTTTGTGCACTTCTGAGTGCTCGGATTGATGATAACAATACAATCTGTTTGTCCTGCCAATCTGCAAAGCAGCTCGAGGGCTCTGGTGAAACATGCTGGAGAACTTTTTCTCTCATAGAAGATGAAAATGTGACTATGAGAAGTGTGTTTTAAGCGCGATGTGTGTTTGTTTGCCTGGAAGTCGGGATATAGGCTACAACCTGAGCAGTTTTGCACAATCTGGGTTAATTCACGAATTAACAGCATCTGGTTTCCATGACGATATTTGAAGCACAAGGATACATTTTACATCTATTTTGCATACAACCCGTGCTTGTTTTGCGATTTCTTTTGATTCCGGTTTATTATAATTATGCTGGGAGCATAGAAGCATTGTTTGTCGGTGCATAAAACTCCACCTCCAAATATACCGTAAGTTTTTGCTGTTGTTTCTTTGAAGAATTGTGAAACTTTTTGGCTGTTAGTTGAAGCATCTTCTGCTGTGGCTGCTGAAACGCCTTCCTTCTTTGTCCCACAGTCACCGTCTGTTATTAACAAAGATGACACAATGCAATACTTCTCATTCATCTCTGGATTTATTCATGCTCCTGCCTCTCAAACAATCCTTTTCGTATTCTTACATATAGTTTAAAGAAAACGTGTTAAAATACAATAAACACAGTAGGATAGTGGAGGGTGTCCAGATGAAATTATTGGTAACTACTGAAGTGAACTTAAAGGTGCACTCAGCAATTTTTTACTAAATAAAAAAGTAAACGTAAGGAAATTAAAAACACTTTGAGAAATGTATTTTTTCACATGAGACAGACTGAAATCATATCAGTTTTGTATGTTTTTTGCGTAGAGTGGGTCGCACCCTCATGGACGCTGCCATGTTGGAATATGTTAAGAATAATACATTTTTAAGCCATTGTGATGGTATCTCTCCATTTTGTTTTGTTAAATTTTTATTGTTTTTGTGTGTGTGTGCAATTGTATTGTTTAGTGCAGCATTATCTGTTTTTTGTTTACATAAAAATTATTTAAAAGTAACAGCAAACATATAAATTATATAGTGCTTTCAGTGCTCAGTGTGCTTTATGAAGCTTAAGTAACAACATAATTTTTTTTTAGATTAAATTCATATAGACTTGTGTAATAAAACACATTAAGTATGTGTGTGTGTGTGTGTGTGTGTGTAGCTTGAGCATAGATGAGAAGGAACAAAACAAACAGCTTGCATTGCATCAGTTAGGAAGCAAACCTCATGCATCCAGGCCAATGGGTGTCGTTTATGCTTGGCATTTATGCATTTAGCAAATGCTTTTATGCTAAATGAGTTGCAAAAGTGGAACTAAAGCAACGTAAGTCGTCAAGGAGCCAACGATATTCATAATATACAAAGCCAGGTTTATTTAGATTAGGAAATACTGGGACAAAAAAGAGCCATCTTAATGTTAGATTAAAATTACTGAGTAGAGTTAAATTGATTAAATAAAATGCTGGTGCCAAAAGTTATATTAAGTTTTTCATTATAAAGTTATTCCACACATTTATGAGACGATGACTTCAGAGGAGGTCACTGCTGCAGCCTAATACTTTTTTACTGACAAGATAAAAGAATGAATCCTTAATGGCTACACTGCACTTGAGCGCAAATACTATTACTGACTGAGAGAAAGGATCTTTTTGTGGCTGTATGACACACACGTAGGCTTCTGCCAATTAGAAATCACATCTATTTTTATTCACTACTGAGATTTGAGTGTAATGATGCCATGAATTATTTCTGCAAGCATCCATCCTGACAAAAACAGTTTGAATTTGATATTTGAATTTGATTCCAAAAGCATGTTTTAACACACTTTCTGTTGTGTTGGGTTTGCATGCTCCAGCGGAAGCCGAGAATCTGTCTCCGACCTCCACGCTTATGTAACAGTGTCACATCAGAGAGGCCCCTTGTGTGTCATGCTGTTTTCTCCATTTCCTCTTATTCTCTGTAGCTGTCATCCAAACCTGATGACAATGTTCTACTTACCATCCTGTCAGCTCTGGTTATTGCTCTATTCTTATGCTATGAGAAGAATTCTCTGCAGACCCACAACAAAACGCATCATCATTTGTCTAAAACTGTGGGATTATCACCTGTATGCCTGACTAAATAATGTGTGTTTTGAGGGCTATTTCTCAGGTGGTTGGTTGGATATTAGGTGAGGCTGGGTTAATTACACGTGTAATGTCGGTGAGGTCTCCGGTAATAGATACTGTTTATAGTCTAACCACACCTGTTAGAACACAATTTGGTTTGAAAAACACCTTGAAGTTGGCTCCTCTTCACTTACTAAAACCTCTCAGAAGTTAAGATGCTAGAAAAGCAACTTGATCATTTGTTTGACGAATTATGTTGTAATTAAAAACGCTGCCATTGAAAAGTTTGGGGGCTTTTGGGTTAAGATTTGTTTTTGTTATTTTAATGTTATTTACAATTTCTTATGCTTGCTAAGGCTGCAGCTGTTTGCTCAAAAAACTTTTAAAACAGTAATATTGTAAAATAGTATTGCAATTTAAAAGAACTATTTTTAATATATTTTAAAATGTGATTTATATCTGTGATGGTTGAATTTTCAGCAGATATTCAATCATTCTAATGCTGATTTGGTGCTTAAGAAACATACTTTCTTATTATCAACGTTAAAAACGGTTCAGTATTTTCTGTGGAAACCATGATTCATCTGTTTCAGTATTCTTTGATGAATAGAACGATGAACAGCATTTATTTGAAATATAAATATTTTGTAACTATTAAAAGATTTTACTCTCACTTCTAAAGAAGTAATGCATCATTGCTGAATTGATTTTCAAAAAAAAAAATAAAAAATCACACTGATGCCAAACATTTCAAAACGCTAGTGCAAATAGTCAGAGAATTTGGTTACTGAAGGGAGGGTCGGGATTTGCGCGAGTTTTAAGCATACAGCCGTCCTAGTTGAAATGGTCTTTTCATGCTTTCAGCCTTAGGGATTGCTTGAGAGCAAGTCCCATCCTGCATCATAAACATAGAGGATTATTTTGTTCTACGTGGTGAAAATAACTGCTCCTATTTTCTGTTTTACAGAATCCATGAAATAAGAAAGGTCTTAGGAGTCTCAAAGTTCAGTTGAGTGTTAAATCCTTGGTGCAGGTATGGTGAAACTATTTATTTTTTAATATAATTTAGGCTAAATGCTTTTTTCCTTGAAAAGTTCATACTTTTGCTCTAAAAGCAAGTACCATGAGCACTGCTTACATAAAGGGTTAGAGAGTAAGGCAAGGACCCATTGATAAACCTGTAAACAGTCGGCCCCCCTGTCCCCCCACTTTTTGAGCCTGTAATGGCTTTGCCTCAAGGAACATATGAAACCTTGGATGACATCCCAGCCCATGTGTGGAAGGGGCTGCCAAACAGCATGAAGCTGGGACCATCAGCTGTCAACCCCAATCGCATTGGTGAGCAACAGCATGGTTGAGCACTTGTAAATGACTCTGTTAACGAGAAGTTGTGTGTTCATTATTAGCATTAATATTCATTAGTATTTTATGCTTGATGAAAGCCTATGACATGTTCCAAATCTTATTTTGTTTGATGTTTGAAATCGAGAATGCGCAGCACGCTGTGGTGGTGCCCTAGAAATACACAGATAAATGATTAATATCGAATATGCTTCAAAAATGGCTCTCTGAGAGTGTCTCTGGAGATCTTAAAGTGGCTCATTCTGATTGAGGATTCAAGCTCAAAAACCCATCAAGAAAAAAAAAGAATGTATAGAGAAGACAATAAAGTTTGTGTTTGCAATGTTTGCTTACATAAGATTTCTCATGCTGTCCATGTCTTTCTATAGGTGTCTGGGCATCTAGATTAATACCTAAAGGCAAAAGGTTTGGACCATTTGTGGGAGAACGAAAGAAGAGATCTCAAGTGACGAGCAATGTTTACATGTGGGAGGTACGTATTAGACACCACATACTGGAAACTCTAGTTCTGCCTGACTAGAAGTCTGAATACACTGATGAACACAAAGCTTGTTTGGACCAATATACACTACTGTTCAAGAATTTGGGGTCTTGTAAGATTTTAATGTTTATGAAAAAGACTCTTATGCTCACCAAGTCTGCTTTTATTTGCGGTATTCAAAAATACCGTAAAAACAACAACCCCAAACTTCGGAATAGCAGTGGTCCTTAATTAAATGCATTTTGTTTCATTATCATTAGGTATATTTTCCAGCCTCGGGGTGGATGTGTGTAGACGCCACGGATCCAATGAAAGGAAACTGGTTGCGGTATGTGAACTGGGCATGCTCTTCTCAAGAGCAAAACCTCTTTACACGGGTTTTTTTTTTTTTTGTGGGGGGGGGGGGGGGGGTGGGGGTGGGGGGAGATCAACAGAGCTATTTACTACAAAGTGTTAAGGGTAGGTTAACCTTTAAGATGTGATGAATTGGTTTGAGTTTGACTATGTTAGGTTATGACTGCAAAGAGCCTGGAGGAGATGCATACGGCGGAGTGGTTCGCTAATAAAGGAGTTTTCAAACTTTTTATATGTGGCGGACCCCCATAATAATATGATTCCCTCGCAGGGTACACTTTTCCTAAAATACTAATCAGCTGTACTACTTGCTCAAAAGGTGGTTCAGTGCTTTTTTTTTTTTTTTTTTAAAGAACTCAATACCTTTATTCAGCATAGATGCATTAAATTGACATAAAAAATTTGACAGTAACAACTTTACATTATCGCAAAAGATTTCTGGGAACCTTTGAACTTTCTATTCATCAAAAAATCCATCAAAACTGTTTTCTTATTGATAATAAGAAGAAGAAATTGTTCTTGAGCATATTCGGATAATAAATCAGCATATTAGAATGATTTCTGAAGGATCATGGGACGCTGAAGACTGGAGTAATGATGCTGATGAGAATTCAGCTTTGTATCACAGGAATACTTTACATTTTAAAATATATTACAATAGAAAACAGCTATTTTAAATTTGAATTATATTTCACTATTCATGTTTTACTGTACTTTTTAATCAAATCAAATAACTGCATTGGAGAGCTTAAGATACTTATTTTAAAAGCATAAAAAACATGAAATGATTAAATAATTAGCTTTAAATAATTAGCTCAGTGTATTAAAGCAAATGCATTTTTTAAAGTTAGCTAGTATCAACTTTAGTTTTTTTTTCTACCACTATTAATATTAGATGTGTAGCGGAAAGAGAACTTGTTTTAACTTTTTTAGGATGGCACAATAATCTAATTTCTAATCGCAATTACAATTATGGATGCCACAATTACGTAATCGTTCAAAGTCCACTTATGTTATTCTCAGTGCTCAAGGTATGTTTTTTTTCTTTCTACCTGTTATCTTAAGGGTTTTTCCATTGTTTTAGTTTTAGTATAACATTATAATACCATTCATATTTTTACTTTTTTATAATTTAAAGAAGAAACCAATCCGATGTATATTTGACATTTGAGGCTTAATACTATAGAAAAGCACTAAAGGTTTTTCAGTTAGAGTGTTTTCAGCTTGTTTATTTTCATATAAAAATACTGCATGCAGTTGCATCAAACAATGGTATGAAGATGTCATTCAATGTAAATTGTAATAATCGTAATTAATAATCACAATTACAATTTCAAGGGAATAATCGACAATTATGATTTTTGTCATAATCGTGCAGCCCTAAGAACTATATTCAGTTACATTTCCCTATTTTGTGCTTTTCACAGTTAAGTGTTGTTAAATATGAATGAGAATGTTGCTATTGAGCCACCACTGAGCAAGCAAGAGGCAACAAGTAAAAACTGTTCTTGAAAGTATGTACATTGCAAAGAAGGAAAAATGCACTTATAGCCTACAATTTTATGTATGCTTATATAAACCTGTATAAATTATAACCTTATATAAATGTATTTCTTACTGTTTAAAAGGGGCTGTTAATAGAATAAATCTCATGATTGTATTGTGATTTTGTTTTTAAAAAATTGCAGCCCCCTCAGGGTCCCAGTTTGAAAACCCCTGCACTAGTATATAAATGCACTCAAAGATAATGGACTAAATACAACGAAACTCGGATTTTAGTTTCATGGAACTTTGAAAAGTAGTAATATGTATGGGACTTGTATAGAATGATCGTAAATATTGCTTAAATGTATGCATATTAAACTTTTGTGAAATAGTTTCTGAATTTAGCAGTACAAATTAAAAATGTCATTTTTTTAAACACTTTCTACGTATGTGGTAGTTGATAGATGAACAAAGCATCTTTAACGTAACTTAAATGTTATCAAATTCCCATTCCCTTAAAGGAGCTGTCTGATACTGTACCCTAGTTTGTTATGGGGGTCTGTTTCTAAATGCCTGACAGAGCGTCAAGGCCTAGATAGTATTTCATTCTATGGCATTCCAAAAAGCTCGACTCTGATTGGTCCGTGTACTCCCCATCAGCCAATCGGACCGGACGAAGAACTTCTCGTGTGGTACAATGGGGAAGACAATCCTGAGATAGCAGCTGCATTAGAGGAAGAAAGGACTAGCAACCTGAGCAAGAAGAGTTCACCTAGAGCAAAGCGAGGTAAAATGAAAACACCGCCTCTTATTGCTCATACCTGGTGTTTTTTTTCTATAGATATATCTAACTGGTGTCCGGAAACACGTCTATTATGTGTTTGTTTGCGTTCGCAGTCGCTAGCTGGAACTAGCATGTTAGCCACCTGGCTATTCGCCCATTTCATACGAAGATGATTCAGAAACAGGAATTATGCACGACGTTCTGTTGTAATCAACTCAGCCCACGACTGAGCCAGATGTTGACGAACGGGTCGGTTAGCCGCCTTGAAGACTCGGACCTTATTCCAGTGTCTCCAGATCTAGTGAACTTCTCACCTAGAGAGCATTTTGAGCATCACCGACACGTTCGAGTGTTCGATTTAAAACGTTCGAACGCGCCTGTGATGCCCGAGCATGCCATCTAGATGGACAGCTCGCTAGGTTTAGAAACACAACCCATGACTAACAGAGATGACCTTCCAGACCCTCCTTGCAAAGCATTTTACTAAATGAGCCACAAATAAACACAATCTTGTACATAATTTAATAAACGTTTTGGGGAATTCATTTTAGTATAAAATATTGCACAAATATATTTGTGAGTTTAAGTGGTTGTATCTGGTCTGGATGTACTTTATAGACTGATGTAAGAATGACTGAAAAGGACGATCTAAACTTGCTGTTGAGAAGATCATTTCCTGGTCCTTTCATTGAGTAAATGGGCATTTGACTTTCATCTGTTCAATGACAGTGCAGCTAAATGCACGAAGTTTAAGTTAGCTTGAGTCCAATTTTACTTTTAGAAATATGTAAGTAAAAGTAGTACTCGAAATATTTGCATGTTAATGACATTCAAACGTTTGCTGTCACACCGTCTAAAAATCGTGAGGGATTGAGATATTAAGTATAAAATGTACATTTAAGTTAAAAAAAAAACCTTAATATAACAAATTAACCAAACTTTTGAATGTCATTAACATGTTGACATTCTTACTATATATGTAAATAAATCCTTTATGTTGCGAAAAGCAGAGTAAAATGGCATTGTAAAAGTCTGCATGTGCATTCAAGACTTTGCCATGTTTTGTGCATTGAAATATGTAGTGAAATGTGTTTGAAAACATTCACGGTTGTGTAGATAATGTAACAGATTAGTAAAAAAATAAAGAGAACAACAGAATGCACTGCTTTAGCGCGTCTCAGTCTCCTTGAGCATCTTTCTGGCACATGCCACAAACATGAACCACAGGGAATACTTGTCTTTTAAAAGGCTTCATTTAGATGATTTTACATTAAATGCATCATAAGTCACTTTGGAATAAATCACAGTAGGCCTATGTATCATGATAAAAAAGAGACTTTACAGTCTGGAAATACTGTAGGCTATAGCAAATTATTTCTCGGACCCCCTATCACTTTAAGAACTGCTGGTCTACACAGAAGAAAGACCTGTCTAGACTCTGCCCCCGTACGAGTTGTGTCGAGCTATTCATTAGTCTGTTTAATGAGAAAAATATGAAACTGAAAAAATGGGTTATTAATCCGAACAACTGCAGCAGTGGAGGACTATTATTCTGCTGCGTGACACTGCGGAAGAACTGATGAAGGCACGGTTTGATCTTCGGCTGACCAATCAGCAGAAAGGGGCGTTTAATTCCCGCCCACGTGTAGAAATCGAATATTCAAGCTGTTTATTCATTTTTCCACCTATGAACGAAAAACAAACATTTAAGCTGAATTCTCGTTTTTCCTGTTTTGGAAAAAAACGGGAAAACGAAAAAGGAGCCTTTTTCTAATTTTTCTACTTTCAATATTAAATAAAAAAACGAATGATCGAATGATACACGGATTATCTGTTTTATGAATTGGTTTTTGTATAAGATGCTCCCAGATGACCTTGTCACAAGGACAGCAGCTGATAGCTGGTTTCTTTTCTTGACTGAGACAATTTCTGTGAACCTCTGTGTAAATGTGTATAAAGCCATATGTAATTTGACAACATGCCTGTTGTCATTTTCTCACCCTCAAATCACTCCAAACCTGTATGACCTTCTATCTTCTGTGAGGCACAAAAGGATATACTTTTAAGGATATATCAATGTGTTTTCCCCCCTTCATGTAATGAAAGTCTATGTTCTTCAGAACATCAGCTTTTGTGTTCCATAGAAGTCAGTCATACAGGTTTGGAATGTGGCCTGACCTTTCTTTTTTGGGGAACTATTCCCTTAAAACTTAATCTACTATAGTCAACTGCTGTTCAGTAACAATTAATGCTCCCTACAGTTATGTAATAATGGTGGTGTAGATTTTATTATGGACATTAAATGTGTGAAAACAAGCATTTCTTTGCTTGTCATGCACCAGTGCTTGCAGTTACGAGTAGTCAGTCTGGTTTGTGGTGAGCTGTCGTTTAGGAAAAGAAGGCTGTGGCAGACTTGTTTGTTGGTATCTTGCAGGTGGTGGAGCTCTTTATTCTAGTTACTGTACCAGATGTTATTCAAAATTTTGCTTTACAGTTTAAGTTATATTTAGGAAACTTTTATGAACGTTCAGTTTATTTTGTCTTGAAAAGATTATATACTTATATGAAATGTCTTCATTTCATTGGATTCAATTATTGTAGGTTTTGACAGCCAAGATAAGAAACCTAAACCTAATAGCTTTTGTGGCTTTAGTCGTTTTGAAAGTAATACTAAAATAACTTGTTTCTCCCTAAAGCAAGGAAGAAGCTGTCGGAAAAAGCCAGGCAGGCTGATTTGGGTGGATTCTGTGAACCGAAGAAATAGAGGTTAAAGTGCGGCTGAACTCAATCGCAGAGATGCGGGGACTCAGAGGAAGGTAGGTATGCTCTTCATCGCCCCTGGCAGGGATTGTGCATTCACAAGTATGTTTGCCTAGTATAATTAGTTTTGTTATGGTACACAGTAGGATTGGGGATCGTTTGGGTTTTCTATGATATACGGTGCCAAATCAATATTCTAAAATGTAACGGTGCCTGAAACGATACTTAAAAAAAAAATTTTTTTTTACCCAAAATAGGTTGGATGGCATGAGGCGATTATATACACATTTAGGCCCAATTCCAATTCTATTTTATACCCCTTCCCCATGTCCCTTGAAACAGAGTGTCAAGGGGTAGGGGTGAAAATATTCCCCTAAGAATTGGGACACCACTACTATGCCGTCACACGTCATCATACGTCATCTAGCTCCTACAATACACACACCTATACTGGTGTGCATTAGAGCCTTACCGTTCTATATAAATGCGCTGCTTACTGACACACACACACATATATATATATATATATCGGAGATTGCGCAGCTCACACATCCAGGAGCAAAGAAACTTGTCAATGCTGCCTTGAGACTTTTTTAAATAACAGTTTAAATACTCGCTACATTATATTTTCCAGCAACAAGGGGATATAATCGCTGTTTTTGAAGTAAACTCATTGTAAAGAGAGATGCACAGACGCGCATACACGCAACTCTCTCTCTCTCTCTTTCTCTCTCGAATTGGCAATATTTGAGAAAAGGGTTTTGCGATTTCTAATTATTGGGGGGACTAGTCACTCTCAATGTCTATTGTGGTTATCGCCCTGATCAGACATGAGAATATGTTGTGGTACTATCGTGCAGTCTGTAATGATATGACGTTAGCAAATTTTTGCGTTTTTTTTGCAAAAATTTATTTGAATAACATGACCATAAATATGAACACACGATTGAATGTAACATAAAACAAATGATTACTTTTCATTAAAATCTTTATTTATGCCAATAATGCTTACATTTATGTGTCTTTGTTCGCTCTGGCAGCCATGTTGCCACTGTAGATGGTTTATGCTGAGATAATTCATTGTTTGAAGTGTGGTCCTGAAAAATCTTAGTTTGAAGGGCTATCTGGCCTTTCCCCTTACCCCTACCCCTCCAACCAAAAGAGAATCGAGACACCCCTACCCCTGCACGTGGGAAAGGGGAAGAGCTAAGGGGTATAAATAGGATTGGGCCTTAATGTCTGTTTAATTCATACTGTGAAAAGAAGCCACATCAGATCACAAAAGGAAGCAGTTGTGGAGTAAAAACGTTCGTGAATATTCTCAGTCGGGAAATAATTTTTCATGTGCGGTGCCGGTGATCCTTACGTCCGTTTCGGAGAACCAAAAAACAAATATTTCAATCGAATGCTCAAGCATTTAAGTGGCACCGAAATCTGCGTTCTGATTCGGTTCTAGTACATACCGGTTACATAGGTATGGCACCGGGTTTCAGTACCCAAACCTTGTTAACAGTAGGACTGCAACCATCAATTATTTTGATAATCAGTACATGTCACTTATTTCTTTGATTTAATTATTTTTTAAAAAGCCAAATTTCATGTATTATTCTGTGTTTGTTTCTCTAAATTTCTACAATTTATTGATAAGGATAGAACCATAAAATGAAAGTTATGTGCTAAATAAAAAATGCACATATCTGTTCAAGCACATGATATGGAAAACCACGTTAACCTGTATGCTTATGGATTTGTTTGAAACACTTAATATAAACCATTCTCAAGTTTGAAACAGCTTTGGGTATGCACTTCCTGCACTATGATCTCAATTATTTTTTAGATTTGTTTTGTCTATCAAAATGCATTTTTCAGTTCTGTAAAGACATCATTTGTGGAGGTTTTTATGCACAGCACACAAATCTGACTAAACAAAAATGAAATTAGTTTAGAATTATTTCTCTACCAGTTTTATGGATTAGTTCCAGCCATAGTTGTAGTGTTAGTGTAACAGAATTATGCCTTCAGATGAATGATTTTCAACTTCACTAGTGATTTTTAGTTTTTAAATATATATTTTTCTTGTAATTCAGGGATTAATGGTGAGGAAAGACCCCCTTCACCTTCAGAGTTGCAACAGGAGAATGCAGCTTCCCAGTCGTCTTCTACGGAAAATGAAAACCCTGTCCAGTCTCATACAACAGACATGAACCAGAGGGAAGGATTGGATGAGGAAAATGCAGAGAATGAAGGACAACTTCAGCAACCACAGTTAAATCAAAGCCCACAGCATCCCTCTAAGGTAGAATCAGTTGATGGGAATGAAAAGTCTCTCCTGCATTTACGCTCAGGCAGCCCTGCAGAAGAAAGCTCTGAGAGTCCGCTGTGTGATACAGAGTATATATCTTTAGCGAATCCTGAGTTGGAGGCCGAGGGGGATTTTGAGGATGACCCCCAAGGAGGAACGTACCCCTGTCAGCATTGCGAGCGACATTTCTCCACCAAACAAGGCCTGGAACGCCACACTCACATTCACACTACTTCAAACCATCAAACTCATACTTTTAAATGCCGGTACTGTGCCAAGCCCTTTGGCTCTCAGGTAGGCAGGCGCAGACATGAACGTAGACATGAAAATGGGAGTAAAACTTTAAATAGGCCCGGATCACTTAGCGGAACAACGTTCCTCCACAGTCCCACAGCACCCAATGATTCTGCTACCTCTGGCAGTGCATCCTCTCCAAGCCATTCAGTCATTATGAACACACAGAACGGTCCACCTCAGCAAACCTCTGACAGTTTGAAAAAAGAGCCTGGTGCTGAATCTGACCGACCTTTTATATTGAATGAGAATGGGGAGTCAAAAGAGCTTCATCCTTGCAAGTACTGTAACAAGGCTTTCGGCACACACACCAACATGCGCAGGCACCAGCGCAGAATCCATGAGCGGCATCTAATGCCAAAAGGTGTTCGACGGAAAGGTATGTTCCTGCAAGATGGCTCCTCCCATCAGCAGCAGCATGAACAAGGGCAGCATTTTTCGCTCCAGGAAGAGTCACCAAGTGCCAGTCCACCACCAATTTATGTGCCCAGTGTGGAGACTGAGGATGAAGGAGAGAGAGAGGAGTGTATGGTTGATATCTCTAACAACATTTCTGAAAATCTCAGCCATTACATTGATGGAAAGATCCCATCTACAAGCACAGTGAGCAACTGTGAGTTCATTGAGGTTGATTCAAGCACTGCAGCGTTGTTTGGCCTTGATGCTCTCATTCTAAGTCCTAAACAAGTTACTCATGCTCTTAAAGTTGAAACACAGACTTGTCCAGTGAAAGAAGTTTCATGCGTAGCTCAGACAGCTTCTAAAAGACGAACTGCTACACCACCACTGCTGCCTGCTGTGAAAATGGAAACAGAAATGGTGTCCTCCTCTTCCTCCCTGTCCTCCCCTTCCTCTCAGTCCTCTTTGTTGGTAGGAAACATTTTCTCCCAGTCAACTGAAACGTTAGCTGTTCAGAAGGAGAAAACGGTTTATCTCTCTCCAAAACTCAAACAATTACTACAGGCCCCGGATGGTCAGAAACCAGCCATAGGTCTAATTACAGATAGCCATAGATTGACCACCCCGCTTTCCGTAACTTCACTGCCTGCTGTCCAAGGAAAGTTTAAAAGAAGAACTGCCTCCCCTCCCACAACTTCACAGAGTAGCCCGCCACAAATAAATGACAGCATAAGCTCTGCAACTGGGGTTTCATGCTCTCTGAAGGTGCCAAAGATTGAAAGCCATTGCATGACACATTCCTGGAGTTTGTCCAGCAAAGATCATGGGGATGCTGTAAGCCTTGCAGGAAAAGACTGGTCTCCTTCAAGAAGTGGGGGGAATTCTTGCAATCAGCAGCCGCTTGACCTTTCGAATTCCTTCAGTAAAAAAGACAATAGTGTAAGCAAAGGCTCTGGAGAGGCTGTGCTTGACTTAAGTATGAACCGTAAAAGTCCCGTCGACCATGAAGTAAAGAAAAGTTCAGCCACACTAATGCCACATGTGAAAAGAAAGAAACCCAATACCAGCATTTTAGAGAAAGTCTTAATGAACGAGTATGCTGGCCTAAACTCACCTGGAGATGAAGGATCCAATACTCTTGGAAGCCCTGACGTTCTTTCATCTTCTGAGAGTGCCACATGTATTGGCCCCTCTAGTCCCGGATCAGGATCAGAGCGCCTTCCTTGTGAATCAACCTCTCCTCCTTCTCTGACCCCTATGACTATTAATCCATCCTCTCCATCTTCATCTAGTATAGCATCATCTACACCCCCTCCTCCAGTCTTACCCACTATCCCATCACCTCCACATTTATCATCACCTTATCTTCGGATGTCAGATGCCTCTTCACCTGCCTCTTTTCCTGTGTTGTCCCCTAAAATGTCCCCTAAGGCAGGTGATAGTTTAGAGGAAGTGTCGAATTCATCTGCTTTAACAGAATCATGCCATGATACATTAAATTCCATTGTTAATGAATCAGACCAAGCTGCTGAGCAGTTAGACCCTGCGATTTCTCCACTGCCTCAGGATGCAAAAAGACATTGTACAGCAGATTCATCTTTAAAGTCAGAAACACTAAATGAGGGCTCAACCCATGATTCTAAGCCTCAGTTTTTAAGAAATGCCGAGCAAGCAGGTTCTTCTCACCGAAAGTGGGATACTGCTTCTGAAACCAGCCAAAGCCATTCCTGTGAAGGAACTTTCCCTCAAGACCTCAATAATAAAACAGAAGGCCGACACAAATCAAAGTCTCCGCTTTCTACAGTACAATCAACTCCTGAAAAGGAGTCCTCCTCACCGACCTTCCTCAGAGAATTGCATTCTCCGCAGAAAAGTTCATTGGTTGATAAGTTGGTTGTAGAGGATATAGTGAAAAAAGAGGGGGCGGTTGATATAACTGCAAATGGGGGTAACGCTTCACCTGGAACTCCACCCAGAAGTTCTGATGAGTTTGAGACACCAGAGCGGGAGACTTTTGTTAAGAGTTTTGTGTGTAACGTCTGCAAAGAGCCATTTCGCTCCATCAAAGACCTTAGTGGCCATATAATAGAGCATGCGTCAGAGTGGCCTTTTAAGTGCGAGTTTTGCGTGCAGTTATTTGGTAACGCCACTGCGCTCCTCGAGCACCGCTCCTCTCTCCATGGGGTAGGAAGAATTTATATTTGCTCCATTTGCTCAAAGGAGTTTGCTTTCCTCTGCAATCTCCAGCAACATCAAAGTGACCTACATCCAAGTCAGAGTTGCACTCACACTGCCGTTGAAAACGGGAAGCTCAGACCTCAGAATTACACGGATCCTGCATACGCAAATGTGGAGAAAGATGCTGTTCTTTCCTCAATTGCTGGAGCTACCTCTGAGGATTCTTCGGAGGAGAGGAGAGGAGCGCAACAGTGACACTTTAAAAAAGGTAGAAATAGGGAAAGAGGGAGGGAGGAAAGGAAAGAAGGAAAATAGAATTAGAAGAGGAGGCAGGGAAAGGGAAAATGGCCATGAGGACCCTACAGAAGAACTATACACTACAATAAAGATTATGGCCTCTGAGGCTGGTAAACCGAAAAGTCCAGATGTACGGCTTGGCATTAATCAACACTACCCCAGCTTTAAGCCTCCACCTTTCCCGTACCACAACCGAACACCTGATGGCTCGGTTGCCTCCGCCACTAATTTCACCACACACAACATCCCCCAAACATTTAGCACTGCGATCCGGTGTACCAAATGTGGAAACAGCTTTGACAACATGCCTGAGCTACATAAACACATATTAGTTTGTGCTAATGCTAGCGATAAGAGACGATACACCCCTAAGAAGAATCCCATTCCTCTTAAACAGGTTGTGAAACAGTCTCCGAATGGTCTTCTTACCACCACAGGAGAGTCTGCTGGGCAGAATGCTTTCCGCAGAATGGGTCAACCAAAAAGGCTAAATTTTAACCAAGATATAACCTCCAAAGCAAAGTTATCAGCCCTAAATAAGAAGAAAAACCAGCTTGTCCAGAAAGCCATATCTCAGAAGAACAAGTCTGCTGCCTCTTTAAAGAAACCGACAACCCGTGTAAAGGAAGAGGAGACTCATAAGGTCCACGCATGCCCATACTGTGTCGAGAGTTTACATACCCAGCCAGCCTCAATAAGCACATCGCTTGCAGCTGTCCACAAAGACCTGTTGCCAAGAAGTTGAAATTAGAAAAAAAAAAAAATGAAAAAAAAAAAAGGCGGCACTGAACATCAAGACTAAAAAAAACAGGGGGTCTACCTTTTTCCTTCCCCCCTCACCCCCCGAAGTGATTGTAATTCTGCAAACTGTCATGAAGTCAAACAAGAACCAGGTTCTGGACCAAGTGCAAAGCCCTTGGGGAAAACCAGAGCCCGGAGCTCTGAGCCAGTTGAGAGTGAAGCTCCACCAGCAAGTAAAGGAAAAGCACCTCAGGTTCGTACAAAGAGGCTAGCCTCGAATGCAGACAACACAGCACCACAAACTAAGAAAGGCAAAAATAGCAATGAGCCACTGACTTCAATAACTCCTGCACTTACTGATGACTCTTCGACACGACCACCGTCTAAAATGCAACAATCTAAAGAGGTTATTGTCAAGAAGGAGGTTGTTGTAAAAAAGGAGGCTGTTGTGAAAATGACACAGTCTAAGAAGGAGGAACGTTTTTCAACAAGGTCACGGGAGAGAAAAGGTGGGCCAGTGACACGCAGTATACAGATGGCTAGTGCTTCAGCTCCTTTGGAAGTGAAGACTGAAGGCCTCTCAAACCAAGAACCAGGACAGTCTGAGGTAATGTAGAATTTCGCTGTTAGCATTAACATCATATATGTTTAGAGTTACATGAATAGTTGTGAGTGTTTGATTTCAATGTTTTTTCCCCCTAATGTGTTTGTTTCAGGAGTCTCTTTTGAAGCTAGCCAGGTAGAACGCCACAGACTCCAAAGGATTGCTTTAGTCAATGACTGGAAGGGGAACTTCTTTCAACTAAATTGGATTAACTTGATCACAGCCTGAATGTTCAGGGGGACCAGGAGTTATCTCCCTGCTCATGTTTTGTGTTGGCCCATTGGAAGTTTCTTCTCTGCACTTTTATAAATAAACCTTTAACCCCCTTCCCCCAAAACGGATTGAAGAATATGATAAATAAATAAATCTCTATTAAGAATAATATTACTTGATTTATAAATGTTGACCTATTGGTTTTGCTTAGGTATTGCAAGAGGCAATCATTCAACAGTTTCTCTTTCTTAGACTAATTCACCCCATTTAATCTGTAAGGTATTTGGATCCAGTGGTCTCCTAATGCATGTGCTTCTGTATACAGTATGATTGGACTCATCCTCTCTTCATGACTGTACTCCATTTTGGCCTGCTCATCTTTTACTGAGAAAAATTATTTGAAGAGTATATATGTATATTTAAGTAAATGTAATCCTTCACAGGGAATGTTTATCATACTGAGGCTCTCATCTGAGAGGCTTTTTTGTTTTTACTTTATTGTTGATGTTTTTGTTTATTTTGTCATAGTAAATGAATCAAGCTGTTTGATACAGTCAGAGTGAGCAGGAGAAAAAAGTTTGCTGGATGTAAAAGGTATTCGACCTTCACCTAAACCAGCCAAAACCGTAAGCCATTTTTTTCTTCTTTTCTTTTCTCTGTACCTTTTGTAATCTACAGAATCTACAGCAGGGCTGCTGGCCATTAAAATTACACTAAAACTGCAACCGGGAATGACAAACTCTATTCTGCACTTGCATGAAAATGAATTAATTGTTGTAAGTGCCATTATTACAACCCAAATTATGTAATCGTTTGCTTACATTTAGTGATCTGGTCAATCAGGTTACTTGTTTCTGAAGAAAAGCACTTTATTTAGGCTACTTTGCCTTTTATGGATATCTCAGAGTTTGAGGTGGTTTTACAATATGTGATAACACCTGCTTGAAAACTGTATGAAAACCGCATTAATTTTCACTGGTATATTATAAGCACGTTAGTCATAGCCTGCGGCAACCTCAGAAATTTGCTTCCAGTCTAATAAGACCTAGTTAATGTCGCATTATTAGTATAATTAGCCGTTATTGCCATGATGCCACCACAAGCACTCAGTTTCTTTGGTAACCAAGCATTACACAAACATTTTTATCGTTTCTCATTTTTATAAAATGGATAAGGACTCTTCTTTAATAGAACATCAACTGGACTTAAAATCCTTAGTGGTCTACCTCCTGGCAAGCTTTGAACTGATGCGTTTTCTGCCTTTGGACAGCGTAATCCCTCTCACTCCTAAGCCGTGTCATTTCCACTTTACCACCTGGACAATGAGGACAGGGATCTGAACAAGATCTGAATGCTTGAAATGTCTTTTTAAGCAAGGAACTTGAAACGATACTTCTTTTTCTTTGCAGAATTTTCATCTTGCAGTAGGTCTGTGCTGTCCTGCATTGATATATTTTTGGGAATGAAATGTTGACCGTGTTTTGTGATTATGAATAATAACTTTCACAAATGTAAAATGCATTGTTCTAATTGATATATTAAATTTTTTTTTTCAGTGTATATTTGATTTTAGCTTTTAGTTTGACACTAGGTAATCCTTCAGAAAGTATCCAGAGATACGGTACCTGTCGGTTTGTCAGAAATGTAGTCAATACTTGGGTTTGATCCTATGCATCACTATCTATTACCTGCATTGCTTCATGACTAATTTAGGCTTTTGCATACCTGTTTATAATAGTACATTAAGTTTTTTGTCCAGGCCCAATATTAGTGTTTAATCTGAATCACCTGACTTCCGAAATTAAACTTGATCTATCGAGAGCTTGATCTCTCTGGAAGAGTTCATTTTTATAGTGGCTGTCAGAATCTCATAATGACCATTAAAAAAGCCATTAAAGTGAAATACAGTTCTCTTCAAGGCTAGGTAACCTTGACTAAATACTCATAATAGCTGTAGGTACTCTTCCAACTGTCTGGCTTGCCAATATTCAAATGAAGAATTGAATATTGAGTGCAAGTTTTTTTTCCGTTATACAGGATAGATCTTTATGTAGCAGGCAAAGCACATCTTTTTTTGTTTCCCCCATGCCATGGTACTGTTTTTTTATGGTTCCTCCATGGGCCAATGCTGTGGTTTATGGTTCCTCAATGCTGTGCATGGGAGAGAAGAGGTGCATGATGCTATGCTCAGCTTGACAGGATGAAATATCGTCACACTTAATCCTGATTGCTGTGCAAGGTGGCATAGCCCTAGTCATAAAAAAACGCAGCCCCATGCAGCTTAGTTGTTCGATGCAGTACATTAAGACGAGGAAATGGAGCTAAGATATACATATGCATGGTACACACAAGAAATTATTTTCCTTAATCATTTTGCAAGACCCATCTTTTATTAAACCCAATTAACATTTATTATACACAAAATCTTTCTGTTAAGTGTAATTTGAAATACTTTTTACCTCTGTAAAAATAAGACTGGAATTTCTCTGTGAACCAAACAAATCAAGTTGGGAATCATTTTTTAAAAATGGGCAATTGGTTAGATTATGAAAACACAATACAGTGCGAGTTTGCTAAAAAACCATGCCTTAATTTTGGCATTTGGTTATCCATTATCAGATGCTGCACTGAAAAAAAATTGAACCAACTTTTACTGAAATATTGCTAGTAAAATTCCAAAACAATTACAAAGAAATGGCAACAAAAACATTGAAGTAAAAATACAATTTTGAAGTAGATACACTAAAATAGTATTTTCTTGTGAAACATACTACAAAAATCTGTTATATTTACAACTTTGAAAAAAAAAAAACATGCCGCTGGAAAACAATGGTTTTTTTTGTGCTGTAGAAACAATTCCACCCCAGAAATTGCTAATAAATCTTAGTTACAAAGAAAGGCAGATAACATACTGAATTAAACATGAAATTTTGAAAGTAAAGTTAGGTAGAAAAATAGAAACGACTCCTAAAACAGTAGTTTCGTTTACAACTTTAAAAAAAAAAAAAAATTAGTGTTTTTTTGGTTTTTTTTTTTTTTTTTTTTTTTTTTTTTTTTTTTGTTTTTTTTTTTACCAGTGGTGTTGGCACTGTGGAAAAAAAAATTGTCATTTCAGAAGATTGAGATTTTTATTTAAACTCTTGTCTTGCCCTTGTGCCAATGAATTGTTCGCATTAAGACCTTGCATTAATTATATAAATGGTTTTGATTCTTTGTTAAGTTTTAACCTCAGATTTGCTGCTAGTTTTATTGCTCTCTGTATTGCTGCAAAATATTACTTCATCTCTATGTTCAGAGACCATTCTAAATATTGTGGCCGTAGTAAACGAGGATAGGGCTGAGGATGTTTGTGCTGCTGTAATTTATCAAACACCTTTCTGCCTCTGAGGGCAGCAGAAGAACAGTGAGACGGAGAAAGAGAGAGAGAATGATCTCTTCAGGCAGGAAAATGCATTGGAGGAACAGCTCTACCCTCCTCACCTTGACAGCTTACTATCTGTATGTCTCTTCGTTTTTTTTTTTTTCCCATGT
Source organism: Sinocyclocheilus anophthalmus (assembly GCA_018155175.1). Taxonomy (NCBI): domain Eukaryota; kingdom Metazoa; phylum Chordata; class Actinopteri; order Cypriniformes; family Cyprinidae; genus Sinocyclocheilus; species Sinocyclocheilus anophthalmus. The sequence continues at coordinate 44,590 of JADLZN010006564.1, read as the reverse complement.
TCAAAAGAATATTTGATTTTTGAATGTGAACTTCAGTAACAGAGGGAATTAATTCCAGTGAGCACCAGCCACTCGGCATCTGCCTATATGTCCCAGTTTGAAAGCTAGTCGAAAACTCACTGTGAAACTCACTGTGCCTTCTGTCACAAGTCTAAATTTCAGAGTTTGCTCATAGAAAAGGAAGAAAAAGAATATAAAATTACCTACTCTTTCACCACTGTGGCACTGCAGGCTGTCCTTGTGTAAACCAGTCACCTTTCAACTTCATGACTAGCTGATGTAGCTGGATGTTACATAATATCAGGTATTTTCTTTTAAAACAGGAGGATATGACTACACTTGCAGATCTTCCATGTTCTTATGGCAGAGAGCGGATTCAACAATCACGCTGACCTGACACACCGCTTTCATGGGAAAATCTGACAAATGGGGAAACGGCTAAAATGAATGCTGAAATGTTTCCAGCCAACGTTTATAGAAGAATGAAACCGACTTTGTAGCAATAATTACTTTATTTATTCTGAAATGTAGCTAGATGGGGTTTTAACGGCTATATTGGATGAATAATTTGTTGCAAGGAAAATTGAAGGGTACACTTTATTTTAAGGTGATGTTACAGTATAATTACACATTTACTGAGTTATTACTATTACTGAGTAATATTAATTTAAACTTGCTATGGAGTTAAGGTTGTTTGGTTTAAAGTTAGTTGCTTATAATTACTGTTATTGTTTAGAGTAAGTTCATGTAACTACATCACGTTAAAATAAAGTGTGTATATGTATATATCTGCTAAAGAATCAAATTTAGATTGGAATTAATTAGGCCTATTTGGAAAATGTGATCATTTTTAAGCATGACAGCGAAGATGCCTAGAAATGACAATCTTGTTGCATCAAATATAAAATATCAAACCGAATGGCATCTGCAAATAAATAATGCTATACTTTTCTCTAACCTAACTTTTCTTCGCTTTTTTCCCCATTTATTGATTAAACTACCAGTCTCAAGGTCATTTTACTGGATGTATTATATATTTCCTAGCAGGACTGATATTTTGTTATATAATGCACACATTCGTACATTTTTAAGTGTCCAAATACATTTTGGGGGTCACTGTAGGTCAGTACATCCCAATATCCCACCTATTAATATTTCTCATTGTATGCTAATTGATATTTTGCCACCGTTGGGTGAGTTACCCAAAATGAACTATCCTTTTCAACCTTTCCTCACTCCTCCACAGGGGGAGGAATTAAAAAGCAGAGCTGCAAGATTTGCAAAAAACCCCCAAATCTTTTCCCTGCAGCAGCGCTTCTTACAAAACAGATCGTCGAGTTGAAGGGAGAGAGAAGAGAAAGCAAGAAATGAAAGGGAGGGGTAGAGCAGAGGCAGAGGGAGGAGAGAAGAGGGCACACGCACCCGATCAGAGCACAACAAACGCCAGTCCACCCTGAGCCTGGGGGAAGTGAAGGTTTCTCACTCATAGTCAGCAGGACAGAGTACGCCGGAGAAGCCTGCCAGCGAGGCACAACCTCAACGCATGGTCACAGAGCAGCAGGAAAAGGCAAGACATCATTGCTCTGATTCTCTCTCTCTTTCAAGCTCGCTCTCCGCACACACTCTCACTCATTCTCCTTGACACAGACACACTCCCTCATTATCTTGCATGTGATTGAGGCTATTGCTCTCCGTCCCGAGCAGAAACCTCTGTGCTATTCTTACACAGCTGCAACGTTGCTCCAGCTTCTGTTCTCAAAGGGGACGGACAACAAACCGGTGCTTTTCTGCGTGGCGTGTCATTCCGAATTCTAGTGGGACATCCCAACCATGGAGGACACTCTCACTTGTACACCCACCACCTTTTCCCAGGTCTTCGGCCGCCAAGGACAGCTGATGCAAGCTAGTAAGTACCTGAGATCTGTCACATTGGGTCCGAAAAACATGTGCTTTGCAGGGTTTTGCCAGTTTGAAAGCCTTGGTGTGGTGAATATGAAATGGACAAGTCTCGGCTGAGTGCTTGCTTATGTTCTGTGAAAGCTCTGCTGTTGAGACCATGGTCCACTGCAAATCCTGATCTCTTGGTTTAGGCACCCAGCATGCATTTAGAAAACCAGCTTTTCTTCCCCGCTGCTTTCAGCCCGCTAATGATCTGCACACAGTCATGAAATGTGTCTGCGGGTGTGTGTGTGTCTCATCTTGCTTATGGATGTAGTGATCTTAATAAGTCAGTCATGAGGGCTGGGGCTGAAAGGGGAACATGAAAGTTGTGTTCTGAGACTAACTCAGTTTTTGCAGGGTAGAGTGAACCTCACCAGTGTAATTCTGAAACAGTGCAATAATTCCTTGACCGCTTCATAAATATTGTGCTCCTAAGCATTGATGAATTATGTCTAACAGATTGAACTTCTGCATCTTATGACTTTATACAGGTTTTGTGGGGTAGTGGCTTGCAAAAGTGTGCCAAAATATTTCCGGTCCTCATCTTAATTTAGAATGACCACAGATGGAAACTAGTGACAAATTAACACATGACAACTCGTAACTTCAAATGAAACCCATGTAACATATTCAAACTTAGTATAGATAATATAGACTTATTATATATAATAGAAAAATCTTAATTTATTTGCATAAAATCTTTAATATTTGAGATTTAATATACATGCATTGTATGATTTTATTTACGTGCCAAAATATAAACTGATCACACACTCTTGTGCCATTAAAATAAAATTGAACATTTTTAAATAATATTCACATATTTTAATTTATTTGACTTATAAAGGACTGTGATTAAAACCATTCTTATATTTATAGTAATTATTTTATTTCTTTTTAATAATTCATCAGTGCCAAGGGCAATCTTTATGAAGCTGTGAAGGAATTATTGTACTGTTTTAAAATTACATTTAACATAATGTCAGGTAATGATTGCTTCTATCTTTGATAAAATTATTTAGTGTACTTTCATAATGTTTTCGCAGACATCTCTGGCCTATATCAATATTTTATATTAGCTTCTAGCAGATTTTATTCTCATGTCAAAGTTGCAGCTTAGATGTCAGTGGAGCAATTGAATTAAGAAGACTTGCAGCAGGATGCAATTATTCAAACAGCAGTTTGTAAATGACCGAGATACTAGCGGTAATGGCAATCCAAGCAGATTTTAATTTGATGCTTATTTCGACGTCTCTACACATTGACATGCCAATTAGCAGAGATATGCCATGCTGCCGAGTTGCCGTTGAAAAACACATGATTATCCAGTTCTTCTGGGGCAGAGTTTGAAAAAACATGCATCTATAACAGCAACCCTGGAGATGTCATTCTGAGTTTATATTGCATATATATTTGCCTTTGTTTTTGATAAATGCTTTCTTACAGTACTTACAGTATTGCTTCCACATGTAAGGATACAACCTGAAATGTGCAAAATATCAGCCAGTGTCATTGGGTTTTAACTCTGTGATTTTCGTTATCACCTCTACAGACCGTGCACTTTTTTTTTTTATGGAAATGTCCTGAAATTGCTTTCCTCTGGGTGAGAGTTTTGCACTTTAAACCACTAGAATCTCATTTGAAATTCATGTTTACTTAAAGTAACTGCATGTTTTCTAGAGAAATTAGAAAATTTGCATTATTGGAGTGGTAAATTTTATGTGTTAGCAGGCTGTTTTGAGATCAACATGGAGAATAGCAGCAGTGAAACAGGATGGATTAAGGGTGTTGGGTTTGCTTGGATAAAAGTGTCTCCCTCTATTTGCTCTCCTGAAATAGAAGAAAACTTTTATAAATAACGCCCTTTGTTTGCTTTATTTCTGTGAACTCATTAGCTGTTTGGTATGCAGGGATGTATTAGTGTCTGCAGAGTGTGTGACATTGCCATGATTAATATTCTGCGTGTGGCTTTTGGAGCGCTGAAAGCCTCTTTACTGAATTTGTGTTTCTGAAGTGCCTGAAGATGAGACTCCTCTGCAAAATCTGAGCCTCTGCTACCATCAGCTACTTCTCTGTGGCTCTTTGCTTTGAATGTCTCACATTGTGGATCATCCGAAACATTCTGATGTGTCGTTCCCTGTGGACGCGCTGGACGTGGAATTTTCTGATGTTTCTGCCTTTATAAACAATGAACTGATTTGAGACGTCTTTCATTTTTTTCACTCTTCTTTTCTAATTTGCATGAATGTCTTCCAACAGGAGGATGTGGTGCTTTTCGGTGCACTTTTGCCTCAAACAATTTTCTCTTTTAACATCGATCAAAGTGTCCTGTGTTTGCTCCATAAGTGTTTTGAAAGATCATCTTCAAGCGACGCAAAATGATCCACGGCGCAGTTCAGTGGCATGAGGCGCCAATGCTTTTATGTTCTGTTTTGATGTTTAAATGGGTATGCATGAGCATGGCTGAGATCCAAGTCGATGCACTCACCCGCCGGCACACAGACTGTTTTGGCTGACGTAATGGACATGGCTGGACGGGGCTGCAAGTGTGGGCTCATTTGTGTGTGTCTGCAGACGTTAGCGATGGCACAATGTGCTGCACCAGTGACTCTAATAGGGATCTGCAGGGCCAGACGGAGTTACACAGTGTCTCAGGATGTGATGGCCTCTTTTCCACACTGCATGTTTGATTGAGAAGTTCTTACTGTGGAAATCAGCCTTGATGCTGCATACCAAGTATGACCTCACACATATATATTTAACATCTCTCTGGAATACTTGATTCTTAACCTACAAGCGCAGAAATCAGGTTTGCTTTTGCCAAGTCTGTTTGCAGCAAGCCCAAGAATAAGTCACCTTTCTGCATCATTGGCCCAATGTAGAGGAGGTAATATAGCAGTGGGGAAAGTATAGCATCAGCTGAATTGTCTAGAATTTGAGACATCTTTTCTTTTGTCACCTCTACCAGTAAAGAGAGAGCCAGTCCATGTCCCTCTCGAGGGAGGAAGCCATAAAGATTTCCTGAAGCCCTATATTTGTGCAGGGATAGCATAATCAGAACTCCCCTGTTAATATAGCAGTGACACTGAAGCCAACATTAGAAATCTTTTAATAACAAAATAGCATTATATATAAAAATTCTGTATTAAAATTTTAATTACGTATATCAAATATATGATCTTTTTTTCTATCTTGCTTTATCGTCTGGTATTTATTATTTATTTGCAGATAACACTTGTTGATGTTTTATTCTGTTTTTCCATCTATTGTCCAAATACAGTCGATCCACTGCATATTAAAAGCTAGTTGTTTTTATATTATACATATTTGAAAGTTAGTAGTCTCTCCCACTAGCAAGTTGTTAGTTGCAATATTATGACAAACACCAAAATAACACACTGCTACATTGCTTACATAATAATCTATGACTATTTCTCCCATATGTTTTCAGGCATATTTTCATGGGACATTAGATGCTCACAGACTCTCACTTTAACGTTGTGCATATGTCGCTCACAACAGAATGTTACTCGCAACACTGTACTGTTGATTAGTTTTTGATGCATACGATTGCAAAAATGTATGGTCTTGAACCACTTTCTTTGCAGTGGTTATGCCGTAGGTTTACTGACAAATCTTTATCGACCCAGAGTCATTAGATGTCCCTCACGAGGCCCGACAATCCCTCCATCTAGGTCAATAGATGGCTAATTTGAGAGCTTGTCTTTCTTAATCACCATTATTGAATCTCACAACCATTCTATCATTGGTTTGAGAAGTTGCTGAGAAAGGCTTCATGTTCATGCCATTTGATTTTTCATTTCTAATTACTGTCACAAAATGCTGTAACAATAGGCCTGCCAAGTTTTGTAGGGTAGCCTTTTGTCCCAGTGTGAATTTGCTGATCGAATGCTGCAAATATTAATTCCAAGAACTTTGGCGTTCGCAATTGGACAGAAATCCATTTTTCTTCTAAGTCTATTTGAAAGAAACTGGTTTTAAGTGGCAACGCAGCCGTTAGTGCAGAAAAGGCTTAGCTTACAGGCACCACGCGTTGATTAGAGCGTTCTCATGAATTTTAAGCAGGGGCCAGTTTTGTTTGAATTTAAGCTTTGGAGTTTGGAGATTTCTGAACTATTTCACTTATAATAAGAAAAGTGATGTAACTCCCTCTAAACTGCAAGAAGTGCACACAACATTTCCCCTGGAGAGTTTCCATAAGGAGTAAATTGAAAAATGATGTAGCGCATGAGCCTGTGTGGATTTGCCTGATGCTGTTTATCGTGAGGTTAGGTGTGATTGTAGGCCATGCCAGTTTTATCCAATTGACGGGTTACTTTGGAGCCTAAAATTGCTTTGGATATCAGTCCCTACACATGATGTTCTGAACTGCTCTGAATAGTGTTTACATCTGAGGGAATATATTTTGACAGAGGCAGCTGGCAAGTCTCGAGCAGCTAAAGAACTTCCTGCATACAAATTAGTTTTCTTCTGAAACCACTTCAAAGAGATCTCATAATATGTCTGTGGCAAGTGTGTCGTATTTTTAATTTATTTATTTTGGAAATTTGACACATCATCCGGAATGTGGGATTAAATCCACATATTTCATTTTCATTATGTAACTTGAAGACTGCTTAATATTATCAGATCCTCCCTAGCCTCCCCATCATTCTCTCCGTCTCTCTCTCTCTTATTTTCCTCGCTGTAGTCTGTGCGCTGTAGAACTTTTTACACAAGGGTCAATTTCACACCTTTCTGAATTTATGCATTTGGGAAATGCTGTAGCATTTTCTCCTGTCTCTATTGTACACGAAACCTTGTAATACAATTTTATAGCAAAGGACTTGTTTTGAGATTAAGTTTCTGTCATGCTTTAGTAGCCAAGCATCCATTTTTAACATCGGCAACAGCAGATTATGCTGCTCTCTCCTCTCCATGGAGAGAATCATTTTAATCACAGCCTATTTGGTATTTCTGCCTCTTTACATAGGGTATACTGTATATCCAACCTTCTACTGCCTTATTTTTAACCTTACCTATCTATCCATCCATCCATCCATCCATCCAGAGAGAGAGAGAGCGAGTATATCTTATATATATATATCTTATATTGACCAAGACTGCTTTTATTTGTGTAAATATATAGTAAAACAATACTATTGTGAAATAGTATCACAATTTAAAATAACTATTTTCTAGGCCTATTTTAATATATTTTAAAATGTAATTTATTCCTATGATGGCAAAAGTTGAATTCAGAAGCCATTACTCCAGTCTTTAGTGTCACATGATCCTTCAGAAGTCATTCTAATATGCTGATTTGGTGCTTAATAAACATTTATTATTATCAGTGTTGAAAACAGTTCTGCTTAATATTTTTGTGTAAACCATGATACATTATTTGATGATTAAGAAGTTAAAAAGAGCAAATATTTTTTGAAATATAATTTTTTTTCTTTACTGTCATTTGATCAAAGGATCAGTCAACATAGTTTGCTCTTGCTGAAAATAAATAAGTAAGTATACTGAGCTCAAAAGTTTGATTGGGTAAATGTGTGGACTCCATACGGGAATGAGTACCTTTTTCAGTTTTTATTCTGTTAAAAAATTACAATGAAGATTTTTGTATTTCAAAAATTCCATTGTAGCTTTTCATATGAAAAAAAAAGTGAAGCTGCAGTAACATATCTCAAAGCTTGAGGGCTGCCTGCATGACTTTTTCATTGTCAGCATGAACATTCATGACAAAATGGATGTCAAACATTTAATAAATCATTCACCACCTCCATCGTGAATTATAAAATGTGATTTTGGTTGATGCAACCTTTAAGAGTGGCACACTTTCTGAAATGTTCCATCCCATTAGCTTGTTTGTTGGTTGGAAAACCACATGTATTTGCTAAATACGCACATTATTACTCTTTTGTTTCGTGTGTTATCGTGTAGAGAGGTTGCTCAGTTAACACTGTTATTATCTGTTTCAGCCTTAGACACACACCGCTCTCCCATCTGTGTGCAAGACGTGACTTGAATATTAAAACAGTACATTTTACTGCTCAATAGTGATGAGTCTCCTGACATAGACTAGGGTAGACATGGTTTTTCTCTTCGTCAAATGCTATTGGCTAAGCCTGTAGGATTGGGACATATTAAAGACCATGGGTGGAATATTCTGCCTGCTCTTCCTAGATGTATTATGAAAACTGTGTTGAATGTTATATGCTTTGACTTTCATTTGACTCGAGGCTCAAGCTTTATCTTTGCTCGTTCTGCCTCATCCTTTGCTCAAGGAGGAGTGCTGCTGTCATTTGCTTGCAAAATGGCAGATATTAGCAAACAATTCAGCTTGTGTTGACACACAGGGATTGAGAGGTGTGACAAAAGGGGTTTATTTTAAGCAAGATTAAGCAAAATGAGGACACCGCCATGACTTCTGATGTCAGCAGCCACGTTGGCTTTGCTCAGTGACATGAAATAGACTAAAGCTTATTTGTGATCAGTCACACTTTGGGCTCCCTCCAGGCAATGCTTGATTTAGACATTTGAGGCAGAGCTGGGGAGAACTTTCTCGCTGATTTAAAATGATTAAAAGTATTATTGCGATGAGAGGTACATTTGGAAGCCTAAGGGTCAAAGATGCAAACTCAGTACGGTTGATTGCCCAGGTAAATGTCCTCCTGATCAACATAGCTGGGTAGTTATGAATCTAAAGTGTAAATTATATTTATTTTAGTGGCATAAAATAAAAATCTGGTTAATTTTCAGCATTATTTACATGATCTAAGAAGTATAAGTCTCAATGCAGCTTCTATATTAATATAATAGAATAGACACACATTTAAATATATACTGATTTGGTGGTCAAGTAACATTTCTTATTATATAATAATGTTAAAAAAGGTTGCTCCACTAATATTTTGTCGAAATAGCGCTACACATATTTTTCAGGATTTTTGTTCAAAAGAACAGCATTTATTTCGAGAGTAATTTGTTTTAACATTAGAAATTTATTAAGTCACCTTGTAGATCCGATTTAATGCGATCCGTGCTTATATAAAAGTATTAGTTTCTTTAAAAAAAAAAGAAGAAAAAAAAAGAAATACATTGTTTAGTCAAACCAACAAGCCTGTCAGTTGGGCTAATGGATTTTTATTCATTTCAGATAGGCCTCTTCCCAGCATGCATCAGGGCATGAATAATTAATATGCCTGCATTGTTTGACTATTTGCCAGCTTTATGTAGGTTGTTGTTGACTTTGTTGTCACATTTAGTCACTAATCGTCTTGCGATGTCAAGATGTGTTTGTTCTTTGGGCTTAAAATTATGTTAGCTGATATTAGCCTTGTTGTGCTTTATGTACCAATCGTTAAGGTCTGTGTGACTTTTTGATGTATCTTTAATTAATCAAAGTGATGTAATGAGTATTTTTTCAAACAGTTTAAAATCATGTAAATAACTTTTTAGAATTGCTTAAAGGGGTCATATGATGCGATTTCAATTTTTCCTTTCTCTTTGGAGTGTTACAAGCTCTTGGTGCATAAAGAAGATCTGTAAAGCTGCAAAGACTAAAGTCTCAAATCCAAAGAGATTTTCTTTATAAAATTGGAGGCAGCGCACCCTACTAAACAGATCTCGTCTCTAACACGCCCCCACATGTCTACGTCACGATGTGGGAAGATTTGCATAACACCGCCCAAATGTTCACGCAAAGAAATAAACTATTATTCTCGCAAAGATTGTTGTTGTATTGTTGTTGCCGAGGCCACCGGCCATTTGTGAGGTGCTGTGTTTTTCGTTGTGAAATCGAAACTACTTTTGGCCTTCCAAAAGAGGACTATATCCGCATCGTCATGCCTAGAGCTAATCTGTGCAGGTCGCTGTGGGAATACATCAACTTGTTGCTGTGGATCGCCGGATCGACTTTCACCGTGGATGAAGCGGAGTCCAGCCCGGGGTCGTCACATGTGGTTGCCCGGCATCCCTTCTCAAGTCCCGTGCGCCCGCCTCTGCTCCACTTCTTCAGCCGCCGGCCCGCCGCTCACCCCTATCGAGGGCGCGGTGTGTTACGCGTGTGTTTTCGTTGTGAAAGCGCAACTACTATTGGTTTGGCCTTTCCAAAAGAGGACGGTACACTAAAACGCCACCAATCCGCTGACTGTTAACGCGGTATGTACTAGCTACAACGGCCTGTCTCTGTGCAGAGGGTACCCCTCTGGATTCTCACACCAATACTGTTCAGAGTGGGGTCCAACACATTGTTGGGAGCGGACTTTTTCCTGATCCTGGTAGAGTAGCCTATAATGCCGGCTGTTCTTACTTCCATACAGAAGTCTGGGTTGTTATATTTAAAGAAGTGCCCACTGACGATTCAAACCGCAGTGTAGAGTAGCACGTTGTGTTTGTCCTTTCTCCGATCACAAATACAGACATGGTGTTTTCTTGTTTAACGTGATCTACGCAACGACAACTGCGTAAAAGACAGTCATACAGTCATTTATCCTTATTATGTCCCGCACTGATGCAACCACATGCCTCGTTTATAATGGGTTTTAATGTTCTTGTCTCATCGCTCCGGCTGGACAGGGCATCACAATATGGGAAGTAAGAGTGTAACATTTCCGTCACACGCTTTGATGTATTCGGTCCCATCACAACACACTGGGAATTCGTAGCTGGCCAATCACAGAACACCTTGCTTTTTTAGAACGATGAGTTTTGTAAAAATCAACGCTTTTCAGAAAGGTGGGGCATATAGGAGCAACAATAATGTACATTGTGGAATATAATGTGTTTTTTTTAACCTTAAACAAACATTTCATTACACTAAATACACAAAATAATGTTCTTTTTAGCAACATCATATGACCCCTTTAATCTAAATAGGTACATGTTACAGGGATGGCAGGTTTTATGTCATGACAATTTGACATTTTAAGTTTAGTCAGGATTTTTACTTATAATTCAATAATGTTCCACGAACACCTTATTGTCAGTGCATGACAGGTCTGTCAGTTTTTGACATCTGAGGTGCAGCACTGCAGAGAGTTCATTGTGTGCAGCTCATGGAAGACATTATTTTCTCTAACGTCACCATGTCCTAACATTTCGATTTTGACATAACCTAGCTATGGGCAATAGACATGTCTAGAGCAAGCTAAAGGCTTCCTGTGCTCTGAAATGCCTAGATCAGCATTGTTCAGCTATGGATGGAAGTAAACAATCACAATCCATAGCGTAGGCACCCTTTAAGTCAGATTTATGGAGGGGAAAAACCACCTTCTGCACTCTTCTTAACCAGCTTTTGTCTTCTCTCCCCATCAGACTGACTAACGGGAGGATGAGGTCATATTCGGCAGTGGCAGACGGAGAGGAAATGAGACAGGGGTGAAGAGATTAATTCATGCAGGTCTTGGTCTTGTGGGATGAGTGATCCATCTATCATGGAACTGAGAGCCTGCTCTCTTTGCACTTTGAGCAGAGATGTCTGGATTATGGACTGAAATGGCTGGAGTGAGGCTGCATTCAGTGAGCACAGCATCTTCAGCAGACCCCTTTAAATATTTTATAGGGTCTAGTTTAACTAGATGGTACAAAAAGCATGGCCTGATACATTGTTTCTTCCATTTCTCCTTAATTCAAACCAGATATTGCTTGTCACCTTAAATAGTAAGTCATAAGATAAATAATTTATAAGCTTTTATTTGTGTTTGAGTGTACATCCATGTTTGGGAATGGGTTGAGTATGAGAAATTTAAAATGTTGTTTTATTCACAACTAGATCATTAAAAATATGCTTACATACCTATGCTATATTTAATATGGAAATATGGATGTCAGTTTCTGCCTTGGTGTTAAAAAAGGTTAATTGTGAAATTATATAAAATAAAGTCATATTATGAGATATAAAAGATGCATTATGAGAAATATAATAAATAAATTATAATTATACAGTGGGTATGGAAAGTATTCATACCCCCTTAAATTTTTCACTCTTTGTTATAATTGCAGCCATTTGCTAAAATCATTTAAGTTATTTTTTTGTCCTCATTAATGTACACACAGCACACCCATATTGACAGAAAAACACAGAATTTTGACATTTTTGCAGATTTATTAAAAAGAAAACTGAATATCACATGGTCCTAAGTATTCAGAACCTTTGCTGTGACACTCATATATTTAACTCGGGTGCTGTCCATTTTTTTCTGATCATCCTTGAGATGGTTCTACAACTTCATTTGAGTCCAGCTGGGTCTATTATACTGATTTGGACTTGATTAGGAAAGCCACACACGTGTCTATATAAGACCTTACAGCTCACAGTGTATGTCAGAGCAAATGAGAATTATGAGGTCAAAAGGAACTGCCTGAAGAGCTTAGAGACAGAATTGTGGCAAGGCACAGTTCTGGCCAAGGTTACAAAAAAAATTTGGCTGCACTTAAGGTTCCTAAGAGCACAGTGTCCTCCATAATCCTTAAATGGAAGACGTTTTTGGACGACCAGAACCCTTCCTAGAGCTTGCCGTCCGGCCAAACTGAGCTATCGAAGGAGAAGAGCCTTGGTGAGAGAGGTAAAAAAAGAACCCAAAGATCACTGTGGCTTAGCTCCAGAGATGCAGTCGGGAGATGAAAGAAAGTTGTAGAAAGTCAACCATCACTGAAGCCTTCCACCATTCGGGGCTTTATGGCAGAGTGGCCTGACGGAATCCTCTCCTCAGTGCAAGACACATGAAGCCCGCATGGAGTTTGCTGAAAAACACCTGAAGGACTCTAAGATGGTGAGAAATAAGTTTCTCTGGTCTGATGAGAACTTTTTGGCGGTATGTGTGGAGAAAACCAGGCCCCTCTCATCACCTGTCTAATACAGTCCCAGCAGTGAAGCATGGTGGTGGCAGCGTCATTCTGTGGGGGTGTTTTTCAGCTGCAGGTACAGGACGACTGGTTGCAATCGAGGGGAAGATGAATGCGGCCAAGTACAGGGATATCTTGGACGAAAACCTTCTCCAGAGTGCTGAGGACCTCAGACTGGGCCGAAGGTTCTTTTCCAACAAGACAATGACCCTAAGCAGATAGCTAAAATAATGAAGGAGTGGCTTCATAACAACTCTGTTACTGTTCTTGAATGGCCCAGCCAGAGCCTGACTTAAACCCCTTTGATCATCTCTGGAGAGACCTAAAAATGGCTTGTCCACCAACGTTTACCATCCAACCTGACAGAAATGGAGAGGATCTGCAAGGAGGAATGGCAGAGGATCCCCAAATCCACGTGTGAAAAACTTGTTGCATCTTTCCCAAAAGACTCATGGCTGTATTAGATCAAAAGGGTGCTTCTACTAAATAACGTAGCCAACGGGTCTGAATACTAGGACCATGTTATATTTCAGTTTTTCTTTTTTAATAATCTGCAAAAATGTCAACATTTCTGTGTTTTTCTGTCAGTATGGGGTTCTGTGTGTACATTAATGAGAAAAAAATGAACTTAAATGATTTTAGCAAATGGCTGCAATATAACAAAGAGTAAAAAAATGTAAGGGGGTCTGAATACTTTCCGGTACCATGTGTCTTATGTTATATATATATATATATAACATATATATATATATATATATAATATATATATATATAACTATATTTTTATTATTTATATATATATATATTAGTAGTTAAGTATATCAGTGGAAAAAAATAAAGCGAAAATTTTGAAATTGTATTTTTATCTCATATTTTTAACTTGCATTTAAATTACATTTATAAAAAAACGGCAAAAACATATTGTTTTTATTACAAATTTTGTATATTCCCAAGTAAATAATATTAAAAATAATATTTAAAAAATATTTAATTTAAAAATATGCTGAAATACCTGTGCTATTCTATATGGACATAGCTTATGAAGTAAAGTAACATTGTGAGATATAAAAGTCACATTATGAGAAATAAAAATAACAAGTACATGAACTCGCAGCTTACAAGGAAACCAATTTTGAAAAGAAGCGTATTGCCATTAAAGTAATGCACATAAACTTTGTATCTGTATAAAGGATTTTTTTTATTTAAAAAAAGAAAAACAAGTATTGAAGGTCTTAATACATTTGATGCTGCTTTGATAAGCAATTGAGTGTTCGTAGTGCTTTGCATGTTCTTTCCGTCATTTTCTTTTCGTCATACTCCAGTGGGATGCACAACTTTAACAATAGCCAAATATACCAATAAGAATAAAAAAAATGTCACACTTGGATGTGCCTGAAGCACATTCCATTACCTCCACGTCACACAACCACAGCACCACACAATACATTCAGTTATAACTGAGATTTAAGAAAGGCATTTAGTGGGAAAATGCATTTCATTTTTTGGTTGGTCAAGAACGAGTAGTCGACTAGTGCAGGTCAATATAAAGGTGCTGTAAATGATTTCAGCCGTCTTTGCTAACTTCTGCCATTTTGCAAACTTCAAGAACATGCTCTCTAATTGATTCACAGACAGAAAGTGTTTTTGATCGGCTAAAAAGCATAGAACTGGTGTGATCTCTTAGGAGCCTGTTTCAGTCATGTAGTTGTACATGAATATTTCTGTGCAAAATGATGTTTGCATAACAATGCACTGTTTGTGAATTATGCGTTTAACACCCTATACAAATCCTTGTTGCTCCACAAGGTCTCATATTTGTTGTGTAGGAAAAGTTTTCACGCTTGCGTTCTCTTTTTTTTTTAGAGGTGTTGAGAAGTGCTGACCCACTTTCCTCCTCTGAATATGACAGGCGCTGGCATTCACACACAAACACCCTTAATTGGCTCAAGCCTTGTCACAGGTTCTCCCTGTAGTCCTTGCTTTCCAAAGGCACATCATCAAGGCATTAAAAATCGATGTGCGCTGTGTCAGTGCTAATCTGCTTCAGGGCAGCCATATTTATCTTTGCTTTCACATGTAAAAAGTTCCCTCTGACTGTTCTCTCATACCGAGTCTCAGCAGGGAGACTAGGCATTTATAGGCCTACTTACATTTGCATTTATATTTCATTTAGCTGACACCCCGTACAATACTTCTTCCCTTTGTATGTGGTCAGGTGGTTCTTAATTTCCCCAGTCTGAATGTAAAAAAGCCAGCAGCGGCTTGCATCTCATGAATACATTTTGCATGTGGAATATTCCACAGTATCAAAGGTAATTTGATTTCACAGTCGCACATCAATATGAACTGAATGTCAGCCTGCTCTTAAGGTCTTTATTATTGTGGCGTGGCATTTTATATTCAGAAATGCCTGTGGCAGGACCTATTTGAACTTCATTTGTGTCCTTTTGCATTGTGGAAAAGTAATGGTGCGAACTGCGAGTATGCAAATGCGATCTGACCTCTTGTTTAGTGGGATCAATATGGACGATTAGGCAAGCACCCTGTCCCACACAACTGCTTATCTACCGTATAGTTACATGCTTCATTACAAGTGTAATTGATGCTTTGTGCTCTTTGTAGCTCTAATGTCAATTTAATTCTCTATCCCTTTTCCTCTCTAAAAGACCTGGCTAGCGTTAAGAGGAAAAAGGGAGAAAATGTGTAATGCAATTCAAAGGCATCCAGCTAGTCCACTGTAAACCCTGGGCTGGTTATCAAAGGGTCAGAAGAGGCTTTTATCTTCAAAAGCTTTGTCAGAGCTTGTATTGGTATCTGTTTTTTCAGAGGCTTAAATTCAGTGAGAAGGCGTCCAAAGCATAGCGAGCTGTGCTGCAAGATGTTTCACTAGGTGGCAGACTGATCAAAGATTTCACCTGAGGAGGGCAGCCGCTCCGCTTCTAGTGTAACACGGCTGTATCACAACGGCATGCAAACAATGATGCTTAGAACTATTTTCTCGGCTCTATGTACGGACTTGACCTCAATTTCCCCCCTCTGTGAAGAACTGATGCGCTGGTGTCAGAGATTGCTGAGAATCTGCTTTGTTGGAAGAGATCACTCATTTGGGCTGTGTTTGGCTTACTATCATACTACTCCTACCATTCCTGTAGTGTACACTACTATTCAAAAGTTTGAGGTCAGTAAGATTATTTTTTAAGAAATGTATACATAACAATTACATTACAAATAAAAGGTGTTCTTTTGAACTTTCCTACTTATCAAAGAATCCTGAAAAAATTGATCAGTTTCTACAAAAAAGATGAATTATCAATGTTAATGATCAACATTGATAATCATAAGAAATTATTCTTGAGCACCAAATCAGCATATTAGAATGATTTCTAAAGGATCACGTGACACTGAAGACTGGAGTAAGGGGTGCTGAAAATTAAGCTTTGCCATCACAGGAGAAAACTGTTCTTTTAAAATGTAATACTATTTTGCAATATTACTGTTTTTACAATATTTTTTATCAAATAAATGTAACCTTGATGAGCATAAGAGACTTCTTTCAAAAACACGAACATTTCTGTATACTATGTTCAGAATGGAGTTCAACTCATTCTTTCTTCTGTGAGTAGTCGGTTATGTATACTGTGCATAGTATGCAAATTTGGATCATACTTTTAATATTTATATAATATCTACACTGTGTTTTATATGCATATTTTCTGTATGCTATATTTGCAAGGACATACTGTCATACTACTGTTACTGTTTAAGTGGTATGTAGTATGTATGCACGCTGTTCTGTATGCTTTGGTCAGAATGGCATATTATCACAGTATATATTTTTTCTGCAGTACGCAGTATTTATAATTTTGCATCGTTTAAAAATGTTCTGTATTACGTGTTCAGCATGGCACACTACTTTTACTATTTCTGTAGAATTGTTGCTGTGCACAGTATGCAAATTTTAAAGGAATAGTTCATGAAAATAGATGCTATTCAAGATGTAGATGAGTTTTTTAGAACAGAGAGAAATTTAGCATTTACATCACTTGCTCACCAATAGATCCTTTGCAGTGAATGTGTGCCATCAGAATGAGAGTCCAAACTGCTGATAAAACATCACAATAATCCACAAGTAATCCACATGATGCCAGTCCATCAATTAACGTCTTGTGAAGTGAAAAGCTGCATGTTTGTACGAAACAAATACATCATTAAGGCATTTTAACTTTAAAACATCGCTTCTGGCTAAAATATGAGTCCACAATCCATTATAATGCTTCCTCTAGTTAAAATCCCCTGTTGTCTCTCTAAATCAAAATCCACTAACTTATTTGATTAGAACTGTTTTTGCTTGTAAACTGTGTTTGATCTGGGCATATTTCTTTCCTGATTCAGATAAGAAGACTTTTTCACTGGAGAAAGCAATATTATGGATAAAGGAAGCAACAAACAACAAAAGTTAAACACATCTTAATTATGGATATGTTTCTTACAAATATGCAACATTTTTCGTCAGAAGACAATTAATTAATGGACTGGGGTCGTGTGGATTACTTGTGGACTGTTGTGATGCTTTTATCAGCTGTTTGGACTCTCATTCTGATGGCAAACTTTCACTGCTGAGGATCCATTGGTGAGCAAGCGATGTAATGCTCAATTCTCCAAATGTGTTTCTTAGAGAAACAAATGGCGTCTATGTCCATGGATGGCCTGAGGGGAAGTTCACCTTTTTCGCAATTTAAATTTTTGGGTGCATTATTCCTTTAAGTCTTCTATGTTCTTTTCTACTCTTACTATTGCTTTGGCAGGTATCCCATAATGCAGTTTGCTTGAATTGTGTGACAGATGAACAAGAAGCAATTTCAACCACAGTATCAACATCTCTTTCTCTCTCTTTCGACTTATTGTTTAATCAGACACAAAGGTTAACACGTTTTTCAATAAACTTGGATTAAAAATTCATCTCTGAGATAATGCAGCATACTACCATTTGAAACATTTTTTTAATTTTTTGCGAAATACACAGTTCTGCATGTTTTTTTTAAAGTAGTATGCAGCAAACAGTACACAAGTATTGTTTTTCTTACATAGACTTTCTCATTGTTGTCAGCATACAGACAGAGTGCCAGAACTGAACCTGAAACTCACATTTTATAATATTTGAAACAAATATTATTAGATTTGTATTTATTTATGTGTTTTATGTAGTTTAATTTCTGTTCTTCATCAGATTCATATTCATTGCTTGTTTTGCTTGAGTTGCTATAACTCTCAGAACCATATGGGGGCAATATTGTCTCTTTGGAATGTCACATGTACCAAATTCCATACCTGTCTGGCTCATCCTAATGTGAATTAATGGTTCAAACACTATAAGCACTGAATAACCCCTGTGTGCTGAATAATGAAAAAGGTGCCAAGAGACCTCTAATAAAGTTATTTTCTTTAAACATCAAGCAGCAACGTGAAGGAGATATTTTTTTCTCAGTCTCACTGTTGATTTGGTAACACTTTTAGTGCCAATTTCAGCTGCTGAGGTGTAATGAAGTAGTAGTAGTAGTACCTTTATTTATCCCCTTGGGGCAATTCTGTTTCAGTGGGTTTCAACATGCGTTTCACATAGAAAACAATACGACATAACAACAAAAGCAGTAAATATGAAGGGGGGTATATCTTTCATTTAGGCCAGGGCTGTCCAAACTCGGTCCTGGAGGGCCGGTGTCCTGCAGAGTTTAGCTCTCCGCATCACCGTAGCGCCATTTTGGAGCACATCTGCTGAACTTGAACTGCGTACCCTCTTGTTTTCTTTGAGTACAAAAATATTATTTCTTCAGTCGCTTCAATAAAATTTCCGATGGATACCACTCGGGATGTGGCACGTCCTCATTCGCCGCTATTCTGATGTTGTTTTTCATACTTTTCTGGACCTTGACAGTGCAATTTATTTGGCAGTCAATAGGACAGTCACAAGCCTCCCGATTTTCATCCAAAATATCTTAAATTGTGTTCCAAAGACATGGGGATACACTCTTAAAAATAAAGGTGCTTCAAACGGTTCTTCAAGCGATCCCATAGAAGAACCATTTTTGGTTCCACAAAGAACCATTCAGTCAAAGGTTCTTTAAAGAACCACCCACCTCTTCTTTTTCGTTTTTTTTGAATCTGAAGAACCCTTCTTATACCTCTTATCAGGTGCACAAAGAAAACCTTTTGTGAAACAGAAAGGTTCTTCAGATATTAAAGTTCTTTATGGAACCATTTAGACAAAAGTGTTCTTCTATTGCATCGTGAAGCACCTTTATTTTTAAAGAGTGTAGTGATTTAATGACAACATTGCTCATTTTGTGGGGGAGTAATGTTACACCCTTTAATAGTGTTTAATTGCTTTGATACCCATTGGCTTGTTATTATGAACTGTAGTACAAAACTAATATATAGCAATGCCATAATGCAGAATGCATAAAGAATCAGTTTGCTTGGCAATTTTGTAAATCTGCATGTATCAGAGATATTGGTTTCATGAAGACGTTCGCCGCCCGTGTGATGGAAGCATTTTTCCGTCTCATTGGGAATTTAGCATAGGTCGTGGACAGTTCTTCCCTTCGAATTTCAACAGATGTGGAATTGTGTAGTGGTGGGGCTCGCGCGGTAAGACGGCAAACTAAATCGGTGCGGTGAGTTGAGTGGAGCGTGAGAGTTAGGAGCGGACTGGAAAAGTCTCTAAGATAATGCTGGCTGAGTGGGGGTGTTGGAAAAAAAAAAGTGGGCGGGGGGGGGAATACTGTAGCGGCTCACTGTTTAAACACTGGTGTCTATGCTAGACTGCTCGCTGCTAGGGATTAATTTTACCTATAATATGCTCAACGACTGTGCATTTGCTGTAAATAAGACAAGACATGCAGCGCTGCTTTACGTGACTATTGCTCAGAATGTTAACATATGCCTATAGGTATTATCTATTCAATCGGAGATCGCAGAAAGAACAGAATACAATCATAAATCCAGCGGAATATGTTGATACATACGCCACACACCATACAAAATAAGGTGACAGTGCTTATAAAGGGATGTGACAGCGCTCAGGACATACATGCTGATAACACACAGCCTAGACCTGTACACTGTTACAGTTGGCTGTGGGCAAATTCAAATAAAAATCTACTGTGGGGTTAATCTACTTTGAAGAGCGGGTCAGTGAGAAAAACTCAGAGCAACTTTACCATGTGGTCTAGGTGCAGCCATAATTAAATGTGACAGGTAAAGAGTAGCTCTCTGAAGGCTTGATAAGAATGTTTTAGTCTCTTGTTGAAATACGGCCCGGGGCTGCGGGTCTTCACAGAGTGCTGGTTGCTGGTTGCTAAATCGTTTCAGTACGAAACACACTCAGCTCTCTGACTTTGTTAGTATGTCTCTTTCCTAACATTTAATGCTAATTTATTCACTGCTAACATTATTGCGTTTGTAATTGAGTACTCGAGTAACCCCATTAGTATGTTATCTATGCTGTAGCTGCACTTAGTCATCAATTGTGAGTTCATTTCCCAGGACTGCAAACATTTTTAAAATAATACATTCAGAAATATGAATATAATTGAATAAACATTTATAAAATGAATATGACTCTTTTATAGTGATTTATTTTTGAGTATTATATTTGTAATAAAAATTACTTTTTAAAATAATATTTACAATAAGGTTCATTAGTTAACATTAGTTACTACTTTAGTTAACATGAACTAAGTATGAACAACACTTCTACAGCATTTATTAATCTTAGCTAATGTTAATTTCAACATTTACTAATGCATTATTAAAATCAAAAAGTTGTGCTTGTTAACATTAGTTACTGCACTGTGAATTAACATGAACTAACAATGAATGACTTTATTTTCATTAACTAACATTAACAAAGATGAATAAATACTGTAATAAATGTATTGTTCATTGTTTGTTCATGTTAGTTAATACATTCATTAACATTAACTAATGGAACCTTATTGTAAAGTGTTACCAAATATTTTAATATAATCTTTAAAGAAATATACAACTGATAATGTCATATTTTAATTTACTTTACTTTTATATTATCTTTAACTTAGTAATTTAAAAAAAACCGTACGCAAGAACGTTATGCTTTACATAAAAGCACTTACCAGAGACGTGCATGAAAATCTCCCCCAAAAATTGGAGGAGGGATAAATGTTGAAATATGGAAGAACACAGAATACCACACCATTGGTACATCCATTTTCTCACATGCGTCTCTAATCATACACAATGGTTTATTTGTATACAAAACACTCCACTGTCCCTTCCAACAACATGATGTTCAATACAGTTCTCAGTGTAAAGCAGTCAAGCAATCTTTGGAGGACAGCCATGGGAAAAAGCTCTCTGACTGATGAGAAGAGCAAAGCCTCGCGGCATGTGTGACATTAACATTTATCTGAGAGCAAAGGAGGGTGCTTTGTCACCATGGAAACGGGCGCTGAGACGGTCTTAAGTTAAACTTTCATTTATTGATGTAGAGAGTTTTCCCCTCCCTCATTTGAATTTTGATTATGGCGGCTGTTGAAATACTTTGAATTTTGTTGAGAAGAAAAATTAAGTTCACTCTATCTGCCTTTTTATTGTTAGTAGAGGGATCTAGCCTAGAACTAGAACTAGAACTCTCCGCACTCTTATCGGGGAAGAGGTTTTTATACTTCAATAAATATGAATGCAATTACTGGCAGTCACAAGCACAGCACTACAGTCGTGTGCAGTGAAAACGTTCAAAGCTGTAATATCCTTATAAGCCCAGGATGTTTCATAAAGTTTTGACTCTGTGGTCATGACATATTTTGTGTCCCCGAAGAGAATTTTAGTTGAGAGAATTTCCTTTGTGGGCTTTAAACATTGTGACCGCTTTATACTGAATGTCTCAGAGGGATTAAGAGCAAGAACTTGGGGAATTTTTGAGTTTTTTATGGTAATTTGAATTTTGATCAAATGTGTGGTCATTGCCGTGTAATTCAGTTGACAGAATCCTTGAGCTTATGGAAACAATTCACCTACGGACGTTAAATGGAAGACATCAGTTGAACATTTCTGGCGGGGCTAAATGCGAAATGAGGAACATGAAGAAAATTCAATTTAAAGTTGAAAGTTGTATAAATCTTAAAGGCTGTGCAACTTTTCTGAAGACTCAGCGGGACACCTAATGTATCCTAACTGATAAGAGTACATTTATAAAAGCCCAGGTTCAGTCTATGAACATTTTTCCTTTTATCATTTGTATGCCTGTGTCACATTGAGAGTTCAAGATTATTAAAATCAGATGTAGCGCTCGCTATAATTTGTTTACTTTTGAAGAATATTATTATTTAGTTCTGCTTTGCTTCTGGTTGCATTTTATCGTGCGTGAATGCTGACGCACAAACTTTGAAATGTTTATTCCCTCGCTCTCTTCTTTAATTCCACCTCAACAGTGCCGTTGCATTCAGCCAGTCAGGGTTGTAGTTTGGAAGAGCTTGAGGGCTCAGGGGGACTGCAGTTTGTGTACGGCACTGATTAGAGGCTTTGTGGAGGTGCTTACCAGCCCCATGTTCCTCTCAAAGCCAAAGAAGCCTGTTACACAATGAAAGTCGAGATGGTTGAGGAGGCCTCGGGGGAGCTGGTTGACAGGCTGGGAAAATGGCAGTGGATGGATGTAAGCTGAGGGAATGCATAGCAGCATGGTAACTGCTGACCTGCTTCAACGGTTGTTTTGGAGATGTCTGAAGTAATGGCTTGTGATGAGTCTCTCTACTATATAAAGTCCTTAAAGCAGGGGTGCCCAACCCTGGTCCTGGAGGGCCGGTGTCCTGAAGAGTTTAGCTCCAGCCCTAATTAAACACCTGAACCAGCTAGTCAAGGTCCTCAGACTCACTAGAAACTTTCAGGCAAGTGTGTTGGAGCTGGTTGGAACTAAGCTCGTCAGGACAGTGAGCCTCCATGAGCAGGATTGGACACCCCTGCCTTAAAGGAATAGTTCACCCCAACATGAAAGTTCTGACACTCGCCCTAATGTCATTCCAAATTGGGTGATTTTCTTTCTTATATGGAACACAAAATGAGGGAATTTTATCAGAATGTTGGTGTAGCTGTTTTGCATACAATTACAGTAAATATTTGGCTGTAACACTCTGTAAAGCTATAATTTTTAAGTTTTAATTTATATATATTTTTTCAGTTCATTGTTTTTACTCTATCATTAGTTTTTAGTATATTTCAGTATTTTAGTGCTGCTAAAGTTAACCCAGATAGCATGCGGATGTGGGCCACTTAAGGCAATGATATGGCACTGCTGCATTAAAATAAATGTGTCCCAGATTTGGGCCAATTCTGGTTTATTTATTTTCATGGCTGACATGCTGCCTACCTATGGCTTGCTTGTGGCCCAAATCTGGCAAACAGAACTGGACTGCCCAAATGCCATTATTCCATGTAGTATGTGGGCCGGAGCAAGGTGTTGTATCTGGGCCAGAATTAAAATCAATGTGGCACTGATTTGGGCCAGTTCTGCTTTATTTGGTTTAATCTTGGCTGACATTGGGCCTTCTTTTGGCTTGCTTGTGGCCCAAATCTGGCAAACAGGAGCGGACCACCCAAGTGCCATCATTCTTCACAGTATGTGGGCCGGAGCAAGGTGTTGGTTCTGGGCCAGAATTCGAATCAATGTGGCCCAGATTTGGGCCAGTTCTGCTTTATTTGATTTATTCATGGCTGACACTGGGCCTTCCTATGGCTTGCTTGTGGCCCAAATCTGGCAAACAGGAGCGGACTGCCCAATTGCCATCATTCTTCACATTATGTGGGCCGGAGCAAGGTGTTGGATCTGGGCTGGATCTGGGCCAGAATTAAAATAAATGTGGCCAAGATTTGGGCCAGTTCTGGTTTATTTTATTTATTTATTGTCATGGCTGAAATGTGGCCTTCCTATGGCTTGCTTGTGGCCAAAATCTGGCAAACAGGAGCGGACTGCCCAATTGCCATCATTCCACGCGATATGTGGGCCAGATGAAAGTGTCAGGTGTGGGCCTGATCTGGGCCTCAGGAATTTTGCTGTCTGGGAATGCTGATAATGTCTATAATTGTTTAATAGCATTAAATGTATCAGTACAGTCTAGTGTGTGTGTTTAATTTTTCATTTATATATTTATACATTTTATAGAATAGTCTTGTTTAATGCAGGGAGGTTGAAAATATTTATTTTATACTATTAGCCAATATAAAATAGAGCCAATTACAAAAAAAATATATATAACCAATACTTTATAATGCAACAAAAACTAAAAATAGTTTTTTTTTGTAAATTAGTTTTGGAGTTATGAAAATGTGTTTTAGTTTATTTTCAGTTTTCTTCGTTTTTTTTCTTTTAACTAAAATTATTACATTTTGTGTTTGACAAAACACTGCATCAATGATGCCAAAGGACATTGGTTATTGTCTATCTCATGATGATCATGATGTAGCAAATTTGTACATGTGCATATTACAATTTTTCATAATTGGGATAACTAGCCCTTTAACGGTTCAGACCATTTGACTCATGTTTTCGGAAATTACTACATTAAATTTTTTTTCTCTACTGAGAACTGACCTTGTACAGCACTTTAACAAGCCTCTCTCTCTGTCTCTCACTCTTGCTTGAAGCAAATTGCAGAGGTGCAAAGGTCTAAATGTTCACAGATGGCTAACGCATGCTAAAAATCCCCGCCTCATGAACACAGTCATTGAATGAAATCAGTCATATGTGTGTATAATCTGTTGCACTTATCTTTTTTTTTTTTTTACATTGTCCTGTTGAGCCAAATCATCATGTCCAAAACTGCAAATGCATTAACTGTCTTTGGATCAGGAATGCAGGTGCAGGCTCACAGTCTGCCTCTCAGGAAACCATACAATCAAAAGCACTGAGGGAATGGATTGCACACTGTCAAAGATAGCTGTGTATTACGGTGATGTAAACAACTAAATTGCAGGTTCCTGAGTGAGTGATGCAAATGGTGTGGAATTCTGTTATAATATGCAAAACAAAGGCTTGGAAAACTATAATAAAGCTGTCAGAACACTGCCTGGCAATTAGCATGACAATGGCATATGCCAACTTCTGGAATCTGATTTCACCCTTTGTTTGCAAGGCTACAAGAATGGGAATGTGACCCCCCATTGAAGGGAATTTCAGCCATTTCTTGTTTCTTTTTCTTGTTTTGTCTCCCCCCGCCCCCCCCCCCCCCCCTCACCCCCCCCAAAAAAATCAACCCCCCCCCCCCAACCACCCCAAACTTTTGATTGGTTTTTTTTCCTTGGTAGGGGGTGATGCTGACTGCATTCCCTCATGCACTTGGAAACCTGCGAGGGACCAAACATCCATTCATCTAACTGTGCTCCTTACTTTTGAAGTGTGAAGCCATTGGAAAGCCCTCAAATTGCCTTGGCAGACGGTGCCCCATAGTGACTCCTTTTGCTCCCAGCAGCTACAGAGGAATCAAACAGCTCATCATCCCTTGAACATAATAGTACTTAGTAGTTTTTTTCTTGCTTTCTTGCTATAATCTCTCGTTTCTTTTGTTCTGAAAGCATCAGAAATCCTGTCGTAGACCTAAACCAAATTTAAATTGAGGAAAAACTGCTAAGTCAAGTCTCAATATGTCAGCTATCACATCGAGCAAAAAATCATGCAACCAATACTCTGACATCAGTTAAACAATGCATAGAATTTGTCAGGCATTTCCATTTTTCCCCCACATTATTCATGATGGAAAAATGTTTTTTGAAAAGATTTTGCAATGCTCCATAATATAATAATCCATTTGATCCATTATGCAAAATGTGTGACTAATGAGATACATAGAGTTGAGTTTAGAGTGTTGTTTTGCGTTGGATTAAAACAAGCATAAACAAGATCATATAATTTGACATGATATGACATGACAAATAATTATTCACTAATCACTAATAATTATTTTTATTTTACCCCATAGATTTCTCTGTAAATGAGTGAGTCATTGAGTCATTTACTGAACTGATTCATTCAAACACACTGATTAATTTAGAAACGCCAACGCCATTGCTGTGTGTTGCAACAGGTGAATCAACTTTTTGGAACTATTTTCATTGGCGGAGCAAAAATACAGAAAGTAACAGGGAATATTACTTTTAAAATGTAAGTTACTCAGTATTAACTTCTTGATTATTGAACTGTTGTAATTTTGCAAAATAACACACGCACAAGGCCGCTGATATTGTTTAAATATATTGACTCCTTGTTAAAAGAACTATTGTCCACTTGCAATCGAGCCTCAGTGATATTCAGAAGGCCTGCAACAGCACTCTTGCTCATGTGACAGCGCTCTGTCACAAAAGCGATACCATATACGTGACATTAAAGTGTTTAAAATGAACATACTTTTTTTCTGTTCCTAGTGCTGTTATTTCAACATGATCATAAAAATGAGAGACAGCCAAGATGTTTTACAACATAATCCTTAATCTCATTTATCCCGGTTTATCAAATTCACCTCCATCCCAAATAAACTCTGAAATTGTCTGAGTGAATTGGCGAGTGTCATTAATTTGTGTCCAAACCTGGTTGAAATGCATAACAGATTACAGATTTGTGTGATTCATCCTGTCATCTTATCTTTGGCTCATAAAGCCCCAGCTTGGCTTATGACTCTTGAAATCATTTCCCACTCGTTCTCAGAAAGTTTTCATATTTTATCTTCTGTCGGAACGTTTAATGTGCCATTTCGCTCTCTGAGAGAGGAGTGCATGTAGTCATTTGCATGGTAATGTGTTCCAGGGGCCACGCTGGCAGGGTGAAGGCGGTGCGTGGTGGGCTCCTGTAGCGTGTTTACATCAAGGGCCTCTCGCATCGCCAGGTCAGGACAGTGGACTGAGAGGACACCATAACTGGCACGTCCTCATCGCTGAGATCTGATTAGAGAGCAAAGATGGCCCAACGGCTGTGGCTTCAGACACTCGGTTTTCTCAGTCTTTCTCTTTCATGTCTCCATCTGGGAATTCGCAGTCTGTTGTGACGACACATGGCTCTCTGATGTAATTATAGAACTGTCGCTTTGAACAGTCTGAACTTTATTCCATTCATCTCCCAGATCAGATTGTAAAGCTTCATCAAAACGGACATGCACACAAAGAGTCACCAAAGACAAATGTTTAATAGAACTTTAACAGCAATGAACAAATCTTGAGATTCTTTCATATGTCTATGACTTGAACGATGCATTGTGTTGCTGTGACCAGGAACTCCCATTATGAAATCTTACCTAAGCAGGTAGGCTGAGGATATTCTGCAGTTATATCTTTACATACAGTATTCATATCTAGCTTGTTCGTAGCTCAGGGTCTTAAAACCCTCAAACACATTTGTAAAACATTGTTAAACAAACTTGCTCCTCTTCAAAACAATTTCAAAATTAAGTTTACACTAACATCTCAAAAATCTTTTAGGGTTTCATAATGGCTTTTCTGGAGTTCTAGACAGGCTGTCAGTCTGTGCATTGATGCAACCACTTTTAATTCTTGCCATTTAATCCCACAAGTGACTCTTTCTATAAGTTACATCATAACACCGGTAGATGGCGATTTCTTCAAAAACATGGATTCATTTAAGAAAGTAACAAGTGGCTTCATTTAAGAATAAGTCATTTAATCATTCACTTAACCAATTCGTTCAAAAACACTACTTCATTTAAGAAAGTAACAAGTGGCTTCCTTTAAGAATAAGTCATTTAATCAGTTAATATGTCACTTAACCAATTCGTTCAAAAACACTACTTCATTTAAGAAAGTAAACCAAGGTTATTGGGGGGGGGGCTGCCTTTACGAATGAGTCATTGAATCAACCACTGAACCGATTCATTCAAAAACGCTGTTTAATTTAGGAACATAAAAATGATTCTCTTTATGAATGAGTTATTGAATCAGTCACTTAAACGACTCGTCACTGCTGATTAATGTAGGAATTTAGCATGATTCTTTTTATGAAAGAATTATTGAATCATCATCAAACCATTTGTTTAAAACGCTGATTAATTTTGGAGTAAAACAAGGGGCTGTTTTTATGAGTAGTCATTATTTCTTTTAAGAATATTCTTTAGTGTTAATCTTAAAATTATTTTGGACAAATAGAAACAAATTATAGCTGCATACAGTAATATTATAGAGCTATACAATGTATTTCTGTTTAGAACAATTGACACACTAAAGAGATCTCTTCAGTCAACCTGTCACAATCTGACACCAGTATGATTGCAAAGCATCTATAAAGGATCAGTCTGAAACATAAACTCTTTAGCCATTGCAGTGAAGGCAGATAGCGCTCTGTCATTACACTGGTATTGAGACTCAGTCTTTATTGATTCTCTCTTGAAAAAAGTATCTTGTTTGTCTCATTGAACCACCAGCTCCATGACAGACAGCACTGCTGGAAAATTGAAACAGTGTATTGCACTGTGTTTCTGTATGTGATGCCTTGTCACTTTCAATGTCGTGGTTTCATTATCCTCTGTCACATCTTAAGGTATCCTCTTCAGACGTGCACCTCGTAAACTGCTGAATGTGAAATTAGACTCCATTCGTCAGTTGGCACCATAAACATTTTATTTCGCTTTGGCTTTGATTCCAAGATGTGCAGCAGTGCTCAGAGACGAGGTCTGATGATAAATCTGCTCAGAGCACGCTGCAGCTGCATTTTATGACAGGCCTGTCTCACAATCTCAATATTTTCTAAGAATGACCTTATTGGTCAATAAAGGAGCCCACACAGGCTACGACCTTCTTTCACATGACCTCTCTATTCCTGTAAGAGCTTGTTTTACTCAGTCGTGACCACACTATTACTGCAGGAGAGACTTTTGAGACTGATCATCTCTATTGTTCCTTTAATATGCTACTTTGAGCTTTATCGTTTGTGAATAAAGCAGACTGGCTTCAAATGAGTGATTTTGCTGTTACTGCCATTTAGATTGTTTTTTTAACTGAATTATTTACAGATAAGTAAGGGATAATGTACAGACATTTATTCATTATGCAGAATAAACCCAGCAGGGTTTAAATTATTGTATTATCTTTCTAGTGTATTTAAGGAAAATTCTCAAAATACATTGTCAGAAAATCTGCTTTTCAAGTTAATTTATCTTCAAACATTTTTAGGTGTTTTTACAGGAAATCAAGTGCAGTGCGGCAACCATTTTGAGTTGTACAGTCAGTTATTCTAACTTGCTTTGATATGAAAAGAGAGATGGTGGAGGGATACTAAAGACATGAAAGTAGCACCAGTATGTTGTATGCATAATATAGTTTATATGCAGAAATATAACGTTTAGCAGTCATACAAACATGTTTGACTGCTCAGTTGTGGAATTGGCCAATCAGAATCAAGTATTCTAGAGCACCATTCAGTAAGGTGAACCTGTGCCATCTGTGATATTATTGCACAATGCACAAACTTCAGCTAAACTTGCAATTCAGCTGTGCTGTTTCTAAGCAACTTCTCCCAGTTTTAGTGAATGGATTCAGTGTTTATAAAAACAAGATTCCTGACTTTTATCTCCAGAGTGGTTGAGAATAATAAGGAAACAATGTGATTCCGTTCCAGCATTGTGTTATGCCACAGTCAGCAATAGCAGAGATATTGTGGTATTTCCTGAAATGCAATTTGAGCATCTCCGATCCCGAAAAACAATCCACCCATGGAAAATGGAAGTAATACAGGTTTGAAAACTCTCTCTGAGAGGAGACAGTATAGTATTTATTTGCTGTCTCTATGTGGGAGAATCTTTCTCAGATCTTAAATGACCCCTGCAATGCTGTAGCTGACTGCACCAGATTTTAAATCCATACCTCAGTGTGAAAGGAAGATAGTAAAGGCTCTTTCATGCCCTTGTGCTTCTGTTTTTGCTGTTACGGGCCTTTGGATCTGCTGAGTCACATCCTCCCAAAGTTAATTAAGTTTTCATTAACTGTGCATTATAAGATCAAACTGGACCTTTTTTTATTAATCTAGTGAATTACTCCATATTCTCTCATGTCAATGGGGTGGTTGCAGCAGTGGATAAATATGTGATTTGGTAACCTAAAGATCCTAGGTTCAAACCCTGAAACCTATGATCCATAAACTAGAGGGTTTTTTTCCCCTATGAGGCACTTAATGGGGGGGGGGGATACACTCTTAAAAATAGAGGTGCTTCTCGATGCCATAGAAGAACCTTTTTATCTAAATGGTTCCATAAAGAACCTTTAACATCTGAAGAAACTTTCTTTTCCCAAAGGGTTCTGTGGCGAAGGAGTTCTTCAGATTCAAAAGGTACGAAGAGATGGTTCTTTTAAAAGAACCTTTGACTGAATGGTTCTTTGTGGAACCAAAAATGGTTCTTCTATGGCATCGCTTGAAGAACCTTTTGAAGCACTTTTATTTTTAAGAGTGTACAAGTGCACCTGTATCCTCATGTGCTTCAAATTGCTTCAGATTCGATGCAAGTGTTAAGGATGGAAATGTTTTTAGTGGACAGAACAGGTGGGGTAAGCGGTATTGACTATTTTCTTGAGGTTTAAAACATAGTGAAGCATATCAGCCAGGGCTGCTTTTCCACAAGATGCACTGATCACTAACAGGCTCCCTCGAAGAATGACAGCTGCAGGATGTGGAAGTTCTCTAGCCAGACTCTTAAAGGGACAGTTCATCCAAAAATGAAAAATAAGGCTGTGCAATATATCGAAATTTCGCAAATGTAAATATCGCAATATGCATATCGCAACGGCGTGTGATATCATTATCATTTTAATAATAGGCTTCTTAAATCAAAACGTTGCAAAAGGTCAAAGTTTTAGTTCGACGCATATAGCAGAGAATTGCTTGACGTTAAAAAGAGTTAAGTGCAATACGTTGCAGAAAACAACTCTTTGCCGTCTCGTCTTGCTGTCTGACTCACACCTGAAGCGCGCGCACAAGCCGCATCTCGCACAGCGTATCTTCAGTTCTGCCGAACACGTGCAAAGCGCGCGCACACAGAGAGACGCGTTTCAGACGGCGCGTGAACGCAGAGTTGATTCGTCTTTCGCATCTCCTCTTTATGTTTGAACAGACACATACACAGAATTATGTCAGTAGTACCCGTCTCGACGATCATTCTTATAAACGCAGTCGTTTATGTTTTAAATTAATGTAAACAGCTGCTGAATATGACACTCATGTTAACAAAACGGCTATAACAAAGATTAATCTAAATTTAATTCATACAGTGAACACTATGCAGTGTTATTTTACACTTAATTATTACATTTCTGTATCTGAATACCGACTCTTTATGATCTTGCTTTAAAAAATGTTATTTCTTTTTTTTCTTTCTTTTTTTGTACTGACTGTTCACTTGCCTTTAATCATGTTTGAACTTTCTCAGACTATAGTTTTTGCTGTGGTATATGAAGAAGTACTTAAAGTGTGTGGAAAGCAAAGTTACAATGATATAAAATTAGTGTCATTAATGTTTTTGTTTGTATGTTCACATTGATGTTAAATTAAATTTTCTGATTTGTGACATTACTTTTTAAGTAATGCTAAAACACTGCTGGTCACTTTCAGAAGTTATAGTGATTCTTTATTTTCCAAGAAAGAATGTGAAACAAATTGGTTATATAATTTTCATTTTTAAATATTTTGAAATATCATTTAAATTTATTTTACACACTTTAAGCAATATCGTATCGCTATCGCATATCGTCATTTTTTAACAAGGTATCACATATCACATTTTTCTTTAATATCGCACAGCCCTACTGAAAATCTCATAGCGGAGAAGTTTAAACTTTGACAGATTGCACAACCAAATATCACAGAAACTGAAAGCAAAACATAATTTGTGAGTATGTGTATTGATACAGGACATGATCAAATATAAGATATATATGGAATAAGTTACTGCTTCGTTTAAGACTAGCACCTATGCTCTGTTCTTTTAAGCAAAATTTGAAGTCACATGTACTCACATTAGTGTTTGGTCCAACAGACTAACTAAAGGAGGGATTTTCTTGTTTATTTTATGTTATTGAACTTGTCTGTTATTGATTGTATGTCATCTTATGGTGTTATTGGTGATAAATTTACCTAATGTTGAGCTCAAAGTAGATTCTTCAGAATTTCACTTTCTGTGTCCTCTTTAGAAAGAACATCATACAGGTGATGACCTCTTTTTCTGTCTGACTAATTCTCACTCCTGTATGACCCTACAGCACTGGCTTAATTGCCATCAGAGCTGAAGGGTCGCACAAAAACTGTAATTATTTGATGTATGTGTCAGCATTAGTTTCCCGGCCAGCGGAGGTCAGTGCCACACTGAATACTCTTCACCGCGACGTTGTTGTGGGGAAAAAGACTGATGTGCCTCTTTTAATTTGTTGGATACGCTGATGCACTGATTGATAGAGGCAAACAAGGGTCAGAAGTGATTGCCGGGGACTATCAATAAATGCATTAAAATGGGCATGGATGTGAGATTTCAACAGCGGTAAATGGACTTACAATAATTCTGGCAGCCTTCGCTAAGTGAGAGGATTAATGGTAAATGGAAGTTTGCACGGGGAGCTGCTGAGCCCATGGGAGAAGGATTAGAGAAGTACAGACTGCATGCCAATGAGCCGAATCATCTGGAGGGTTGCAGCAAAGCATGATGAACTAACCAAGCCAGACACATACCAGCTGAGATCACGTTCATGGGCATACCTATGCCAATGAAAGCAAACGGGGGCTATTGACTGTGATGAAATTTTGGAATTGTATGGTGAAACGTTTCGCCTTTTTTTTTTCTTTTAATCATACAGGCCGTTATGTCAGAGTGACACATAGTGACACTTTTTTTTTTTGCAGTGTGCACAAGCAGAAAACATTGAACTCACACATACTCAGGGTATGCTAGCGATAAGATCAGTCAGCAGTGTGGTCATTCTTGAAGTGAACTTTTCTCTGAATGATGATTAGATTCACTGGTTTTTAGATGCCGTATTCAATGGGAGAATGCAAGTCAGGAATGACATAGTCCAGTGTGAGACTGGCAACAGTCCTAGCTTGTGCAGCAACGCTCCCTGGGACTATTTTGGGGGCGCTGTAGGCTACTTGTAAAAAAAATGTAATAAATACCCAAAGTTACACAAGATAATTTGCATTTCTGACTAATAAAGCCCACATTGATTTCAAATCTGTTTTAAAGGTCAGAAGCTATAGCTTATATAAAAATCACTAACATGACACTTAAATTAAATAAGACTAAGACTAAGACTAAGTGAAGTGTGGCCAAGTATGGTTTCCCATACTCTGAATTTGTGCTCTGCTTTTAACCCATACAAGTGCACACACACACAGCAGTGAGTAGTGAATGGGAAGCCATTTTTTTTAAATAATATATACAGATTTATTCAATAATGCGTAGGCTTATATATAATTTTTTTTATTTTTTAAATGGATTACTACAGCTTAAATACATGGAGCACTAAAAGATTTTTATAATTTGTACTGCTTCTTTGCTTTTGCTTCATCTACAATTGCCAAATCATGGGTGTCCAAACTCGGTCCTGGAGGGCCACTGTCCTGCAAAGTTTAGCTCCATCTTGCCTCAACACACCTGCCTGGAAGTGCCTAGTATAGGGGTGGCCAGCGTTGGTACTGGAGAGCCACAGTCCTGCAGAGTTCAAATCCAACCCTAATCAAACACACCTTAACTATTTATCAAGTGGGTGACTAGCCCTGTGTTTCATTCGGAAGGGCTCATCCCTATGCCCTAATCTCTTCAAAGGGTTTACCCTCCAGAGTGAGAGCTTCGAAGGGATGAAGAGTGTAGGGGTAAAAAAAACTATTTTTTTTCTTCACTTCTGCGTCACCTTAACGAGACGATCAAGGAGGAGCCTTCGTCCCACATTTTGTGCACTGGTTGACCATCCAAAAAACACACTCGGAACGATGAGTATAGATTGTGCAAGCTGCGCCTTTTGTTTAGCATTAGTTTATTTATTTATTTTTGGTTTATTGCATCAAGGCCAATGGATATTACTTCATTAGCAATTGGCTTTAAATGGATACATTTTGCCTATGCAAAATTAATGCCATGCAGTTCTAAATTATGCCATACAACTTATATGCCAAATACGCCTAAATACCCCAAACAACTTCCCTGTGCAAAGGATCATGGGGGCCTGAAGTGTCCATCAGTTGTACCCTTTGAAATCCTTAATTCTGAAAGGCAGGTGAGTTTTTGTTAAGGTTGGAGCAAAACTCTGCAGGACTGTGGCTCTCCAGGAAAAATGTTGGCCACGCCCTAGGCTGTGTTTCCATCCGTTTTTTTATGCCCTTCACTTATTCACTATTTACTCAGCATGTGTACTTCATTGATTACCGTGGCATGAGTTCCCACTAGGCTTCCTGTCAGAACCCTTGGCATGGTAGCTGAACTGGAACTACCTAAGCCAGTGTTTCTTCCTTTTCAATCCTGGTCCTGGGGACCCAACAGTCTGCACATTTTGTGTGTCTCCCTAATCAAACACACCTGATTCAACTCATTTGCTCATTAAAAGAAACTCCAGGACCTGAAATGGGTGTCAGATAAGGTAGACATACAAAATGTGCAGTGTTGGGGGCGCCGAGGACCAGGGTTGAGAAACACTGTCCTAAGCCCTTGATCACTTAGAATCCACTATGTAGTTGGTTTATTGTTTACATTTTTCCCCTTACATATTTGTTTGGTGCAGCATTCTATATTTATATAGGTATGCTTGATTGATTTTTTTTTTTTCAAAGCTTTCAGTGTACTCTTTCAGTGTAATTGGTTCTAACAAATACGTTTTTTTTTTTCCTTTTTTTTCCTCAAAACTTCAAAACTAACTAACCAAAATGATAAATATATTTTAAATCTCTGCACAGGAGAGACTTGGTTATTATTTTCGCACCAAAAGGAAATACATCATATCGCTATCGTCCAAAATGTCCAAAATAATTGTTAATTTGAATACAACTTTGAAATACAAATTTAATTTTTATTTCCTGTGATTGCAAAGCTGCTTGTCCGCCGCATTGTTACTCCAGTCTTCGGTGTCACGTGATCATTCAGAAATCATACTAATATGCTGCTTTGCTGCTCAAGAAACATTTATTATTATTAATGTTGAAAACAGCTGTGCAGCTTCATATTTTTGTGGAAACATGATACATATTTTCCAGTAATCTTTGATGAATAGAATTGAAAATTTGCAGAAGGACATGTATTTATTTTATTTGAAATAGAAATCTTTTGTAGCATTTTAAATGTCTTTACTGTAATTTTTGATCAGTTTAATGCATCCATGCTGAATAAAAGTATATACTTATTTAAAAATTCTTACTGATTCCAAACTTGTTAAATGCAGTCCTGCTTCTCATGAAATAAAAAAAAATCTCATAAATTAGATTTCATGATGATCGAGTTTGTAATCATTCTTAATGACACACACAATGACAGTTATTTTGCGATTTATGGCTATTATAAGAGAAAAATATTCAGTGTGTTTTTCTGGAAGAGCTGCAGAAACACTGTCAGTGTGAAAGCCCAATGCGAGTCTGCAGACGTATGCATGTGTGAAAAAGGTCTTTGATTGCTATCCTATGCTTGACACTTGGTCCAAATGGAATGCCAGCACTGGCTTTATTTTTTATGGGCTATTTTTTTTATGCCCAGAGCAATTCAAGAAAAGCAATAACAGCTCAGAGAGTCTCATGGCCTCATGTTATCTGATATAAATGACAGGGCAATTATTCCATCAGTGACGTTATAACAGTGCTTTATGTATAGGCGGTTGTTGCTGTATAATGTAAACTTGACCATAATAAAATATCAAGCACATATATGCTAGGATGATATCAGTGTGTGTGCTAATTCTGATCTGTCTTTCATTCGTTCTCTCCAGCTGTGCAATCTCTGAACAGCCTGAACGACCAGATCGCTCACTTCATGGTGAACAGACCCAATGCCATGAGCCACAAAGAGGACACTTTTCTGCCCACCGAGAGGGATACTTTGAGCCAATCCATGGCTCTAATGAGACACCTGCTCATGGATGCACAGGTAAAAATCATCTTAAATCAGTTAGGGTTGTGAGCCATTGAGAACTGGATGTCTTTTAAACTCCATTGCCATTGCTGAATTTTGAATTTGAACTAACCAATTAACTAAACTAACTGTGCTCTTTAATTTAAACATGTTTAATATATTAGATACCGTATTACAGTACATATAATGTTTTTCGATTAGATTTATTCTATATAATCTAATAATCTCTATTGATTTACATTTTTTTATAAAAATATTGATTGCATCTATATAATATATAGAGAGAGAGAGAGAGAGAGAGTATTAAGCTTTAGAGAATATGTCTAATCGATTGGGGAAACATTCAGCATTGTAAGTATTCTACATATCGGAATAAAGATTAGCATAATACTCAAAATGATTGATGCAATAATTATACAATATACATAATTATACATAATTAAACAAAATTACAAAAATTGTGTTTAAATAATTACATTCCTGCTGAAATTCCTTGTTGAATATATTTGAATCCCTCATTCAATTCAGATTCCAATTCTACATCCTGTGTGGCCAATTCCATTGAAATTCACACCTAATAAACTGACAGGGAGGTGATATTATGTTACTTATTTATCATCATTTATCATATAAGGATAGTAATTTTACAACAGCAATTCGAACAAAATCTGCAATCAATTAACACTGAGGAATTAATTATATACCTGTATGACGCCTCTGCAGCCCTCTCGTTTCTGAAGGAGCTGAAAAATTATTGTTATTCATGAGGAAGACGAGACTCAAAGGGAACATCAGCAGTTGAGCTTGTGATGACTCATTCCTAATTATTTTCAATGGTTACATCATGAAGAAATTTCAACACATTAATCAAGGAGCTTTAGCCTTAGGCAGACCACTGTGGCATGACACTTTACTCCTGATTGCATCTATGTTGCACAGGCTTCAATAAGTCTGGACGACACATCTACACCCCCCCCGGACCATTATGGCCCTGTCCATCGAGAGCTGTCCCCCGCACTCTAAAACCACTTGTAATCACTGAAGATTTCAACTGGTGTATGCCCCAGATGGTGACTGCAATGATTTCCTTCTAGAGATGTTCCCCCATCATCGTGTCCAAAAAAGATAAAAACCTCTATGTGAATCAAACACCGTCTGTTGTGCGCTTTCCCCCTCAATGGAACATATATACTACTGTTTCAATAGTTTTGGGTAGCCGATTTATCTTTTTACAGAAATGAATCTTTAAACAGTTATTCAGCAAGGATGGGTTAAATTAATCAAAAGTGACCAAGATTTTTTGTAACATTATAAATGTATTTACCATCATATTTGATCAAATAACTCTGTTTTGCTCTTTTCCAACGTTCTATTAATCAAGGAATCCTGAGAAAACAATTGATCACAGAACAACCATTTTCAACATTGATCAGAAATGCTGAAAGCACCAAATCAGCATATGATGATCAGAATGATTTCTGAATTAAATTAAGCTTTCTATCGGGGGTTTTATTGGATAAGTAATTTTATTATCAATACAATGGATCAGTAATAAAAGTTATCATAACATAATAAATAAAAAAATGTAATAAGATTTTAAGTTGTAAGATATTTCACAATTTAATAAAAGGAGACTTCTTTCAGAAACATAAAAAATCATAATCTTAAACCAAAACCCCCACCCCCACTTGAACATAATTTCTTAAAGTTGAGTATGCCACCCTTATTAATCGAACATCTCTAGTTTTGTGGTGAGTTTTACAGAAGAAGAAAAAAGTAAATTTTATGGTGAACTATCCCGACGGCTTTGCAGTACCACTATGTCCTCGAGGTGTCCTCTAGAGGTGATGTTTGTTTAAAAGTAAAGTGTGCCATTTATTCTCAAACAAACAGTAGTTTCGTGTGGTGCCACTAATTCACACATTTCTAGTAATCTATTTAAGTGCTTCCCTTATCTGTATTCATTTTGCTTAGCGCTGAAGATGTTTTGACAATGCTTTTGGGGTTACAATGAGGTTCGTGCATACAGGGTCAAGGGAAGTCGATGTCGGATGTCGATGTCAATGGATCAAAGCATTTTTAAATGTCATAATTTGAATAACTGAATGTCACTTTGTTGAAAGAGGCGCATTGATAATTTACTGCGCCCCGTTTCTCTGACACCCGTGATTCAAATACACCATTCAAAAATCATTAGCACACTCTCCTTTTTTGACAATGGATACTGCATTTAACTGGAATCACATTTTCTGACCTGGAAAACAGTGAAAAGAATAATCAAAGGAAGCGCTTGCTTGTGTGACTAGTCTGGGACTAAACATTTTATGTGCCTCAGGATTTTGGTAAAAATATCCACTACCTGATTTCGTTGTAGTTGTTGATGGAAACTAGTCTCCCTGTGCTGATCCACTTAATTGTTTCCTACTTCCATCCCCAGGATGCATGTCGATGGAATGTTTGTCTGCAGTACAATGCCTGTCAAAGGCTTTTTAAAAAGCTCTTTCCTGAACATTGCAATCTTTCCTTCTCATCTAACAGAGCTGTTTACACAACAGAGACACTCTGGCTAGAAACGGTGAATGCAAAAGTTAAAAAAGAATTCACTACGTTCCGAAAAGGTAACCCGCTGGGCGCTTGCTTAGGCAGCTACATTGAGTTTGATTGGTGGATTTTACGGTTGATTTTCCCTGTACACATTCTCATACTGTAACTCTCTCGCTCATCCTTGTTAATGATGACTGTTCACGGGGAAGAGACATAGTGATGTATTTGGCTAATCATTTAGACACAATGCAGATACGCTTGATTGGTAACATGACTCGTCCCCATTTTTTCAGAATATATTTCTTACTTGCGGTGTCATTGATTAAGGAGAAAGTAATTCAGCAAAAGGCCACCGCCTTCAGTTGCGGGTGGCTCCATGCTAACTGTGCAGAGATTGTTAGCCCCAAGTTGCTTTCTCTTTCAGAGCAGGAGTGCGAGACTTTATGATGGATGAGAGTGAATTTATGAACTGATACTAGGGTTTCAAGTGCTGCTAATATGTTAAATCTAGGGTTGCAAGATTTAGGAAAAAAATCTAATTGCAATTTAAAAAATGGCTATTATTATTATCATTATTATTATTATTCTTAGTATTATCACCAAAAGCATCATTATTACATCATCATCATTGTATCCATCATCATCATTAATTCAACAAAAAAAAAACCCACCAAAAAACCCCCAATACAAAAAGCCACCCCCAAATATATATAACAAATCACAAATAACAATATTAATATAAACTCATTTTATTGTATATCTCTATAATATATATATATTAAAACAAATAAGAAATATAATTGATTTAATGTTATAAAATTTTTTAAATACTGTATATCACTGTTAAATACAAATAAATCATTATTTAAGAAAAATAATATAATTATAATTATTTTATTTTACAGTACAACAGTAAAATTACTATACTAATATTTATGGCTTTGTCTTTTATTTTAGCCAAAAAGCTAAATCACACAAAACTTCTATTGAAATGAACAGATTTCACCCGTGAAATTTCTCCAAGCAATGATAAACCTTACTTAAGTCACATCATGATCTTGTTTTTAATTCTGATTAATCATGCAGCCCTAAACCTCTGAGATCTTTTAAATCTACTGTTATAGGACATATTCTTATGAAAAATGCTGTTTTGCATTTCACACTCTGGTGAAAATGACTCTCACTGAAAAAAGATTAGAGAGTTGAGGGTTTGTGCTGGTTTGTTATGGAGTTTGTGCCAGGTTGAATCTATTTAATAGTTCATTGCAGAAATTAGCATTCTCACTGCGTTGCAATATTATAGAAAAACAATATTATTATCTGTACATCTTTAGCTTTATGTTAGTAATCCTTCAGTATCAAACTGCAGTTTCAGACATTATAGAGAGGATAAAAAGCACTCAAGGCAATCAAAGCACCAGTTTCCTCATTTTGTTTGTTTAATGCACTATAGCATTTAGATAATCAGCCATGATTTCATTGCTCTGACAACATTAGCTTAGGAGTTTGTGTTTGCAAATGTTAATCATATACGTGAGTATAGGGCTAAAGAGAAATCCCAGATGAATAATGTGTCACAGAAACTTTCATCCGCCTGTTTTTATTATACCAGCAGTGCCAGTTAAAGCCTGAGGGGATTCGCTGGCTACATAATAAACATACAAATGTCTATAGGTCAAGAGTCTAAAACAGTGACAGCATCAGTCCTGACTGAGAGTTTGCTTCTTTCCAGAGTTTTCTCTCTCTCTCTCTCTCTCAGTGTCTCACTCCCTCTCTCAGTGTCTCACTCCCTCTCTCAGTGTCTCACTCCCTCTCTCAGTGTCTCACTCCCTCTCTCTCTCTTCTCTTCATTGATTGGCTGGGAAGCTCTTCACACATGTTTGCAGAGCCTAGTTTGATCATTAACTTCTTAGAATTCCCTTGAACCACCATTACAGTTCAATTGAAAGCGATAATGGACAAGCACTCCAGTGCAAGACTTTATAGACAGGCTTATAATCGTGGCTGAAAGTCAGGCATATTTCCAGTATGCTTGGAGGAGATGTGTGACGGAAAATGCACCAAGGTCTTCAGTCAACATCAGCACAACACTCTAGCTGAATCCAAAATAAATTGCTCGTTGTCAGACCACTTTCTCCGCTGTCAGGTAATTTGGTCATCATAGTCCCTGAGCCTCCATTCAAGCGCATTTCAACTTTATAGAGCACACCTTTTAAGCCTAATTGTTCTCTTGAAAGCCCTGCTGTGTTTGACCTCTGGAACTATGAAATCACTTGGTCAGGATCCACTCCAGAACCTTTTGCTACTGGATATTTTTCAGGAAATTAGGGCACAATGCATGTGAAGTGCTTCTGTGCCATGCTCTTCATCATTAATTGCACTTATCAACACTGGTGACAGCCTCTTAGGAAATGAGGTGTGTTGTTTTTTTACAGAAGCACTTGCAATTACATTATGCTTGTTTTTTAAAATCTTCTTCCCCCCCCATCTGTGCACAAGAAAATTGGAGCCTTTTTTGTATATGCTAAACATTAACCCTATAAAGCCTATTGTATCTTAGTTGGTACAGCAAATTTCCAAGGCCCCTAAATGATCAGCATGGTCAAAACTTTACTGAAAAGCTAATATACAAAATCTACATACCTTCTGTCATCTGACTGATAGTTTATACTTCATTAGCAAGGTGTGATTGTTATAAAGTAAACATAAGAATACATTTTGTATTGTTAGTACATGTTAGTGTTAGTACATAAAGTGAACCAAAGCAAATTTAAATGTGACTATCCAATGTTATTCGTCAAATATTATTGAGCGATATAGATGGACAACTGATATTTATATGCAAATGATGTAAAGATTTTTATAAAGTAAACGTAAGAATAAATGGTAACATGAATGAACTATTAATGAATTAACTCTCAATAACTAACAATGAGCAACATTTTTTGTAACAGTATTTATACATTTTGTTTATGTTAGTGTAAGGGGTCATATTATGCTATTTCAAGTTTTCCTTTCTCTTTGTAGTTTTACAAGCTGATTGTGCATAGATAAAGATCCCTGAAGTTGCAAAGACTAAAGTCTCAACCAAAGAGATATTCTTTACAAGTTAAGACTCTGCCACGCCCCCCTAAAACGGCTCGTTTAAACACGCCCCCACATATCTACTTCACTATGTGGGAATATTTGCATAATGACGCCCAAATGTGTACGCAAAGAAAGGAGGCGTGGTTTCAGGAACAGATGTAGTGTTGATGCAGCCATGTCAAGGGAGATGCTGTGAGTTTGTGTGAAAGCAAAAGCACTTTATTTGCCCTTCCGAAAGTACATGCATTTAGGAATCTTTAAGAATTACTTACAACAGAACAGCAATGCAATTTATGGACGACCGTTTCATGAACCTAGGAGAGGATGTAATTCTGACTTTTTTATGACAATCTGGCGCTTCTGAATCAACTACTGTTTTGTTATTGGTTTAAGTATTGCTATTTATTGACTGTTCAATGCGAGTTTTGCGCCATGTGTATGTGTGTGCGTGCGTGTGCGTGCGCGCGCGCGCGCGCGGAGAGACAGAGAGAGAAAGAGAGAGAGAGAGAGAGATGCGAAGTGTGTGGTGATGTGTGTGTGCGCGCGCCGTGTGTGAGAGAGAGAGCGGGGTGTGTGTGTGTGTGCTTGTCACAATGCACTGGGTCAGCTGCCAATCAGAGCAGACTGCGCTTGTCGAAGCTTTTGAGAGAGGCGGGGCATAGAGGACCTACAATATGTACAGTATTTGAAAAATAATGTGTTTTTATAACATTAAAGCATGTCAACATATTCTCTTACACCAAATATACAAAATAATGATCTTTTAAAAAGCATCCTATGACCCCTTTAAGAAAAAATTACTTTTCTTTGTTATTTCATGTTAGCTTAGTTCAAGTAAAGATATTAACGATACAACTTTGATTTTAATAATGTATTAAAACTGTTGAAAAAAAAAAAAAAAAAAAAAAGTTAAAATTATTTAAACAAATGCTTAAGAAATATTTTTTATTGTTAGTTTTATTTTTAGATGTTGTCATGTTAACTAATATCAACAAATGGAACCTTACTGTAAAGTGTAACCAAATAAATTTCATATTGCTAGTAATATTTCAAGATGAACACTTACTGGACTGAAGAACCTTCGATTTACTTGATTAGATAATAATATTAAAAAAAAAAGTAAGAATCTTATATAATCAACCTTTTTTGCAGAAGTTTCAATAAAC
This sequence comes from Sinocyclocheilus anophthalmus, assembly GCA_018155175.1. Classification (NCBI taxonomy): domain Eukaryota; kingdom Metazoa; phylum Chordata; class Actinopteri; order Cypriniformes; family Cyprinidae; genus Sinocyclocheilus; species Sinocyclocheilus anophthalmus. Next base: position 1,887 of record JADLZN010006564.1, on the reverse strand, counting down.
TGTTCAATTAAAAAAAATGTAGATTTTTCTGACTATGTATCATATTTCAGGATTACCGGGTTGCTAAACCTCGTGATGAAGGCTCTTTATTTAACCAGCAACCCGGTGTATTATTGCATATTGTCCTGGGATCATCCTTTTAACCAGATTGTGAGTAATCAGTGTCCCACTACCTGTATTGTTGTTGTCCTCTTTTGTTGTTTATTTGTTTACAACGCCGTTGAGGCTCCGTTCCATTGTGAAAGACATCTGGAGAAGGCGACATTGATCCGTTAGCAGATTGTGATAGAGAACAATTAATTTGGATAAATTTCCAATGTTCTCTTTGGTGAACGTGCTCAGGAATTTGAATTGCTTCATTTTATTTGGACAGATTAATTATGGAGTATTGCTTGCTATAGGGGAGGGATTATGCAACTGCATTTTTGTGTGTGTGTGTGTGTGTGTGATGCGACAGAACGGTGCCTGTTTGCATGCAGGGACAATGGGATTTCAAAGAGTGTCAGAGGGACCAATACGGAAGTGTTGACTGGTTGATAGGCTGTGACAGCTCATACTGACCCACTTTTTTCCAATCAATGATGGAACCAAGGACTAATTATACTGATGTCATATATATTTTTTTCTCTATACATTGTTGAACTTCATCTCCAGACTAGTTTGGTCTAGGTCAGAGGTCTGTATGAGTAGCATAACAAACAAGATACACATCTTGAGAGGATAGACAGAGTAACTGGCTATATGAATTGATCCTGACCAGAATGTAAACCACATAGAAAAACTGAAAAACCAATCTGATAACATGATGAAAGGCATGATCTCACTTTTGTACTTTGCAAAATATAAGTTGATGATGGCTTTTAAGCTAGATGCTTTTAACTGCCTGGAAATGTGAATGCATATGCTTGTAATCTGCGAAGGAGCTAATTTATTCCATTATAATACAGACTTTTGGCAGAATCATGTCTTTGTGTTGTCACAGACATGCTAAGACCAGGATTTTCAAACCTTTTAATAGTAAGGAATATTGAATTAATTATTAAAAGAATTATTAATTGTAAGTTTGGTTAAAAAAAAAACTTTTCTATTTATTTTTTTATATATCTTTTTGTATGCCCTTACAGTCCCCTGGAGTCTCTGATATTCCATTAACTAATCCCTCAGCATTTTAGCAAATAATTCAAAAGCATTGAGAACTGCACACAAAAAAATTCCATGGTCTCAAAGACTTTATACCCAGACAATGAATATAATTTAGAATAAAAAATTACAGAACAAAGCTTCATTGTTCAAGGTTTTGTCTCAAAATTGTACTCTTTTTGTCTTTTCTCACTTTTAAACTGGCAGTTGTTAAACACCAATATGGCCTCTGTCGCCTCTAAGAACGATTTTGTCTTGTCAAGAACAAAAGCTTGTTCCTTTTCCAGCATGTTCAAACAAGCGGTTTCTTGGAACGAGCTAATCAAATATGGCAGCTGAAATATGGAACAGATGACCTAGTAGCTTTGAAAAGGTCGACACCCCCTATGCACAGGAATATTTACCACCCCTTCTCAAGACAACCACTGTATTTTTCCTTTTTTTTTATTCTTGTATTAACTTGAAGGGATATTTCACTAAAAAAATCAAAATTTTATAATCGTTTGCTCACTCTGATGCTGTTCCAAACTTGTAAGGCTTTCTTCCTTGTGTGGAACAAAATGGGATATTTAGCAGAGTATCCTATTTTTTCCATACAATAAAAGTGGATAAAAGCAGAAATGGCTGGGGTAACTATTCACTTATTGTACATTCTAAGGAAAAGATCAGCATGACAAAATGCTCGATATCATTTTCTTACAATAAACAAGAAAGTCAGGTTTAGAACAATATGAATGTGAGTAAATG